>QRDG01001186.1:0-154723 GCA_012064385.1 Puccinellia tenuiflora
TCATAGCCATCATTGTAATCATCATAAATAGGAGGCATATCATAATCATGATAAACTTTTTCCTCAATAGTAGGTGGACTGAAAATATCACATTCATCATTATAATCATCATATATAGGAGGCATAGTATCATCAAAGCAAATTTCCTCCTTCAAGCTTGGGGGACTAAAAAGATCATACTCATCAAAACCGGCATCCCAAGCTTGCAGTTTTCCATAGCATTAGCAACAATGGCATTCAAAGAAATCATACTAATAACATTGCTACTAGCATGATTATTATGCAAATAAAGTTCCATGGGTTTTTTAATTTTCTCTTCAAAAGCATCATGACCAATTTAAAGATAGAGTTTATAAAGCTCTCCCATTTTTTGTTGTTTTCCATTAAACCGAACTAGTGAATAAAACAAGAAAAATATTTAATTGCAAGATCTAAAGAAGATACCTTCAAGCACTCACCTCTCTGGAAACGGCGCCAGAAAAGAGCTTGATGTCTACTACGCGCTTCTATTCCTGTAGACAGTGTTGGACCTGCAAGTGCAGAGGTTTGTAGGACAGCAACAATTTTCCCTTAAGTGAGTAACCCAAGGTTTATCGAACTCAGGGAGGTAGAGGTCAAAGATATCCCTCTCAAGCAAACCTGCAATTAATATACAAGGAGTCTCTTGTGTCCCCAACACACCCAATACACTTGTCAGATGTAGAAGTGCACTAGTTCGGCGAAGAGATGGTAAAATGCAAGTGATATAGATGGTAACAAGTGGTATTTGTAATCTGCAATAAAAATGGCAGCAAGAAAACATGTAAAAAAGTGACTAGAAACGGTGTTCCGATGATTGGAAACAAGGCCTAGGGATCATACTTTTGCTAGTGGTATCTCTCAACATGTTAGCATAACTGAACGCAAGCAAGTGCTACTCGGAACTACCTTTCTCCTTGATAAAACAAGGGTACTATGCGTAGGGATACAAAAGCACACCTCAAAGTCTGAGTAAACAAACACCACAATTCCACAAAGAATAATCCATGGTAAATATCACTCTAGATAATCTATCATCCAAAGAGTCACACATTCCACCCACACTGTCACCAAGGCTTTGTGTTGTCAACAATAACTCCGGAAATTATACTAGATAAACCAATTGAGTAACATAACATTACATAACAATTCAGCGGTACTAACAATGCTCACGATCACATAAAGATCACACCATGGGAGAGAGAGATAACCACATAGCTACAGTAGAGCCCTTAGCCCCGATGAAGGACTACTTCCGGCGCATCATGGGAGGCAGCAACGTCGATGAAGATGGCTCCGAGGGAAATTCCAAATCCCGGCAGGGTGCCGAAAAAGGAACTTCTGTCCCCCGAAACTAGGGTTTGGTGGCGGCGGCACTCGGGAACTTTTCTGGAGAAATCCTTCGGTGTTCTGGCGTTTTTAGGTCAAGAGAGACTTTATAGGCGAAGAGGCGACGCGAGGCGGTGGAGGAGGCTCCCAGGTGGGACCCAGGCACGGTCCAGGCTGGACCGCAGCCAGGGGTCACCTGGCGGCTGTGGACCTCCCCCGCAGCTCCCCTTCTGGCTCCCGGGGTCTTCTGGCGAAAAAGAATTTATGTAATTTTTTGGGAATTTTCTGAGCACTTTGGATTTTGGACCTTTTCTGCAATGCACAGACATAATAAACAGAAACTGGCACTGGGTTAATAGGTTAGTCCAATAAAACATGCCAAAATGATATAAAACTATTGTAAAAACATGTGGCATTGTTATAAAATCAAGCATCGAACATCAAAAATTATAGATACGTTGGAGACGTATCACTGGCCCCCACCCTCTGAAGCACCGGAACAGGGGTATAAGGGATTGTGTCTTCCCTATGTTCCTCATTGCTAGCTTCCTTCCTAGGAGTTGCCTAAGCTTCTGCTACTTGAGCACTTCTCTTCCTCTTCTTGGCAGGAGTATTGAGGATTGAGGAGTGCCTGAACCCATCAGTCTTTGCACTCTGCCTGGTGCTCCTTCTCAACCCTATGTCAGAGGCAGGGGTTTTCTTGGCTCTTGCTCTTGTCTTCTTAACTGTGTGTAACGCCCCGACCCTAGAATTATACAGAGAGGCTATGTGTTCGACACAACCATCAATGTATAAAACAAAGATCGAGACTTGTGGAACAGAACTGGCACAAAGCATGACTCTACGACACAAAACATATAGCAACTCATATAATGAGAAGAATACAAAATTTTACAAGCAAAAGGATCACAGATCCAACAATTCAACAAGCGGAAGCGATAGTGTTGTCTAACAACAAGAAGCAAATATATGGCCTAAGAGGCCTACAATAAACATCATCCCAGCCAGCTTGTTCCACGGTCCCAAGCTGCCACCTGGGAACCCCAGACTAGTAGTCGACGTCAACGAAGAACCCACCTAGCTGCTCGGTGTCGTCCTCCTCTGAAATACAAATACATAGAGGCAGCAAAGAGAGACTGAGTACGATGTACTCGCAAGTTTAGTAGGGCGATATAGGCCCAATGACTGACGGAGGCTCTAAAGCTGTATAATATAGTTCTTTTGCATAAAGCTAAATTTCATAAACCAAAACTTAAAAGACACCTGGCATTCGTCTACTCAGAATATTTTTATAAAGGGGTAAGAGAATATCAATATCATCTTCGGTTCCCATCGAACCTACTTGTAGCCACAAACACATCTCATCCTCAGCAAAGGCACTCCCTCGACTCACCCTCGGGGAAATGAACCTTTATCTCACGGTTGTTATGCAACCTTTAGCTGCCATATCAATTAGGTTATAAGTTATCTATGGTCTCGTATATCCGTTCCCAAGTCGTCCATAACCGCGGACACGGCTTTTCGAAAAGATTAAACCCTACAGGGGTGTACTATTTGAAGTCGCCAGGTTTCCGCAGGAACCCCAGCTCCTTATCCATCGGTACCGTCCGGCTCACCTAGTTGGCCCTCTTCCGGGGAAGGCCGGCGAGTGGGCGCGGTTAGATCTTTACATTGCACGAGACTATCCAAGAGTCATCTGTGGCCACAGGACAGGTTCAGTGCCTATTTCAACACCCTGCCCCATCGCCACGCCCTAAACACCACCGTCCACATCATTCTTTTCCACCCACATACTCACACGCAAATGGAAAACCGAACTAGAGGAATCTTGGATACGCCCGCACAACTTATTTGGTCAAAGGGGGTTCCATATGCCCCCACCTCCGGAAGCACGCTCGATCTTGGTTCTAGAGACAAGAACTCGCACCTAGGGGCTAGAATGAGACAAAACACCATCCCCGATGGCAACTCACCCAAGCCGTCTTAGCATTTTAATTAAGCATCAACATTATCCACCAAGTCCGCATCGTTCCATCAACATCATTAATAATGGAATTAACAACGGACATAAAGCATCTAGGTAAGCATGGCTAAGCATAGCTAAGCATATAACCAACAATTATATTGGTAACCGGCCAACACATCAACACTATGGTTCATAGGTAGGGATACATGTGATTGGCTCGGGGGAAGACATGCAATCATAGGATTCTCTATACGATGATCAAAAGAGACATTTGAATCGCATGCAAATAATATGGTGGATAAAATAAGTTTATAAACATAGGATGCTAGATGCCAAGAAGGTTAGGTTATCTCTTGCCTTGCTGCCCGGTCGTCAAGTACTGCTCGTCGGGGTAGTTAGAGAGACCCTCGACTCCGGAATCTATCGATACCCAAAAGAAATACAAAGCACACATAAATCACAAGAACACAAGATGCAATGCTCAAACACATGATGACATGTCCAATTGATGCAAGGATATTATCATTCAAATTTAATTAACAAATTAAATGGAGCTCCAAATAATTAGTGCAATTATTTGGAAACAACCCCATATTTATCTTAGTGGCCACATTCTTTATAAAATATTAAATTATTAGAGAGGTGGCTCAAAATGCATGAACATGACATGAAATGGTTAGGGTTTGTTCTTCCGATCGTTTCGGTAACTTATTTATAATTTTCGGAGCACCGATGAGTAAGTAACAAAGTAAATAAATAATTGAATTTACTTCAATTAATCAAATTATGGACAACATCAAATAAAAGTTTGTGATCATGATGTGATAAGTGCTTGATTTGATAGCATTTGACAAGTTGACCACTTTGATATTTATTTCATAATTTTTGGCTAATTATTTAACAAGTTATGAAATTCTCAAATTAGGCATTATTTAACCTAATCTGGGAATTCTTAATTAACCAAAAGAATATAATTCCAAAAGAAGTTTACAATGATTCCAAATGGTGGAGTTTGTTTTCCTGAACATTTTGAAATTTGAAACGTCGAATTTGAAGCACTTTTGAAATAGTTATCGATTATCCAAAATTTGTTTCCAAAAAAACAAAAGGAAAACCTTTTTCCTGGCAGGCCGGCCTCAGGCCGGCCAGGCCGGAAAATAGGCCGGGCAGGGACCCGAGTGGTCCGGCCCAGAGCCGGCCCAGGCTGGGCAACCGGCCGGGCACCAGCCCGAAGGCTCCGGCCTCAGGCCGGCCCAAGCCTCGGTCAGGCCGGGGTCTCGGCGCGGTGACGCCGGCGGCCGACGGACGGCGAACGGCGGCAAGGGTGAGAGAGGGGGAGCGGGAAAAGGCCTATAGAGCGTAGTACTCACCCTGAGGCTTATGGAGGGGTCGGTGTCGGCGGGGATAGGCCAGAGACGCCGGAATCGACCCCGGCGGCGTCGGCGGTGGTCGAAGCGGTCGAGGACGAATTCGTCGGCGGGGAGGCTTCCCAGCACGGCTCCGGCGGCGAGGAGGGAGAGGGGCTCGAGGCGGAGCTCTCCGTCGGTCTCGATCCGCGCGGGGCAGCTCCGGTCAGCAGCAATTTGACGGCGGCCGCGAGCTCGAACTTGGCTACGGTGCTAGGCCGGGAGGAGAGAGGAACGGAGCAGGGAAAAGGGGGAAAGTGGGGCAGGTGAGGTCCTCGTGCTCTGGTTCATCGGATGCACGGCCACGAGGGAGTGGGGGAGACGGCATGGGCGAGGAGGAGGTGGCGGCATGGCGCCAGTGGCCATGGCCGCCACTGTGCGGGAAGAAAGAGAGAGGGAAAGAAAGTTTGCGGAAAACCCCCTGGCAATTTTTAAAAGAATTGCAAAAAGGTCCTTAGAGCAAACTTTGGCGATTTATTTAGGGCACCAGGACAATTTTAGAAATTCCAGAAAAATTCATATAGGCCCCAAGTGACCTTTAGGTGCTCCACAAAAATTGGTGAGGTCAAATAAAATGTTTTGACCAACCTTTGTTCAAAGGGGTTTAGATTTAGTTATTTTTGATAAAAGCAAAAAGCCTCTAATTGGAGCAATTAACCATTTCCAAAAATAGTGAAATTAAACATGGTGGCTCCCAAAATAATAATGAAGCACTCCATGAATTTAGTTTGAATTTTTGGAAGTTCCAACTTGGTTCCAAAAATAGGAATGGAATTAAGCCAATTTAAATTCTCATAATTTATTTATTCGATTGGCATTTATAAAAATCAATTCTTAGAACTTCCGGGACAATTTGGGAATTCAAGAATAAGTTGGTTTGGCCATTTTGGGCAAAGCATTCAGTTTTGGAAATTTGAGGAAGGGTTTTGCTTCCCTTGTTTTAAGGTGTTGCTTTGTTTCCAAGTGTTGCTTTATTTAAAATTAGCAATTTAAATAATTATGCCATGATGCAATACAAAGCAAAAAGTGAAAATTTGGCCCATATTTTCGGGTACCAAATCTGGGCTGTTACACTGTGATTGGAGAAGCTGAGAAGATTGATGGCAAGACTTGAAGATCCTCTGAGTTGTTGTCAAAAACAAAAGTCCTTGCCACTGGCCTGGGTCTAGCTGTGATTACTCTTATTTCCCTCTGGGCCATCTCCTTGATGTCTAAATTAAAATGCCTTTGCTGTCCAAATGCCAACAATCAGTTTCTCTTGGAGAGAATCAAGTGCAGTTACTTGCCTCCTTTTTCAAAGTGAACAAAGATGGTAATGAGGAATGGGAACATGGCATACATAGGCAAGGATGCAAGAACTAAATTTAGTAAAGTAAGTCTTCTAGTGTATGATATAAGTGATGAAATACCAGGTAGCCTTTTGTCCAGCCTAGAAACAATGGGCATGAGATCATCAACTGAAGGCCTAGTAGTGCCTGAAGGTAGTTCAAGATATGTGAAGTGGAGAATGTAACATCCCAAATTTTCAAAATTTAAAAAACATGCATTCAAGCATCATCATCTTGCTGCATTGCATTTCAAATTATTTGATTGGAGTTTTAAACTCAATTTTTGGTGTTAAAATAATTATTTTGACATAATAGGGTATTAAATAACCCTTGTCATAAAATCAATTATTTTATTTTATTTTGTTGGAAAAATTTGTGCCAAAATGTTCTAAATTGAACAAGATTTTCAAAATGTATTTTATCAAAAAAAAATTGAGTTGGTTTGAATCTGTTTTGAAAAACAGGAAATAGAAAAAGGTTTTTGTCAAAAAAAAAGAGGAAAAGGGCCGGCCGAGCCAGCCAACCCGGGCCAGCCCAGCAAGCCAGCCCAGCGCCCTCTCCCCTCCTCTTTCTCACTGATGTGTGGGGCCCACACGTCAGCAGCATCTTCAACCGCCACGGGAGCTCTCCCGTCGCCCCGTCGATCTTTCCCTCTTCAATTCGCACTCCCGCGAGTGCGAACGGCAACACCACCGTGCGCATCTTATAGCACTCCCTCTCCTCTTCATTTTCCCCCTCCTCCCCTCTCGAATAATACCCCAGGCTGCCGCACTCGAGCTCGTCGTCCGCCGCCCGCCGCCGGCAAGAGGTCCCATTCTCGGCGTAAGCAGGACGCCCCGCACCTCCTCTTCCGTCCTATTTTCTTTCTCCTCCGCCCGCGCTTCTATTTGACACCTTTTTGTGAATTGTTGTCCGCCATATTGAGCAGAGCATCCTCGACCGATGCCTACCGCCGCGGGAGCCAACTCCGGCGAGGAATTGAAGGAGCACCGGAGCACCCCGTCGTCGCCGCCCTCGCCACCGAGTCTGCCTCAACCCCCTGCTTCGATTGGTAACGAAACCCCTCTCCCACGCCCTCTCCCGTCGCCGAAATGCACGTCGCCGTGCCGCACCGCCGTCTCTATTAGGGTTCCGGCCGGCGCGCGCCGCCAGCTTTTGGTGGATCGATTTAGGGCCGCTAGATCAAGATCCAACGGTCACGTTTTAATTTCTATAAACCGAATCGGTACGCCGACGTGGCAGCATAGTTAGCAGCCCAGTCAGCGTACAGTCAGCAAACCCAGCCAATAGGAAGCTGCCATGTGGCAGGAAATTTCTGTGTATTTTCCCGAATTTAGCAGTTTCTGTCTGTTTTGCAGAAAAGCCCCTGCAACTTAGATTCATCATAACTTTTTAGTGGTTTGGCCAAATTCAAATATTTTTATATATTTGAAATCCTTAGAACCTGTAGAATCTTTCTGGAATTTTAGTTTTCATTTTTGACAAGTTTAAATTTATTCAATTTTCAAATGTTATATTTGAGTAAATTTGTCATAACTTTAGTTTAAAAATAGATTTTGGAGTAAATCCAATTGTGTTAGCTTAGTTTTGAAGCCCTCTGTCCGGAGAGACAAATCCTATATTTTTTTAGTTATTTTGTTTAACAATAGTATTTAATTTGTGTTTATTCCCTTTTTGGGAATTGTTTTGTGTTGTTATTATATTAAAAATTATTTTAAATGCATTTTGCCTTCATGCATATTTCTAAAAACCAGAAAACAATAGTTAGTATTTTACTTGTGATTTTAGATGCATTTCATGCATAGCATATTTTGTTGTATTGTTATTATTGTTTTATGTGTTTATGTGTGGCTTGTTTATTTTAATTAGATTATTCGGAGAGTCCGGAGAACGTTTGCAATTGTTGCACCTGCAACTCCTGCCAAGGCAAGTGATGCTCACACATAAATTTCCTAAGTATTTTTGATATGCATTGTAGTTTACTTTTTCTAAGTAGAATTGCATGTCAGGTTTATTACTATGCTATGCTAGACCTGTTTAGTACTACTCCAAAAATTCCTGAGTGTCTAGAACCTATATGATAACTTAGTAGAACAGGTAAATGCTATGCTATGTGTTTTGTATCAAAAGCTAATGAAAATTCTACTAAGTTAATAAACTACCTGGGTGGGTGGTTGGAATGAAGCAATTCCCCATATATGGGAGGATGAATTGTAGAAGAGGGTGATTCCCTAATTTGGGAGGAAGGATCATACCTGGTCCCCTAACTTAGGAGGATGAATCACTCTTACGGAAAGCCACCCAGGAACAAAGATATTGAAGTTGCTCCAAGTGAAGATTACTTTTCATGCAGCCACTAGTCATATGGGCTCTGGCTTGACTTAGTAAGTTGCGTGGAACCGGCCCGGCTTGACAAGAAGATGTAGTGATGTAGGTGGGAACGGGTCAAGACGGCAGTGGTCGGGGAAATGCTTCTGAAGGGTCTCGTCTCAATCTTCTCCTTTCCTTTTCACTTCAAGAAGGGTCAAGGTCAGAATGGGCTGATTGAGTCAAGTGGTGAAAGTGCACAACCTCTGCAGAGTGTCAAACTAAGTACTTAGCCGTGTCCCCGGTTACGGACAATTTTGAGTATCGGAGCAAGGACGTCAACATAGATCTCATCATTCCAACTTCTCAAGTAAAAATTTGATGAACTTGTGTGTGGAGATATTTCTGGATATGTTCCATGGAATGATCTCATAACCTTTTGAAGAGAAAAGTGTTTGAAAATATAGGATAAAATTGGCTTTATGCAAAAAAGCCTTCAAACTCCACCTGCCAGATATGCATATAGTTGATAGAAGTTTTTCCACTATGAGTCCACAAAAGTGTCACTTGCCAGATCCATACAAATGGTTCTGACCAATTTTTGGCCGCAACGCTTTTACTGTTGCAGGTTGCTTCGACGAAGAGTAAGGAACGGGTTCCGAGTCTACAACCAACATGTTTTCGCCTATGGCTACATGAAGTTTGGGACTCCACGCAATAATACTTAGTCTTCCGCTGTTATTTCTGTTTTATGCTAGCTTCGAGCTATGCAAAGTTGTAATGGAATATTTTAACTCTGGATCATTCGTGTAATAAATTGATACAATGTTATGGTATTCATCGTAAACTGTGTGTGCTAGCGATTCGATCCAGGGACTAGCACTATACACAGGGATCTTGCCTAATTCTTAAGTGCAGGTCCGCTACAGAGAATTTCCACTATGAAGCAGAAAGATCTTGTGATCAAAGATGTTTTGTGGAAGTTAATATTTAAGCCAATGCATGTGCTAAATTCCATAAAAAAATCCTTGAAGTTGATCATGTGTGTTGTCAGTAGGCATGATGAGAATGGTATCATCTGCATACGGATAATAGGGTACTTTTGACCAAAATCATTAGGCACAAGAAGATTAATGACTTCTCTTTGCCAAGCATCATTAATGAAAGATTGAAGGAGATTAGTTATGTTGACAAATAGTAATGGGGAGAGAGGGTCTCCTTGCCTTAACCCCTCTTGTGCAAATAATTTCTTTCCCTCGTACTCCATTGAGAAGGACAACTAGAGTATCTTGGTAATAAGAGATGTCCATTTTGGTCCAAAATCCTTGGCCTTCGGCATATAATTATGGCATTGTATATAAATTTGTCAAATGCCTTCTCAAAATTATTTTTTAGAATTACCTCTTAGATTGATGATAAATGTGTAAATATTCAAAAGTCCATCCTAAGCAGTCTTAAATTGTCTTTCCTTTTAGAAACCCATAATTAATTTTTTTGATGGATAATTGGAATAATATCTTGCTGGAGTATACTAGAAAGCAGTTTGTTCAAGAACTTGAGTGGGATACTAACCAGAGAATGGGCCTGAAGTCATTCATATTCGTTGGTTCATTTATTTTTTGAGTGAATGTGTGATGAAGGTTGTGATTATAGATTGCAGATCGACATTGCCAACATAAAATTCATTCACTAGATTGATGAAGTCTTGCTTGACAATATTCCAATAGTTTTTCATGAAAATCCATTGAATTCATCGGGTCTAGGGGCTCTATCAGTGGGGATTTCCTTCACATCAGTCTCAGTTTCCTCCAAAGTGAATGGGTTATCCAAGTGGGATAAATCATGAGATTACAATGTTATCCAAATTATAAGTCATCAATGGATTCTCACAGATACCAAGCCTCTCTTTGTATGATGGCCATATAATAGCTGCTTTACGGTCATGATCAATGGATATGATATCATCATCAGATCTAATACTTGTATATTTTCTATAGTTATGAGTGGTAACTGCATGAACAAATTTATTGTTTCATCTCCCAATTTGGCCCATTTGATATTAGCTCTACTATGTTGTAAATTATTTTAGTGCTTGTTTGAATGCTCCTTCAATAATTTTCTTGAACTTTTTCTCATGTATATCAAGTGACCTCTGCTCCTCCAGTCCATCAAGCAAAGCTAAAATAAAGTAGCAACTCTCAATAGTATTGCCCATCTTGGACGGATTCTTGCTCCACCTTTTCAAACTAGATCTGAGGGCATTTGAATCTAGCATTGAGAATGGCATCATAGTCATGTTTATTTGGATTCAATTGCCAGCAATTAGCCACAATGTCATGAAAACCATGGAAATCAAACCAATAATTTTCAAATCTGAATAAATGAGACATGGGAATAGACTTGACAATTTGAACATTAGTAGGAATATGATCAAAACCAGTTTTAGATAATGGTAATGGCATGGTATTGGGGAAAGTTGTAGTCCAATCAGCATATGTGAAATTAAAACCCAATTAGGTTCTCCAATAGTGGGTTATCCTGCAATGCTTTATTCACAACTTGCATCTTTAAACCACCTATGTGGGATGAACCCTCTGAAATTATAGGTAATGCTAGTGATTACGCTATTGGGTCTATTCTTTGAAAATGCGACAGTGCAAAATTGAACACTATTCATCACTCTAGTCGTACTATAAATGATCAGAAGAATTTTACCAAGAAAAAACTATTAGTTGTTGTCTTCGCTTATGATAAGTTTGGATCTTACATTATTTATTCTAAGGTAATCATTCACACGGATCATCAAGCTTTGAAGGATCTTCTCACTAACAAAAACACAAAGCTTGGATTGATTTGTTTGATTTTATTACATAGGGAGTTTGAATTGCAGATCACCAAGAGACCCTACAAAGACAAAACTAAGGAAGATCAAGTATTGGAAATACAAGTCAAAGAAATGGTTTTTCATCTACAAAGTTTTGTGTTTTCCTGCGGAACTATCATCTGTCTAACCACCCTGAAAGAAGTGAATGCCCAAGAGCAGGAGTAAGTCAAGGGGCTAGCTTCACAAATTGAAAATGGTGTTGAAGAATGCATTGGTCATATAGTTTAAATATCCTTTATTTCAAGATAATCTCCAGTTATGTTTTATTTTTTGTATTTTGTTACATTCTACAAATTTCTAGCAAGAAAACCAGCTCATCGAAGCGCGGATGTCAGGCGACTCTGGAGGCGATCTGGACGCTAGCACCGGCGGCGATTTGGGTGCTCGTCGGGGCGGCGTTCCTGGCAGGCGCGGGCATCGCCGACTGACGCTAGCGCCAGGGACGCTTGGCTCGCCGGAGTTTTCTGCGTCGGGATCTCGGTTCGACGTCTTGCGCGAGGAGGGAAATCTGTCGGATGGATCGGGATCGGACTTGGAGGCAGAGAGGACGGCGACGATGGTGGCGGAGGCAGTTCTTGAGGAGGCCCGCGTGGTGAGCTCCTCCGACATCCATCGTCCACCGGTGGCGCCTGATGTCCTGGCGAGTGATTTTTGGTTGGAGGCCGGATACCCGATGCCGGAGTCACGCTACTGGGAATCCGATCGGTGCGGGGTCACGGCAGACCTATCAGGTACGTTTGATTCTGTTGCATGCAGGTCTTCGGTGAGCCCGACGGCGGAAGGGATTGCGGCGGCAGTACGTCGATCTACGGCTCCTCAGGCGGTGCTCATCAGGAGGAGGGTGCGGCTCGGCTGGCGGGGGCCGCTACCTCGCCCGAGGTGCATGCCGCCACCGTGCCTCGGAGACTTCTTGCCGGCATCGATCATGGCGGATGCGGCGGGGTCGGAGGTGGTGCCGTCGGACGTTTTGAAGGAGGAGGATGGCGCGGTGGAGATTCAAATGCTACGGCCCGATGGGCCTGTTCCGGGTCCAGAGCGTCCGAGGCCGTGGGCACACTTGGGCCGACGATTTAGGTTCCTGTCGTCGAACCTAGCCAGGTGCCCTAGGTCATCCTTCGATCACGCGCCCCGGGCTTCGTCGTCGTCTACGTCAATCACGCGTCCGTCTGCTGCGCCGTCCTCGTCCTCGTCTCCGGTCGCTCCTCGCCGCCGATCTTTCAAGGAGGTCCTCACCGCGCCAGGCCCGATGGTGGGGCAGCCTCCGTCTCGGCCGTCAGGGAGGGCTACTCCTACTTCTCGGGTGCCCGCGGCGGTGCCGCTGCTGGGTGCCGCCTCGGCCGCCGGTGGTGCGTCATCGTCTACTTCAGCGCCTGGGCAGGGTGCTGTTGCCGGAGCACATGCGACATCGGTCCTGCGTGACCCGTCCGCGCCTCCCACTTTTGCTCCCCAGCAGCAAGGGTCTGTGGCGCCGAGACAGCATGGCGGGGCGGGCGCTACCCGACAGGTGGCTCCCCTGCCACGTCAGCCGGCGGCGAACCAGCAGGCTGTTGGCCTTGTCGCGGGTTCTTCGTCGGGGCCGGCGGCGGCTCCGGGGCGGAAGCGCAAGAAGCACGTGCGCACCACGGTTCGGCCGCCACTGCAGCGGCCGGAGGTGGTGGCGGTGCAGCCGGTGGCCGTTCCGGCGCCGGTAGCGGAGGTCGTGGCGGCGCCTCCGGCGCAAAAGAAGGTGAAGGTATACTGTTGGAAGTGTAAGGCTAAGTTGCATCTGACGAAGGATTGCACGGTGGAGCACTATTGTTTTGTTTGCGACAATTCGAAGCATCCGTTGTCAAAGTGCCCGATCTTGAGGATGCCCAAGCCTTCTACTTTCGTGGCGGAGTTCGGGATGGATGAGTTGATGTTTGCTCAGTTCCCGGATAGTCTACATAAGAATCAGCTGTCTCCTACTAATATCCCTACTGCGTGTGTCACTGTTCAGGGTGCTCCGGTGTTAGCTGATGCTGTGGAGAGGCAGGTGGCCCATATTTGTCCTACTCAGTCGTGGAGGTGGGAAGCTGTTGCAAATGGGGCTGGTTCCTTCTTGCTTGGCTTTCCGTCTATGGAGGACTTGATGCGGGTGGATGGTCTTGAGCTTGGTGTCCCGGGACAGGCGTCCAAACTTGTTATTAGTCAGTGGAAGCCGGAGGAGATACCACATAAGCTAGAGTTGACTCAGGTTTGGGTTCATGTCACTGGCGTTCCTTACACCCTCAGGCACTTTCTTGGTCTTTGGGCTGTTGGTACGCTTGTCGGTGCTACTATGGATATTGACTTGTTTACTCTCCGCCGCCGTGGGATTGTGCGTATGCTGGTTGGGATGATCTCCGGGGATGTTTTCAACAAGGAAAGGGACGCGCAGGGACCTTTTGTACGTACTGAGGGTGTCTTGAAGCTTAAGGGTTATGAGTTCACTTTCCGTCCCGAGCCAGCGGGTTTTATACTGGATGTGGGTTTTACGCCTTTTGCTTGGAAAGGACATGATGGTGAGGATGCGTCGAACAAGGGCTTTGGAGGTGATGCTGGGGGTGGGAAGGATTCTTATCTTGGGCCGCAGTTGCAGTCGTCTGATGGGGATACTGAGATGGCTACTGCTCCGGCAGCGGGTGCTACTGACCTCGCAGCTTCTGTTCAGGCTCTACTGCGCACTATGGCTGTCACCCCGATCAGCCCGCGGCCACGCTTCTCTCCTTCTTCCGGATCACGTGGTGCTTCGACGGAGGCTCGGGTGTCCTCTTCCAGGGTGAAGGGAGGTGTCGCATCCCCTCATCCGGAGCAGGGCATCGTTGTACCGGGAGGGCGAGAAGGTGGCTCTCCGCCCGGCGAGGAGGCTCCGGAGGTCCGGGCGCTGGGGCTGTGTGGTGTTACGTCGCCAGAGGCCGCGAGCGTGGATCAGCCCAGGGCTGCGGTGGTGGCCAGTTCAGCTGCGGTGGCAGCCAATCCGACTAGGGATGACACGGTGGCTTCGACGGCATCGGCGGCTTCGTCGCCTGGACCTGCGTGCGGTACGCCTGGGCAGGTGGCCCCGGCGGCACTAGTGCACGAGGGGCGCGTGCTGGCTGCACCCCACTCGCCGGCCTCATCTACTCCGACGGCTACGGGGGCTTCGCCGCGACCGGTGGCAGGGACGCAGGGGGGCTCTTCGTCGGCCTCGCCCCCCTTGTAGGGTGCCACCGGTTATGCCGGTGCCGATGGCTGCGCCGATGCTTCGGCGTAGCGCTCGGCATGCCGTGGCTTCGGACGGGTCGGCGGCGACGGATGAGGATGCCTTGTCCAAGGCGATGAGGCGCAAGGCGCTTCAGTTCACCCCAGGTATGGCATCTAAATCCGAGTCCTTTCTTTCGTTATCTACACTTCAATTATCCTCTAAGTTATTTAATGTTAGAGTTAGTTTGGGTAGAAATGAGAAGGAAGTTTTAGTGTCGGCTAATGCTCTAAGACATATGGAGGTTGACCGTGTGAAGGCATCTTCTAGTGTTTTGAGTACACCGACTACCCACCTATTAGATGATGATGAGGTGACTGACATTGTCGATGGTCAGCTTCTATCTCATTTAGTGGGTGTGGTTTCGGAGGTGAACTTAGACGAGACTACGCTAGGGTCTATTTATGACCTGCAAGCCTCTAGTCGTAGGTCTAACAAAACCTCCGATAAAAAGAATTCTAGGTCACGAAAAGTGACGAAGTCTAACAAAATCCCAAAAGTTTCCCGATGAATGTCATGTTTATGAATAGCAGAGGTCTTGATGACTTGGCTAAACATCTTCATATTGCTCAATGTATTCGGGATCATAATTTGGACTTTGTGGCGATTTCGGAATCGGGGAGACGAGATTTTCCAGCGAGTGTTCTTAACCGCATTTCCGGTGGTTTAGACTTTCAATGGTATTCTCGTCCTCCTCGGGGTCGATCTGGGGGTATATTGCTTGGCATTAATTCCGACTCTATGGAAGTGTTGGCTATTGAGGATGAGGACTTTCACATAAAGTTCCATGTCCGAAATAAGGCTGATAATTTTATATGGAGTTTGGTAGTCGTGTATGGACCGGCCCAGGAAGCTCACAAGACTGCTTTTCTTCGTGAATTGGTAAATCTTACTAAAGACAACCCACATCCTATTCTTATAGGAGGGGACTTTAATATGTTGATATACCGACATGAGAAAAGCAGAGGTCCTTTTGATAATCATTGGCCCTTTCTTTTCAACGCTGTCATTGACAGTTTGGACTTGAGAGAGGTGCAGATGACCGGCAGACAGTTCACGTGGGCGAATAGTCTTCCAGAGCCTACATATGAAAAGCTGGACCGAGTCCTAATGGGTACTGACTGGGAAACCAGGTATCCTTTGGTGACGGTCCGGGCGCTTGAGCGTATTGAGGCTTTATCAGATCATGCTCCAATTCTTTTGACCACAGGTTCGCCGAGACCACCAGATAAGCACCAGTTCAAATTTGAATTGGGTTGGCTTCATCGAGAGGGTTTTGGAGAATTGGTTAAAAGGATTTGGTCTAAACCAGTTCGAGGTGCTACCCCAATTCAAAGGTGAATTAACAAGATGCGCAATATGCGTACTTTCCTTCGTGGTTGGGCACGCCATACAACTGGGATCCTAAAAAAGGAGAAGGCTCGGCTGTCAAGTATAATTGATGACCTCGAGGCATTAGCGGAATCACGGCCGTTGTTTGTGCATGAGATTGAGCTTAAGAGCCAATAAAATGCAAAGATTGCTCAACTCTTGCACGAAGAGGAACTCAAATGGTACCAACGTTCAAAAGCCCAGTTCATTCTTGAAGGTGATACGAATACTAGGTACTTTCATAATGTCGCAAATGGTAGACATAGAAAGAAACTTATTCACTCACTACATCAGGAAGAAGGGGTAATTGAAGGTCAGGCTGAGCTTAAGCGCTATATCACCGGTTATTATAAGGGGTTGTTCGGGGCTCCGGAGGAAGGTACCTTCTCTCTAGATGAGTCTCAGATTGATGACATACCCCAGGTATCTGGTGAGGAGAATAGCTTTCTTACGGCTCCCTTCTCTGAAGAGGAGGTAAGAGCAGCTGTTTTCGAGATGGAACATAATAAAGCACCCGGTCCAGATGGATTCCCCGCAGAGTTTTACCAAAACTTCTGGGATATCATTAAATCTGACCTTCTAGCTATGTTTGGTGATTTGCACGCCGGACAGCTGGAGCTTTTTAGGTTGAACTTTGGTGAGATTATTTTGTTACCTAAGGTTATCGAGGCAGAGAGGATACAACAGTACAGACCAATCTGCCTCCTTAACGTGAGTTTCAAAATTTTCACCAAGGTGGCAACGATCCGATTGAACTCCGTGGCAGATCATGTGGTTCGTCCTACTCAGACTGCTTTTATGCAGGGTAGGAATATCCTAGACGGGGTAGTTATACTACATGAAACCGTTCATGAGATGCATACGAAAAAGTTGAATGGGGTAATCTTTAAGATTGACTTTGAAAAAGCTTATGACAAGGTAAACTGGGAATTTCTCCAGCAGACCCTGAGAATGAAAGGCTTTTCAGAAGAGTGGTGTGCTTGGATCCGTAATTTTGTCACTGGAGGTAGTGTGGCCATTAAAGTTAATAACGAAACTGGTCATTACTTCCAAACAAAGAAAGGTCTAAGGCAAGGTGACCCGCTTTCGCCGATACTATTTAATATAGTGGCTGACATGCTAGCGGTCATGATTGATAGGGCTAAACTGGATGGACAGATAGAGGGTGTCATCCCTCATTTGGTTGATGGCGGGCTCTCTATTCTCCAGTATGCGGACGACACAATCTTGTTTATGGAACATGACCTTGAGAAAGCTATGAATATGAAGTTGATTTTATCAGCTTTTGAAAAACTTTCTGGTCTAAAGATTAATTTCCATAAGAGTGAGTTGTTCTGCTTCGGTGAGGCCCTGGATTTCGCAAATCAATATGCGGATTTATTCGGATGTGAGCAAGGTTCTTTTCCTATTAGGTATCTTGGTATACCAATACATTATAGGAGATTGACTAACGCCGAATGGAAGCATGTTGAAGAGCGTTTTCAAGCCCGTTTAACCAGCTGGAGAGGGAAACTATTATCCCTAGGAGGGAGATTGGTACTTATCAATTCAGTCCTAACTAATATGGTACTGTATATGATATCCTTCTTCCAGCTACCAAAAGGTGTCCTTAAAAAGTTGGACTATTATCGTTCGCGATTCTTTTGGCAGGGTGATAGCGAGAAAAAGAAATATCGACTGGCTCGGTGGGATGTTGTTTGCCGTCCTAAAGATCAGGGTGGACTTGGTATACATGATCTACGGATTAAAAATACGGCCCTTCTAGGGAAATGGCTTTTCAAGCTTCTCTCGGAAGAAGGAGTATGGCAAACAATATTAAAGCAAAAATATATCGGTACAAAAGCGTTGTCACAGGTGGTTTGGAAACCAGGTGATTCTCACTTTTGGGCTGGTCTCATGTCAGCGAAAGAGTCTTTCTTTCGCTTTGGGAAATTCGCTATCAAAGATGGATCACAAATCAGGTTTTGGGAGGACATATGGTTAGGCCATACCACCCTTATGGACCAGTATCCAACTTTATACAACATTGTTCGCCATAGGGAGGTTACGCTTGCCTCGGTTATGCAATCATCACCTCCGAATGTGACGTTCAGACGAGATTTAACTGGTACCAGGTTGGATGCGTGGAACACCCTTCTAGGGCGTTTTGCCACAATTAACCTTGATCATGGACTGTATATTTTTCGTTGGAACCTACTTCAGAATGGCAAATTCTCGGTAGATTCCATATATAAAGCGTTGATCCAATCGGATTTGCCAGTGGATAATAATAAAAAACTTTGGAGGATGAAGATACCACTAAAAACAAAGATTTTTGCATGGTATGCTCGTCGAGGAGTGATCCTAACCAAAGATAACCTTGTTAAGCGCAACTGGCATGGCAGTACGAAGTGTGTTTTCTGTCTACATGATGAGACGATTAAGCACCTTTTCTTCGAATGCAAGGTTGCACGTTCTATTTGGTCAACCATCCAAGTTGCTTCAAATTTATATCCACCACGTTCCGTTGCGAATATTTTTAGCAACTGGCTTCATGGTATTGATATTAAGTTTAGAACGATTATTCGGGTGGGAGCGATAGCTGTATTATGGTCGCTGTGGCTGAGTAGAAACGACAGGGTTTTTAATGATAAAAATGTTTCCTTTATGCAAGTAATTTACCGGTGCACAAGTTTGCTCCGTTTGTGGTCCATATTACAACGCGTGGAGTATCGAGACCTTTTTATGGAGCTTTCTGCGCAACTGGAGACCACGGCGAGAGACATTTTTACACAACATGGGTGGCATAATGATCTTCGGATTGGCCCAGCAACATAGGGGATTTGCATGATCCTTTTGATTTGTAATTTGTCTATGTTTTTCTCTGTTCGTTTGAATGATGACTTGTCGGCTGTGCGCATCTTGTTATGCAGAGACCGGATGTAATACTTTAATATAAGCCCTTTATCAAAAAAACATGTACGACATACTTTATCTATAATAATGCACACTAGCCTCTAGGCGACCAATCTCTTCCAGCAGGGAAGTACCCTTCTGCACTAACTTTGGAGCTTAACGTAGGTATTGTTCTTTCAGGAACCACGTAAGTAGAACTCTAAGAAATAAACTTACTTTTTTCGTATTTTATCGACCTAAAAAAGTCGTTTGTGTTGTTTGTTTCGCATGATTATACTTTTTCTGTAGAAGTCCATGTTTTCATGGTGGTACGCGCGTTGGTACAGCCGATTGCAAGCATACTGTGCCTCGTTGACTCTTATTTTACCAAATGATGGCCGAGTACATACTGGTACGAGCGCCAGTATGATCGGTTGTGGTCATACCACGCACCAACAACTCTTCTCTCTATGGTACCAGTTTATTGTACAAATAAAGAGAAACTTCTCCTCAATATTTGCATGTCAAAGTGGGTATGAGTGACAGTACGACAGCACACGCCCGTTCTATGCCCTGATAACTCTTTTTTGAAACCAATTTAGTCTAGGTAACACCGGATCGAGTACGGATATGAGGGTGTGTGCTCATACCGTGCCTTGTGTTTTGTTCTTTTGGTTCGGGAAACCTATGATTTTATTCCAAAACCTATAGATTGTTCCCTGAACTAACTCTAATAACTAATCTCGAGATTTCCTGTTTAAGCACCCCTTTACAAATCTCCGATGGGTCTCACCTTTGTCAAATTTGGATCTAATCTCTACAAGATGCACATCAAAGCTATAGGAAAAGGCAAATCGCTAGACGCCGGGTCATGTTAATGGGATGATTGCAAAACCTCCTCACGAGAAGAGGAGAACCGCGAAGCTAACTACGACAACCCCGCCTCATGGAGCAAGCTCCTTTGATGATCAAGCTCGAAGAAATAGGCCCTATTAAGCCAACCTATGTTTGCAAGTGTGATTTGAGAAAGATGGAGATGACTCATCCAAGGTGGAATAAGATCTCGAGGACAAGGAAGGGGAGGAATAGGAGGAAGAGAGAACAACGATATGGCCAAGTTGAGTCACTTAAATTCATTGGATCTATCTCACAGGTGTATGCAAAAAAATAAGGCCCCAACCATCATGCATAATTACACCATCCATAGATCGTTGGCGGGGCCTAAATGTTATCATTTGAAGTCAAAGCTCATATGCTTACCAATCTAATTAAAATCTACTTCCTCCGTTCCTAAATATAATATGTTTTAAATTTTAGGAATAGTGATGGGTACGCATGGATCTAGATGTGTTTAATGTAGATTTACTCATTCGAGTCCGTATATAGACCATGCTGAAATATCTAAAACATCTTATATTTAGAAAAGGAGGGAGTACTTTTTATATCTAATTAAAATCTTTATAGAGGATTACACATGTGTGCTTTGCAACTCAGGGTGTCTGGAGACAAGAAATCATCTCTTCTTCAACTGTTTATTTGCCCAAGCTTGCTAGAAATATCTCTGCTCCTTGATGTTATTTCACTCAGGTTCATCACTTTCAGATTACATGACTCAACTTAAGGAGCAGATTCAAAAGCCTTTCTTCATGGAGATTATAATCCTCTATTCTAGGGCTATCTAGTTGACCAGAAATGATTTCATTTTCAACGACAGGAAACCCAACTTATATAGATGCAGAGCAATCTTCAAATCTGAATTAAGATGGCTGAAGCACAAGGCCAACAGAAAGAGGTATGGACTGTTTGCAACAGCTTGGTTGATAGGTTTATCTAGACCTAACATTTGTATAGCTGTTTTCGTGTCTTTTTGTTTGTACAAATCTCTTGTACCTTTGTTTCAAAAAACCCAAAAATCAATATAAAAATGCAGCAGAGTTCTGCTGTTCTCGTAAAAATAAACCAGTTTACGGTTAGGTGTAGGCTGTAGCATCTCTTTAAAAAAAATCTTAGTCACGTTACAATGGCCCAGCCCACTTGTGACAGCCGACCAAGCCTACGACTTGGCCTCTCCGACATCGACCACCTCCGGTGGCCGGTAGTATCCTCCCCCATTCTCGACGCCGATCCTGCTCCTCCTCTCGCTCTTCTCTCCCGGTGAACATCTCAATTCTCAGACACCTTCCCTTCTCCGACCACCTTGCCACCCCATCCTCGCTCGCAACCAGATCGACAGCCGCCTTCATCCTCGCTGTTCCTCTCGGGTCTCCGGAGATCTACGCCGGCGACCGCCCTCTTTGCCGGCGGCCCGCCTTGCCCGAAGGTTCTTCCTAGACACGGTGAGTTCCTTGAACGCCCCGTCTTCTAGATCCCCTTCTCTTTGCACACCGTCGCCCCGATTTTGGGCAACCGCTGAGCCTGTGGCTAGCCGAAACTGAAGTAAAATTCCGTTTGAACGATAGATTGTTCTGTTGTATAATGGAGAATTTGGTATGTTCTAGAGTTTAATCTCCTTCCGAATGCTAGGTGTTTCATCACCACGTTGATTATTGCCCGCCATCATGTTAAAGGTGCATTTTCTGTGTTTTCAGCTTATATATCAATTCAGTTTAGCGTAAACTAATACGTCTAGAATTATCGTGTTCATGTCCGTGTAACATAGATACTGCCGTACTGGTGAAAAGTAGACTTAACCCAGTATGGCAGTATGCCAGTATCTATGTTACATAATGTTTCTTTGTAGTTTCATAGGCCATAATTTCACTCAAGAAGGATTGGAGCGGTTGATGATAAATGAATACGTTGGATGATTAACAGGGACATAATGCATCAACAATAAAGATTTTTGGTGTCTTAGGCGGTTTGTGCTTTTGAGTAAACCTGTTCTTATGCCAGACTACAGACCAAAACTGAAAAAGGAACATATTTAAAAATTTGTTCGTTGCCACAAAAATGGTACAGCCTTTATTGTACTTTCCTCAACCCTATAGATTTGGTGCTCCTTGATGATTATTGATCAACAACACAAGTAGGACCAGGTTCTGCTGTGAAGTTGAACATGTAGTATATGCTTAGTGTGGTGCTTGTGTCCAGATCAGATTGATCATGGTAATAGGCTGGACCATTTGGTTGTTACTTTACGAGAAGGAAATATATTTTTCGGTCATACCAATATAATTTGAATCATACTCTTAATAGTCCATCCACTTCTTAATCAAATTGATCATCCCTTTCTTCTATCTTGCTAGAGATAGTCCCGTCCAACCCAACATCCCAAACACACCCACCCCCACCTGGCCACCTTAACCCGAACAGACATCACATTTGCAAATTATTATTGATCCGCGCCCTGGAAACTATTTTGGATTATGTTGTAGCAATTGCCTTTTGTCCATGTTTTGGTTATTATAGTGAATTCTTCTTTGTGTACCATCCTTATACAAATTAAATTACAATGAAATAAAAAGATACGAGTAATCCTGCTAATTTTATTTTTGATTTATCATTAATTAATCAGTCTTTGTTTTACCATCCTTCTTAATAGGCACTTCTGGTTCAGCATTTGGTTTGTGTCTGAACCCTGTATATATCCCAGAGGGTAGAGGGCATTCCATTTCCTTCAGCAAAGTGATTAAGAATGGAAAATGGATTTCCTGGTGAAGTTCTCAAAGCCGTTTTCCCTCTAATGGATGGTAAAGACTTGGTATTTTGCATGCTTGTATGCCGCCAATGGCACGAAATTGCAAAGGATGACTACTTCTGGAAATGTATCTGCTCACGGAAATGGCCTTCCCTCTGCAAGGAGCCTCCTTCTGATACAAATTTCCAAAAGCTTTATTTAACTTTCTCCAAGCCACGGAAGACAATGCACCTTCCTGTACCTAAGCTCACGTTCGAGGATCTGGTGTTTTACATTGATATGTGGCATGAGGGATCAGTCATCTTTTCTCAAGCAGTTTCAGGTTGCACTCTTCGAGCAGGTTTGCAGAACACACCTGGCGGCATTCCAGATATACTCGTAGCACATCTGAATACCACAGACTGCACTCTGACGATGGAAGTCAAACCCAAGCTGACAGTCCCTATGGGGCCAGTCATCACCGTGTCTGTTCTTGCCCACCGCAAGGACACCAACAAGATGACTTGCATAATTAATACGTCGACTTTTGATTACATCGATGGCAATGCAGCACGCGCATTGGCGTATGAATATCTCAGGTTTTCACCCAAACACCCTTTCATATCAGATATCCGGGCATGGATGTCCTTGCTTTTCCTGTACAAAGGAACACACTCTATAGAGGTATTTGGTATTGAACTAGATTTTTGTGATGCGGCAAGGTCGGAGCCTGAGATCTTGTGGCTCTTAGACATGCTTGATTGGAAATAGTAGTCTTTAGTTGTGGTTTGAGCCTTTGAGGCATGTAAAGAATGTTCATGATTTGTTGATCATTTCCTGTTGTAGTCCTGAACCATATGCTTTAAATTCTGGAATAAAATGGCGATATGTGGCCATCTGTTTTTATACCTTATCTCATGCGCAGTTGACTGATCTAGCGTTTGAATCTCGCAAACTAACTTTTGCTGAATCTCTGGCGACACTTGTGATTTGTGAAGTTGCTAGCAGAGAGGTGACGCCGGAATCATGTAAGAGTTGTCAAAACGACGGATCAGTTGTTCAACTCCAAGAAACAGGCACCTAACGGCTGTATATGCTATACACTAGATGACTAGCAGTTGGGTGAAATGAAAACACATTACTTACTTTGCTTTGAGATTCTCCTGTTGCAACATAGTGTACTAGACTTTGCATGTGGCTTCTCTCGTTCAAGATAAGTAAGCATATCCCCTGTAGCAGCTCTGTTTTTTTTCCCTTCTGTGAAGGTGTAGTACATTTCTGTCGTTCCTCCAACATGTCATGCCGATGCCGTAGAAGAAGCACCTCTGCTATCTTCCCCAGAGAGCCACTTCTCCGAGTCTTTTCAAGCTCTCTTTTCTTTGCGTTTCTCCCGAGTGTAGTTGCTCCATGTATAGTTAGATGGTTGGTACTCGCCCAGTCACCCAAGACTCACGGGACATAGCTCAGTTCGAAGGCGTTCTACACAATTTGCTTGTGATGATTTTTTTTTTTAACAAGGAGGCGTCGGAGGTTCCAATTCTTCATTCAGGTCATGTGCATAATACAACTTGAATTGCAAATTCTTGCTCAAACAACATTTTGGAGAGCTAGAATTACAGGGCAAGAAGCAGAGCTCTGAGCTTAGCTAACACAACTAAAGGCAGGTTGATTCAGGCTACACCTGAGCACCTGTTGAGCGCAGTTGTGGGTAACGCCGTTGAGATTCCTGAGAATATGATATACTGCTCGACTTAACTAGTAGGAGCGGATGAGGTACTCTGCAATGTTGTGCCTGATCTCCCAGTTAGTGCAGTCCTGTCTGAAGCGTCTGATGGCAGCAGTTTACATGTTGAAAACGTAGAAAAGAAAAAGGTACAACTCTTGGATTAATTTGAGAGAAGATAGGATTTTATTCTCTCTTCTCAGCTCGATGGTCACCCGAACAAGTGTTGATAAGGATTCATTTCATCCACGCAGCGTGCACTCTGCTGTCGCGACCCGGAACATCTTTCTGCTCCGCAGGTTCCCGCGCAGGGAGACCCAGTCTTGGAGGGAGTCCGGCACGGCGGCGAGAAGGCACCGCAGGAGCCGGTGCCTGAGGTTGGGCACGCACACCGGGCCGCCCTGCCCGATCCAGCGCACCGCCGCGCGCGCGTAGGCGTCGGTGGTGGGCACCAACGCCGAGGGCCGCCAGAGTCCAGAGAAGCCTGACAGCATCGGGGTCGACACGAAGAAGGGCGCCTGTGCGCACAGCACAAGATTAAATGCTGCAAGGGGTCGACTACACTACACTACTGTGTGGATTGTGCTGATACAGTAGACGGCATTACTGCAACCCCATGATGGAATCTTTTTTGAGGGAAGGCACATGTTGAAGTTCAGAGAGCTGGCAATCAGAAATTCAGAATGAACACCAAGCGAGAATACCTGGCATTGCACATCTATCCCTTTGCTTTTGTACTCAACGTAAAGGCTCCTGGAGAACTGAGCGACGTACCTGCTCGATCGATCGAAAATGCACCAAAATTTTATCAACACGCTTACTTCATGAGCACTCCATCGACGACATGACACACGTACCGTTTGGTCGCGGCGTACATGGTGTAGAGGGGGAAGGAGGGGACGGCCTCCGACGACGCCGACCCCATGTTGACGACGGCGCCCCTGCCCCGCGCCACCATCCCCGGCAGCACCGCGGCGGCCACCTCCGTCACCGCCCACAGGTTCACGCGGATCATCCGCACCCACGCCTCCACGTCGGCCTCGTGCAGGAACACCGCGCCCGGCTTCGCCACACCGGCGTTGTTCACCAGAACCCCCACGTCCAGCCCCTTCACGGTGTCCCGGAGCCGCCGAAGCGCCTCGTCTCCTGCATGCATGATGCCGACGAGAGAGTCACAAATTCACCTGAGTGCGTATGCATGATCATACGAGTTCATACATGCTTGAGAAATACGTACCTTGAGGAGTGGACACGAGCGACAGGTCGAACACCACGGTCATGGTCTTCACGGCGTGGCTAGACCTGATCGTGTCGGAGACTTCCTGGAGATTGGCGGCGCTGAGGTCCACGAGAACGAGGTTGAGGCCCCGGCGTGCGAGCTCCAGGGCGACGGCCCGGCCGATGCCGGACGTCGGGCCGGTGACGACGGCCCACTCGCCGTAGCGGCGGCGGAGGTCCCTGGACCGGCGCAGGCAGTGCGTGAGGTGGACGAGGAGGCGGAACGTGGACACCGCCACGCACACGGCGCCGAGCAAGGCCAGCGAGATGAACCATGCGGGTGCTTGCTGGAAGGGATCCATTCTCGACTCTGTTCAGCCTCGTTGTTGCTGCCAGTGTTATAGGACAGTACGTACTGTCCGTGTGTATACCAACCCTCAATTTTGTTCCAACGACAAGGAAACCCACATAGCGTTTTTTTTTTTACCTCGGGTCACCCGAGGAAATTGCAGGTTTCACCATGTCCTACTCTATATGTTGCACAAGCCACCATTTAGATGTTTTTGTTTTGCATTTTCCACCAAGTGGTGATCTAATCTGTTGTAGTTTTCATCACTTCGTTATACATAATCAACTATTTAGCCCTATCAAGACCGACAGGTAGGCCTATACACGTAGTGCTCCAATTGATGTACAATTTTCTTTAAAACTTAAAAATTCATTAAAATAATAATTATTCATACAAAATATAGTTTTCTCACTCTAGAATATAATAGACTTCGTTCTATATGTAGCATCAATTTTATACTTCAAAATGTTTTTATGCATATATAATAGACTTCGTTCACTCTGGAAAAAACCAAAGAAAGAGGTAATAAGTTTCTACACTTAGAAAAATGAGAACACACAGACACATCCGGAGACGGCCATCATGGGGACACCGCCCTGTTCGTGTAGACAGCAAAGGTTGCGTTGGCCCTCCGTGTCCATCAAGGATGAAGATAAGAGCTTGGCGTCCCGGCAATGCTGAGCAACTCGCCTCTTGTACGCTCCAAAATTTGGAGGCATCGATCCAAAAGCGTCGAGGAATTGCAGAGGGGTTTCCAGCATTAGACTAGCGAGATCATGTTCGGCCAGACCATTTTTCATGCTCGGTCGGTGTGCGTCCTGAGAACAAAGAGAATTGCTAACAAGCCATAAGCCCCAAAAAACTGCAAAGGAAAACATATTGATAACTTAATTTTCCTTATTTCCCCATCGCCCACACATTGAATCAAGCGTAGCATCAAGATGAGTATCAAGAATATCAGAGACAGTACATCAGCAGTGTTTGCCACTACAATTGGTGAAAAAGTGGAACATAGGTTCTGGTTCAGAGCTCGAGCGTTTCTGAAGATTATCATGAGTCAGGAGTTTATCACTCCCTCCGTTACTAGAAATAAGGTGTATTAGTTTTCGATAAAAAATCCAAAATATAGGGCGTATTACGTTTCACCACTCATCTGGATAATGTTTTGGGTGATTTGATTATGTTCCCTTATCTCATGCAAACTACTCTTTTTCCCACGTTAATTAGACATAGGTAATTCCATCCTAAACTCACGTAACTTTCCTCTCCACGAGCGTTCTTTAATTTCCATTCAGAAAATTATACACCCTACATCCAGAAACGGAGGGAGTATGAATCAAAAGCCAAAGAAAAACATGAATACGAAGGGGAACAAAAATATTCCAAGTATGCTTGGAGTAAACAGGTAGAACCCCACCGAAGTTAAGAAGAGAATAATACGAAGCAAAACTATAGGTGCCAGTAGAGGTATGTTCCTAGACAGCAACATCAACACAATTTAGATGGGCGTCATCGAAGAGTCAGTGAACAAGTTTTATGGTATCTATGTACAAGTGAAAAATAGGGCATAAAGTGGTGTTGGCATCGATAGACATGTAAGTTTTGTTTGATCCATCGCATTTTTATTAATTTTATTATTTGATTTTTTTGCATTATGTTGAGTGGTTCTTGCTTGTTAGATGGGGTTGGCTGCCTATTTGTATCATCAAGTGGAGAAAAGGCTATTTATTATGTGCCATTGTTTGCTCAAATTGAATGGTAAACCCAAGTGGTGGACCCTCTTTGAAAATCTTTAGAACCCCACCGGGAAAACGAAGAACGACGACAACTCTAGCTCTCATCTATCTATTTGTTGAATTGGATGATGACGAGGATGGAGGGGCGGATGGACAAGATATGTTCCAAATAGGAAAATACATGGCATGTGACAAAGGTGGGAGAAGGTCAGTCTCGTGAGGTTCATGGAGGAGTCGGGGATTATTTTGGAAGATGCTATCGTCATAGATGAATCTGAAATCAATGGACACAAAAATGAGGGTGTTTGATTAATTTGTGTATCATATATGTATGAATTGTTGAATTTTATTTTGGTTTGTGTTGAAATGGAACTTATTTTGCTTTTCTGTTGAATTGGTGATCATGTGCATGTGTTTGCACGGATTCCAAACTCTAAAAGTGAGGGGGGTGTGGTAGACCGGGCGGACATGCCGCCTCTAGTCTACGTCACATCCGGACTCGTCAGCGGACATTTTTTTAGATAAAGATCATATATTAATATCACAGAGATACCAATTACACCCAGCCTCTGCAACAACACATTGCCCTAGCGGCATTACGGATGCACACAACCGAAAAAAGAAATAAGAATTACAAAAAATAAAAGTCCCGCTATAGCGATCTATTCCCTGAAACAACAGTACATGTCGTTGCTTCAAGTCACGAATCGCCTAGCCAATTCGTCATCGCCACAAAGACTCACACCACCATTACTAGTCCTCAGATCTTGCCTTTCATGACATTCTCCGCCAGCACCATGGAATGAGAAAGCGTGCTCCATGATATTAACACCCAGCAGAGCTTCGAAGCGCTCCATCTGAAACCAAACGGTCAGAGAAAAAACATGGTTGCGCACGATCGAATACCATCCGATCTAGCAATCTCCAGGCATCAGTCGCCCAATGGAGTTCGCCGACTGAGCCTTCAGAAACACGACCGTCTAGCCAGATCAATGGGGATTGGTGTTTGGCATATCTTCATCTTGGCGCGAGGAGGAACCATAGGACCGCCATCATTATTCGCGAGACTGGCAGGCCGCCACAGTCATCTACTTGCCGGAATGGCCGAAGAGGAAGGAGGTAGTCCAGCGCAAGGCTGCAGATCACTGGCATCACGAGGGCTGCCAAAGACAACGCAACACCGGCCCTGGCTGAGCCCATCAGGCCAGATCGGCCCTCACAGCCAAAGATCCCGACTTGATAGCGCAGATCGCCGTCGCGCGCGCCGAAGCTGCGCCGCCGGCGTACCGCCTCCTCCACCTCGACAGCACCCGTCGGAGAGCGTCAGGCCCGAGCTAGAAAAGGTCGCGCCTCCCTGTACCCCGCCGCATCGCCACGAGGGCTCGCCCGCCGCCGTCCGCAACTGCATCATCCGGCAGCAGCGAGGATAGGTGCAGATCCCACGCGGGGCAGTCCACCCTGCCTTCACCGACGCCCGCCTGCATGGCTGCGCCGCCGCGGCACCCTCAAGCCACGCCACCACTGTGGGGACCCCGGGCTAGCTGTCCGAAGTACCCTTGTGCCTACAACATCAGCGATCCCATGATCAGTGTGTCGGTGAGCACAATCAAACTGGTATCAAAAGAACACCCATATATACCGAATAAATATACTTACTTGAGTGAAGTTATAAACTTCCATATGCACTTGCAGCGGAATCATCAAATAGTGTGGAGCCCAAGTCTCTTGCCATAACCCTACATGCAACTGGCTGGGAGAACGTCCTAGTTCGCATAGCCGTCAGCGAAAATCTTCGTCCTTGTACCGCTTCTCAAAGTCTGGCCAAGACAATAGCCAGGGACGAAACCAATATGAGTACATTGGAATGTACTCGCAAACCACCCGGTATTTAATTATGGGAAGGAATTAATGCATACTAATATGGTGGGAGGCTCTAAGGTAGTTCTTTGCTTTATAAAAGCATTTTCTTTAAAGAAAAGATGTCTCCATATCTTTGTTGAAAAAGGTAAGGTGTTTGAAAAGAAGTTTTTCAATAAAAACAGTTTTTCTTCAAAAACTCCTCCGGTGGGATCACGGCCTGTCGTGAATCCCTCACTTTCCTTTCTCCTCATATCGATCCTTTGGTATGCCTCCAACAACAACTCCAGTTTAGAAACACAAAGCTTTGCACATAGGTCTAAGTAGGGCCTTCCAACTGTCCATAACCGAGGACTCGGCTATTCGAATAGTTTTACACTCTGCAGAGATTGCACACTTTACCCACACCACCCGGAAGACTTTCGTGTGGGCAACATCCCGCCATACAAGGTGTATGTCACGACGGGCTCCCGATCATAGCCTTTCACTTGTTCATCCTAGTATAGGACCCTGCCCTTGTGAACATTCCACTGACACCCAGTCGCGGCCTCCCGTCGGAGCCCTGAGTGTGAGGACTCACAGTTTTTCCCGGCGGTGTATACGACAATCCTTCTATCCCCCACTATGTTGGAGGACCCATGTCAGGGGAGGCCTCCAAGCCAACCCCTCATGAAACGGAGCATCTCCGCTGTTGAGGTATCCCATACTAAGACAAACAAATTACTTAGCTAAGCCCCGTCCCATATGGAGGGTAATGTGGTCGCACAGGGTATGGCTGGTCGACGTAAGTACTAAGACACAATGTGCATTTTCTCAAAATCTCCATACTCCATTCTTACTCCAGTTCCAAAACTAATCATTTAGCAACATCTTGGATAAAACACAAGTTCACGCAAAGATTTTCATAAAGAGGATTTTTGAATAAAACATTGGTTTTTTCCCAACCTAAATTTTTTCATTTCTCTAACTAAACCCTTATATAAATGAGGGGCCTAATCATGGCATAAAACGTAGGTAATACTTAAAAAGGTTTTAGTGGCACACACCACTTGAAAACATTTCATGCATCTTAACATAAGTAAAACATGCTTATTAAAAATAATAGGACAAAGGGTATGATCAAATTAATGGCTTGCCTTGGTCAGCGACTTGTCCCTGGTCTTGATATTCTTGATCAATAAAAGATAGTGGTAATAAAGATAATCCTTTCCCTTCGGGATGAGATCCTCTCCGATGTCGCAACCGTCTAAACGCCGTAAAAGAAAAGTACACACAATCAAACAACCATTCACCAAAACATCACAAAAACACAAACCTAATGACTATACTGACCTAAGGAGGTCAACACAATTGGATTTGGTGAATTATAACTTGTCCTTATTTTATTACGATTTTATTAGGGCAGAAGCAAGCAAGGTCACGAATTAAGTCACGATTTAATTTCTGTTGCTCAGAAAAATATGCCCTTTTAGGGACAACTAATATTTGGTAGTTTGGGATCTAGCAAAATTAGATTTGTCCTAAATGAGTTATTAGATTTACAGAAACAATTGATTTGGTACAGAAGGTAATTAACACAAGATTTAAGGACTACTCCTTCTCTGTTTATCCGAAAATTGTGATAATTTAAGGGTAACTAGAGTTTCTCAATACTAAGCTAACAAAAATTGGATTCAGTTCATTTGGGTAATTAGAGCACCAGAAACAAACAAGTTTAGATTTAAAACCTTCTGTTGCAAATACTTCACCCTTTAAGGATTATTAACCTAAATGGGGTGGGACCAGTTGCATTTAAAGGGTATTTGGATTAGTGAACCACCAGAAGTGGTTTGGGACCATTTGAACTTGTATTTTTAGAGATATTCCTGTTTGATCATTTAATGGGCAGAATACTAAATTCTTTACGAAATAATCTATAAAATTTTAAATAATAAGAGACTAGTGTCATTGGATAGATATTTAAATTTTTGAGCTAAAGGCGTTGGATTCATTACATTTGGATAAATAGATTTGAAGATATGAATTTTTTAAGTCTTAAAGAATTTTCTAGCAGAAAATTCACTCAAACGGCCCTTTTTAAGTTTAACAACTATCTGATTTGATATTTTCCTACTAACTTAACCACAACACCAAATGGGATCAAACCAGTGGCAGTGGGAAGATTAGTTGAAGTACTTTTGATACAATTTTATTTGGGATATTTGGATAAACCAAGTTCTAGGAAACATCTCCCAAAGATGGTAACAAAATAACCTTTCTGGTTTTTGAGTTAAAGCCAACACATTTGTCATTTTTATTTTGAATTGGACAGAGGTCCAAAAGGAACATGGCCTATATATATGAAAAGATGGCATGCTGTAATAACTACATAAATTTAGTTTACTATTTTTAGGCCTCTAGCTTAATGGGAATTTGCATGGGAAGGTGTTAACCTTTTGTTATTTTATGTGGAGGAAATATTGCCTAGCCATTTTCCTTAGATTATATCCTTTATATAAAATTTATTTTTGGGGGTCACACAACTTGATCATGTCAGTAAACTAACCATACTAACATACTCTACAAAGATTAATTTCTAACTAAATCTAGGTTAAATGTTATTAATAGTTTAAAACATAACCTTTTATCAGTTTCCAGACAAAACAGAAGGACTACACTGGATAGCAAAACTATCCAGCAAATTAATTAACTTGAACTATTCAAATCAGAAATAGTTTTGCATGTTATGAAAGTAGAGATTCTCCTATTTTCAACAAGTCTAAGTTTGCTAAATTTGGTTAAGTAGATTGACCAGAATTTACATGCAAAGTGGGCTAGTCCACACATCTCGCAGACTTGGCAGATTTCTCAGAGATTTTCAAATCGGGCGGGAATGCACCGTGGGCGTTGATCTTGCGATCGACAGCACACAGCCATCTTCTGCCTCCCGACGGAGAGAGAAAACAGAGGCAAAGGGGAATGTCCGGGGAGGCTACCTGCCGGCGGCGATTGACGGCGGCGAGGGTCGGGGTCGACGGCGGAGATCCAAGGCTGTAGCTGGGCACCGGCGGCGTGGCCGGAGATGACCCACAGCGGCGGCACGGCTCGGCGGCCGAGCTGCTCGAAGTGGAGCTCCCGAGCTCCTCTTCGGGTGGTTCCTATGTGAGGGAGAGTGGTGCGGTGGTGGTGTGGTAAGTAGGGTGGTCGAGTGGGGTGCTTTATATAGCCGGAGCGGCTCGGGCGCGAGGCCGACAAAGGGGAGGCGCGACCATGTCGCGGGCGGCACGGGCGGCGTGCGGCTGCACTTGGTCAGCGACGTGCAAAGGAAAGGGAGGCACGGGTGCGGAGCCAGTGGGCAGACGCGAGCGTGGCGCGCGTCGTGGTGGTCGGGGCCGCCTCGGGCGGACGCTGGTCAGGCCGGGGTGGCCGGGGCACGGGGTGCACGCCAGGTGCTCGACAGCGTGTCGGCCTGCAGTGCACCGGTGATTTCGGATAGGGTTAGGGGCCAGGAGCAAGGGGTTCGAGTGGGTGAGGTTCTAGGTGACACGTGCGAGCTCCAGGACATGTTGTTCCACGGGTTGCTGGCTTTGGGGAACAAGGTGAGCATGTGGTGGCCATCTCCATGCCATAGGTGTTCTAGGGTTAGGTGTAGGTCGTGGGGATGCTTGGGCTTGTCCAGAAGGTGTAGGGCGTCTGTGGTCAGGTGCTGGACACGAGGGAACAATCAAGGGACAAACTTGGGGGCTGTCATTACATGTAGGGAATAGGACATTATTTGGGCTATTTGAATACTATTTGGTATTTATAACCATGAAATGAGGGGGAGGGGGGGGGGGGGGGGAGGGGGGGACAGGGGGTACAAATGCTGTGGTGAATAGAGATAATTGTTGGAATTCATTTTTTTTTAGTTTACCAAAAATGGATGTTCCATTTTGGCCAAAAAGAATTTGTGGGGAAAGTGTAATGTTTATTATTTCATGTGTCACTTTCTTGTCTTCCTTAATAAAAATACTTTGGGAGAAGAAAATATTTGGGGGCAAAAGATGGGTCCTTGCTGGTCTTTTGTGTTTCTTCAAATAATGATCATGACAATTGATCTTATTCCAATTGAGTTGGTGAATTGGTTTAAAATGCATAAATCAAATGCATACGGTCTAGTTAATATTTTGACTCCAAATTCATATGGGGCATAAACCCTTATAAATTTCAGTAGAGATGATCCACAAGGGATCACCATATTTCCTTGGTATTGAGATTTAACAAAACAGGACTACTTCTATTTTTGGTTTGAGAGGAAAATATTTGAAGTGATAAAATAGGTGGGATCACAGGTGTTAGAGTTTTTGGGTCCCAACCTTGGTCTTTATTATTATTTTTATAGACCAAGATTTAATTGGTATTTGATTTTCAGCTAGATCATTTCTGATCTCACAACAATTGCAAGCAAACAAATTAATAAACACTAAAAAACAAGAATATGCATGCAAGCAAACAATAAAACAAAGAAATAACAATCAATACAACCACAAGTCAAACAAGCAATAATATAAATTCTCAAGCAATTTTCAAGTACTTAGTTGGGTGGTGGGATGGTGATCAAGTATCCTCATGACAAGTATGATGTTGGAAAAACTCACTTCATAATTTGATATTTTTCAAAAGGGTTGCTAAAATATATGGGCAGTATACTTCCCACTTTTATTGTTTTCAAAATAATGAAAGTATGAGTTTAAATTAAGAGCTACCAATACAAGGGAAACATCAAGGTTGAAATATAGGTAGGAGATAGTATATTGTTCTCCTTGGTTTATAAACAAGTAAATTTTTGGAAACACATAATTTTGGAAATACTTTTACTTTCTCGAAGAGTGGGTATTTTGGTTGCGGCTAAACCAAGTATCTTTGAAATGGAATTTGGCCAAAAATAAGAGTGGGAAAGATGTATGGAATATTTTTCTTGTCATGACATGATTACCAAGGTTAGGTATATTTTTATCTGGGTTGAGTTCTTAGGTTAATATTTATTGGTCCAACAACATAAACATCAAGTCACACAAGGCCAACAGAGCAACAGGAAGGAAAACACAGTCATTAGTGAAGCATTTCAAAAAAAATTGTTGGTTCTGAATTTTGGGTCTTGTAAAACTAAGTTTTTCTTGGTTCCAAAATTTGGGATGTGACAACCACCGCTGCCAGGAGCCAGCGCCGTGTCGACGGGGCCAGCGCGGCGGCCACGCCTCCGCGCATCTGGACGCTCAACACGGCAACACCGCCCGTACACACGCGAGAGGGAGGAGATCCTCCGCCGCCGCCGTCGTCCGCACAGGCTTAGCCCGGCGGCGTCCTCCGGGGACGGCGGAGGGGAGGACGGATAGAGTGGCGGCGCGGCGGCTAGGGTTTTTTCCGCCCGAGTCGCCCGCAGCGGGGGGCGACGCAGGGGCTAGGACCGGTTCCGTCAGCGGACATATGGAGATGCTTTATATACTATGAGAAATATAGTAACACGGGTTAAAAAGAGAATATATCATTCTTCATTTTTGGATTTTGTGTTTACATGCTTATCGTGGGCTGAGGATCGGACATCCATGCTGAGATCTTCGATAGATAAAGTACACCACTAATTCTATCGATCGGTCTTTACTCGTGTGGTTGGCGTGAAAATGTTGTATCGATCCGCTGTCGTTAGAGTACGTTCGATCGGATTAACATTGTCAATCGTTAGCCACGGTTGGAAATTTGGAATTGGAATAAAACGTTTCAGCTAGCTGTGTGACCTCGAAATCGCGATATGATCCCGCAAAGTCTATGTGCGTACTGGACGTCAAGACCTTACTGCAGGCATGTGCGTCATTGATGGCAATAACGTTGGTGCATGGACGTCTAGACCTTACAGGTATGTACCGCTCCTTATGTTTCATCCTATATATAACTGTATGTGCCAGTGTAATGTAAAAATTATTCGAACATTCAACAAGGGAAGTGTAAATGGCGATATCGACGCTATGTCTGGTAACAGGCGCCTTCTTCTCCAGCAAGATGGACGCGAGCTCAAGAACAGTGGCAATCAGCCGGATCTTCTGCCCCCTACGACATCCAAGGTAAAATCTGGAAATTACCTCTTCTTGCGGCTCAGGCTTCAGTTCAGTTATCCTACCATGTTTGCATCTGCCTCCTGCAGAAGCAGAACCATGACAAGGAGAAGGACTGCCGGGCCCAACAGTGGAATCTACATGGAGTGCGCGCCGGTGCCGCGGGAGCAGGTGGAGGTCGTCCGGTCGCTCAACGGGTGGGTGGCGGAGAACATGCTCCCGCTGCTCGCTCCCGTGGAGACCTCGTGGCAGCCCCACGACTTCCTGCCGAGCTCCGCCCCGGCGCCCGGGGAGTCGGAGGCCGAGGCGCTGGCCGCGTTCACGGAAGCCGTGGCCGAGCTGCGAGCGGGAGTCGCCGCCGTACCGGACGAGATCCTGGTTTGCCTGGTGGGAAACATGGTGACGGAGGAGGCGTTGCCCACGTACCAGACCATGGGAAACCGCTCCGAAGCCGCCTCCGACGAGACCGGCGCCAGCAGCCTCCCCTGGGCGCAGTGGCTGCGCGGCTGGACCGCGGAGGAGAACCGCCACGGCGACCTCCTCAACCGCTACCTGTACCTCACCGGCCGCGTCGACATGCGCCAGGTCGAGACCACCGTCCACCACCTCCTCCGAAACGGCATGGTACGTAACGTAGTTCCCATACAGACACTGCCACTTACTTTGTGCGCCAGCTTGATCAATGATTCTGTACGTATTTCCGTTGTTTTGGCATGATGAAGGAAATGCTGGTGCCCAATAGCCCCTACCACAGCGTGATCTACGGCGCGTTCCAGGAGCGCGCCACCTTCATCTCCCACGGCCACACGGGGAGGCTCGCCGGGCAGCACGGCGACCAGGCCCTCGCCAAGATCTGCGGCGCCATCGCCGCCGACGAGAGGCGGCACGAGGCCGGCTACACCAGGGCCTCCGCGAAGCTCTTCGAGGTGGATCCGGACGGCATGGTGCGCGCGCTCTCGTACGTCATGCGCGGCAAGGTCACCATGCCGGGGCTCCTCATGTCGGACGGCCGCGAGTACGGCCTCGAGACTCTGTTCGACCGGTTCTCCGCGGTGGCGGAGCGCGTCGGCGTGTACACCGCGAGGGACTACGGCGATCTGGTGGAGCACTTCGTGCGCAGGTGGCGGGTGGCGGAGCTCGCTGGGCTGTCCGGCGAGGGCCGCCGCGCGCAGGAGTATGTGTGCGGGCTGCCGCCCAAGATCCAGAGGATGGCGGAACTGGCCCACCAGAGGGCTGCCCGCAGCGAGTCTCGTATTATTCAGTTCAGTTGGATCTTCGATAAGCCTGTCATGGTGCGCTAAACCGCCCCATCGCTGGACATCACACCGCGCGTGTAGGCTGGAACCGGGTGCAACAAAAGTTTTTTTTACATGGAATACACGCATTCCATTAAGATACGGTCGAATCGCCGGTCACCAAACATGTTACGGAATTAGAGTAGCTTTGAAGTCCACATGACTTGTCTTTTCGTGAGCTAGCCCTATACCCAAAGCAGCAAACTCGTGAGCTGGCTTATTACATTCACGACGCGTGTACATCACACACACGTCGATAAGACTCATACGGACCCATATCAAAATCAGCGATGTTCATAGCATTCCTCAATTTCTTCAGGTTGAGGCAATTTGTTTCAAAGACGACTCTCTCCACTCCTAACTGATCGCCCACCTGGGGATAGCATTTGAAAGGGCAGTTGTTTCAGCGTGAAAAGCATTAGCAATACCCTGAAGCTGACCAGCTGCGGCAAGCTGAATTTCAGAATTTCTGTTTCGACAGACTGCACCCCACACCCTCCCTTCTTTGACTGCTCGACGCAGGAAGCATATGTGTTAATTTTCACACACTCTTCATCTAGTGGGACCCAACTCCGTCGGCCTAAGATACAATCTCTCTGGTTCTTCTTCTTCAAGTAAAGCTCCCACTCATCAACCTGTCTCCGCACATTATACTGAAAAGAATCAATTGTCTGGTAGCCTTCACCATGATTTCATTTGTTTCTTGTTATGCTTTTATCCAACTCGACCCACCTTCGAGAATAGGACTCCATCAGTACACCTTGACTAGATTCAATTGATCATTTTTTCCAAGTTTTTGTCGTACACGTACTAGAGCAAGATCATAATTTTTTATACACATATGTATGTCTGTGTATGTGAGCGTTTGTGTTGTACCGTGTTTCGTAAAAAAAAGTACATGTACAATTGTAGTTTTATTTTTTAATTTGTAGATATGTTGATGTGACTAAGTCTCGGAATAAACATGATAGCACCAATGAATCATTACTATAAGGTAGATGTGTTCAATGTGGCGATTGATCGATAATAGTTGAGCCAAATGAACAATTCAGTGTTCAAACTATAATGTTTCTCACACTTTATGCTTCCTTGAATCCTAGACACGACTCATTTGAAATGTCAATGATTTACAAGCTTGCAAAAAATTCAATCATGCACTGCCGATTTGACAGTCGGACTAGTTAAAAGGTGTAAATTTTGTATATATTCAATGGTTGAAAAACGGTTGCATCTAGTCATCACTCTCCTTATGTCAGTTGCAACCACATAGTGGTTTTTCAGCAGTCAAGATTATCAAGACACGTCTTTGAAATAAAATGGGTGATGACATTCTTTGTCATTACATTGGTCGTCACTACCGGAAATCTGGAATTTGCCGTGGGGCAAAACAGCACTCCAAAGACTGTGCGGAACACGGCAAACGCTTTGCCGTGCGTAATTGCACGGCAAAATACTCGTCGGCAAAGACTCTTTGCCGTGCGCTTTTGCCAAAATGAACATCAAAGTCTTTGCCGTGAGCTATAGACGCACTGCACGGTAAATAATTGTCAGAATTGGGTCAACCCTTCGTCGACGTCTTTAACGTGCGCCTTAAATTTGTCGTGATGTTCTTCTTTGCCGTGATCCTGGGGAAACGCCTGCTCGGCATAGCGCACATCTTTGCCGTGTGCTCTGCGAGAAGCATCACGGCACAGATTCTATCTTTGCCGTGTGCTCGCCGCTCCACCTCACGGCACAGAGATGCCCTTTGCCGTGCGTTTGTTGCGCGACCGCACGGCATAGTAAGTTCCTACACTTAGAGGTGAAAACTCCCATTTCGGGTGTCGGGTACGGAATCATGCGACGTAGCAGATGAAATGTTGGTTCCCCATGGTCCTATGTACGTACCTAACACAACCAAGCAAAAAACTTCATGCGTCTACCCACTCTCGGCGTCGGTCAAAGGGGTAGATCGTTAGGTTTGACTTTTTTCCAGCGGGTGTAGGGTTTCGCCATAGCGGGGGTCCGGACCGTCGGAATCCCACCAAAACTTGCATGGGTCCCTAATATATGTGTAAGAGCGTGTTGGTAGATTGTGGGAACCAAGATACAACTCCGAGGTGCGACCCGCTTCTCCGACCCCGCTTACTCTGTAGTAAGTTCCTATATTTAGAGGTGAAAACTCCCATTTCGGGTGCCGGGCACGGAATAATGCGACGGAGCAGATGAAATGTTGGTTCCCCATGGTCCTATGTACCAACCTAACACAACCAAGTAAAAAAGTTCATGCATCTACCCCCTCTCGGCACCGGTCAAAGGGGTAGATCGTCAGGTTTGACTTTTTTCTAGCGGGTGTAGGGTTTCGCCGTAGCGGGGGTACGGAGCGTCGGAACCCCACCAAAACTTGCATGGGTCCCTAATATATGTATAAGAGCATGTTGCTAGGTTGTGGGAATCAAGATACAACTCCGAGGTCCGACCCGCTTCTCCGACCCCGCTTACTCCATAGTAAGTTCCTACCCTTAGAGGTGAAAACTCCCATTTCGGGTGTGGGGCACGGAATCATGCGACGGAGCAGATGAAATGTTGGTTCCCCATGGTCCTATGTACCTACCTAACACAACCAAGCAAAAAAATTCATGCGTCTACCCACTCTCGGCGCCGGTCAAAGGGGTAGATCGTCAGGGTTGACTTTTTTCCAGCGGGTGTAGGGTTTCGCTGTAGCGGGGGTCCGGACCGTCGGAACCCCACCAAAACTTGCATGGGTCCCTAATATATGTATAAAAGTGTGTTGGTAGGTTGTGGGAACCAAGATACAACTCCGAGGTGCGACCCGCTTCTCCGACCCCGCTTACTCCGTAATAAGTTCCTACACTTAGAGGTGAAAACTCCCATTTCGGGTGCCGGGCATGGAATCATGCGACGGAGCACCGCAAATGTTGGTTCCCCATGGTCCTATGTACCAACCTAACACAACCAAGCAAAAATGTTCATGCGTCTACCCCCTCTCGGTGCCGGTCAAAGGGGTAGATTTTCAGGTTTGACTTTTTTCCAGCGGGTGTAGGATTTCGTCGTAGCGGGGGTCAGGAGCGTCAGAATCGCACCAAACCTCGCATGAGTCCCTAATATATGTATACGAGCATGTTGGTAGGTTGTGGGAACCGAGAAACAACTCCGAGGTGCGACCTGCTTCTCCGACCCCGCTTACTCCGTAGTAAGTTCCTACACTTAGAGGTGAAAACTCCCATTTCGGGTGTCGGGCATGGAATCATGTGACGCAGCACCGAAAATGTTGGTTCCCCATGGTCCTATGTACCAACCTAACCCAACCAAGCAAATATGTTCATGCGTCTACCCCCTCTCGGCGCCGGTCAAAGGGGTAGATCGCCAGGTTTGACTTTTTCCAGCGGGTGTAGGGTTTCGGCGTAGCGGGGGTCCAGAGCGTCGGAATCGCACCAAACCTCGCATGGGTCCCTAATATATGTATAAGAGTGTGTTGGTAGGTTGTGGGAACCAAGAAACAACTCTGAGGTGCGACCCGCTTCTCCGACCCCGCTTACTCTGTAGTAAGTTCCTACACTTAGAGGTTTTGGTGGCATTCCGACGCTTCGGGGCTCCACTTCGGCGAAATCTTGAATCCGCGGGAAATACCTAACGTTTCCGTCTACCCCCATGAACGACGTCGAAAGGGGGTAGACCAGTGGACTTTTCTACTTGGTTGTGTTAGCCTAGGCCATAGGAGCACGGAAAACCAAAGTGGGCGCTCCGTCGGTCTTTTTTCAACGAAACCCAAGTCTCGGGGCCCCGATGACCTACCCCCTAGCTATCTCCGTACGATGCTTCTCGACAGACTTATATATATTTTTTAGTGTAGCCCATAGCAACATGGGAAACCAAGGTTGCGGCCATTTTATCCAAAAAAAAGGAAAAGAAAAGAGCAAATAAGAGAAAACTACAATATGCCGTGCTAGTCCAGGCGAACACACGGCATAGACTTCTTTGCCGTGTGCTCTAGGCCACAACGCACGGCAAAGCCGTTTCCCCGCCAATTATTCCCCCGCGCGGGAAATAGGCCGCGTAAATTTTATGTCTAAAAAAAATTCAGCCACAACTATATCGTGTTGGGGGATTAACGCACACGGCATAGCCTTCTTCCCGTCAATTTTTGTGGAGCGCGGGATATTGGGCAAATCGGTAAAGACGGATGGCCCCACTAGCCCCACATTGTGCCGTGCTCCTCAACCTGGAGACACGGCAAAGTTAAATTTGCCGAGTGCATGGGCTACGCCGTGTGCCTGTTGAAGTGGATGCCGTGTTTTTCTACTTTGCCGTGTGCACTTTTCATAATTTACCGTGCGGCTTTCTTTGCCGTGCGTTGTCTCCAGAACGCATGGCATAGATCCCTTTGCCGTGTTCCGCAAATTGGAAGCGCACGGTGAAGACAGATTTTCCGGTAGTGCGTATACATTGAGAAGAGTTTTTTTTTTTTTTTTTTTTGCTCAAGATGACTAGATGAGTCTCGTGTCTTTTATGTAAGAGTCGGCCATCCTTAATCGGCTAGGTATGGTTTAGAAGACGCTTCTCTAACCGATTATAGGGGATCGGCTGACAAGTGAGCGGACGTTCGTGTGGGAGATTTGTCAAATCGTAGATCGCATATTTGTGGCTCTCTTTTGTACTACGTGTCATGGAGTAAAACGTGCACATGGCGACTGACGGGAATCTACGTTTCCGCCGTGCATGAGACGGAAATGTCCGGACGACACTATTCCGGGAGTAGTGATCAGGCATGTGCGCCATGCCATTGATGTCTTGACGCCGGAGGTGCATTCATGGGGATGCCTCCTCCGTAGCCTTTTCCCATCTACTCCTCCTATATAGGTCGGGCACCATTATTGCTTGTGATGTTGTGCAATAGCTTTGGGCTCCTATATATACGTAGTTACGTACGTGCGCAAAACAGTTCAACAAGGATACGTACGACGAGTAGTGTGGATCAATGGCCACGATGGGGCTAGCAGCAGCACTCGCGTCCGCCAAGCTCTGCTTCTCCCACAAGAGCACGGGCACATCTACGCGGCTCGGCTGGATCCTCTGTCGTGCGAATCCTAGGTATGCATGCAAGTGCTCCATGGTTATTTTGAGTTCGAATTTGACGCCCTCGATCGGTCATTTATAAGCTTAAAGAGTTATGAGTCACATGACATGGCAGCTTGACCAGGAGATGCACCGCGGTCGCAGCTGCGCCGGTGGAGGCGGAGTGCGCGCCGGTGCCGCGGGAGCAGTTGGAGGTCGTCCGGTCGCTCAACGGTTGGGTGGCGGAGAACATGCTCCCGCTGCTCCTCCCGGTGGAGGCCTCGTGGCAGCCGCACGACTTCCTGCCTTGCTCCTCCGCCGCGGCGCCGGGAAGGTCCGGGGACGACGAGACTCTGTATGCCTTCACGGAGGGCGTGGCAAAGCTGAGGACGGCCGCCGCGGGCGTGCCCGACGAGGTCCTGGTGTGCCTGGTGGGAAACATGGTGACGGAGGAGGCGCTTCCCTCCTACCAGAGCATGGAAAACCGCACGGAGGGCATCGCCGACGACACCGGCGCCAGCAGCCTCCCCTGGGCGCAGTGGATGCGCGGCTGGACCGCGGAGGAGAACCGCCACGGCGACCTCCTCAACCGCTACCTCTTGTTGGATTGATCTCCACCCGCACGAGTTCAACGGCTCGCACGAACCCTTGACCGCGCCCTGATCGGGGGCGCCCAACCAAACTATGGTTGGTGGGCCCATGTCGCGCTGCGCTATAAAGATAGGTGGGGGCCGGCAGCACACGGTATGAGGTTCACCGTGTTGCCACACGCCCCACCGACATCCCTACCGATCTAGGGTTTCTCAGTAGCGACGGGAAGCACCGCCGCCACACACACCCACCTCACCACTCACCTCACCGACGCCACCACCACACCACCATGTCTGGCAGCTCGAGTTCGGCACCTCAAGGAGGAGAAGGTAGTCTCTCCCCTCTCCCTCTCTCTCTCGGTCTCTCTCGTTTTCTCACACTGGCAGAAGGGGAAAACCCTAAGAGTATTCACCGTGGAGGATCTAGTCTAGATGATAGATTTTAACATTGGTATCAGAGCTAGTGCTAGATCTAGATCCTTTCGGTTGGAAAAGAAAAACAAAAGAAAAATCAAAAGAACCCTCCCGTGGAACCCCGATGTAAAAGGGGCAAAGAAAATCTTACCGATTTTCGCCGGAAAAGGAGCACCGCCGTTCGGGCCGCGCCTGTTCCTCTCGATCTTGATGCGCATCGGCAAGCCGAGGCATCGAGACGAAGAACGCACCCCGTAAGGGACAAAGATCACCACAGAAGCTGAACCGTTCGACGGTGGCGCGCTCGCCGCGAGGGGAACGCGCAACCGGCGAAGGGGATGGCGACGGTGAGAGAGAAAAGAAGGGGGAAAGGGGGGCTGGAACGGTGCGGTGGCCTTCATCGTCGTCTCCAGCTCACCGCCGGTCGCCGTCGGCCGACGGAACCCTAACCCTAGCACCGCCGGAGCGGACAGAGAGCTGCGGGAGGAGGGGAAAATGACGCTAGGGTTTGACCGGGGCGGCGGCGTGGTGGTTTTGTTCGCCCGATCCGCGCGCGTCCATCGGACAGTCGAGATCAAAACCCTAGCGCCCGTGTGGGCCGATGCGCAGAGAGCTGGGTTGCGGCCCAGTTACTTGTCTTTTTCTGTTTAACATTTTTTCCTTTTTTTTCAGAAGCATGTTTATTTGTTTTTTGTCTAATTTTTAGTCAAATTTCATCTAGTTTTTCTGTTCAAAAATTATCCAACGAAATTTTTGTTTAGGAAACAAAAAAGTGAAAGAGTTGCTTCTGAAAAAGTATAAAGTTGATAGAATTTTATTCATAGTCTTCCGTTGCAAGTGTGCTCTTTTAAATTCAAAAGTTAATAGAATTAAAAGTGATAATTAAAGGAGCATGTTAAAGAAATTGTTGTGATAATTTTAATTATGTTATTTTTATAACAAATGTTATTAATGACATAATTATGATTTATTATTGTTTTGTCATATGCATTTATTCCTATTTCTGCCCAATGGTGATATAGTTTTAAATTGCAAAAATAGTTGCATGCTATAATTTTGACCAACGTTGGATTATTTCATGCAATTGTTGTAAAGTTCTCACCTCATTGTGATTATTTCAGGAGGGTACCTCTTGATGAGCTGCCTCAAAGATGTCCCTACTCTCAGAGGTGACAACTACTCTGAGTGGAGAAAGAAAGTTGATATGGCATTGATGACCCACAAGTATAGGGGATCTATTGTAGTCCTTTCGATAAGTAAGAGTGTCCAACCCAACGAGGAGCAGAAGGTGTTGACAAGTAGTTTTCAGCAAGGTTTCACTGCAAGCACTAAAAGAGAAATGTTTTTGGATTTTTGATTTAAAGAACAAATGAAGAACAAGTAAATAAAAGAGTGCTGCAATAATTGCAGCAAATAGTCCAATTCTTTTAAGCTCAAAGGACAGGCTGGTTGTGTTACTTATGAAGATTAAAACGTTCTCGAGGACACATGGGAGTTTCTGCCTAGCCAGTTTCATTGCACGCCGGTGATTAACCTTCAATGTTTTGATAAAGTGCTGTGTGGGTGGACCTATGCTAATGCACCGCCCTTACTTAGACAAACACTACTAGGGAAATGGTCATTAGTGGCGCACCATTATTGGATTTCTGTGGCGCATCCAGGAAATGGGGGGATGCGCCACAGAAGTCTCGCCACTAAAATATAATTCTGTGGCGCATCCCCACAGTGCGCCACAGAAATACCGAGATTCTGTGGCGCACGAGAAAAAGTGCGCCACAAAAATATTTCTGTGGCGCATCAGCCACCAATGCGTCACAGAACTATATGCGCCACAGAAAAATAAAAAAGATGCGTCACAGAATAATTTAAATGTATTTTCAGTTTTCTGCTGCCTGCTGTACAAATACCAGTATATTATAGAAAATACAGGTATATTACAGAAAACAGAAAATACAGGTATATCACATTACTTAGAGCCCGAGATACACAATTTTTACATAAGTATGATCCAAAAGTTAATCGTGTCACACAATAATTACAAGTGCCGAATTTTTAACATCGTTTTACACATTACAAAGGAATAGGTCACACCGCCTAACTATGATCCGTGATGATGGTGAGGAAGAGCGGGGAGGACGATCATGGATCCTTCTTCTTTGTCGGTGCCGGTAACGGTTTGCAGCCCTCTTTCGTCGTCCATGTCCTGGTGTCCAACTGAGCCTCTAGGATTTCTTCGATCTCCCTCTTAGGCAACCCTGTAGATGGATTGGGATATAAATAGATTGATTAATAATACAAATCTAAGTGGACAAGTCTACAATAAAGAAAACAAAGAAGCACTTATTGCTACCTCTGACGTTGTGTAAGGACCCCCGATGATTGGTGACATCTTCGACGATGATTCGTGATAACTGCACCTGGATGCGATGGAAGTCTTCTCTAAGATCGGCATCGGTGATCGCCCCCAAACATTTGGTCCATTCTTGGAGGCTAGATGGCAACTTCAATTTCTCAGCATCCCGGACAAACCCTTTAAGGTGATGGAGGGCGTAGAAGGCCTCCTTCACGCTGCCAGACTTCTGCTTGATGCAGCAGAACTCGGTCACATGCTTGAACCGGTGTGTGCCGTCATTGCTCAAAACTTGTTGCTTCTTTTCGAAGGGGCCTCCCTTTTTGGCGTAGCCCTCGAGAGCCTCATCGAGAACACCCTTTAACTTGGTGTAGTCTTTCTTCATATCCAAACTCCCCGAGTCGAGATAAGTGGCACTGGACCACCTCGGGTTCAGGACGACGAGTGTGCAGTGCTTGTTCCTGCTAAACACAATTGAAACGAAATGTTGGAAAGGATCAGCAATGAAACAAATCTACAAGAAAGCATAAGTTACGACGGCAGCGAGCGGATGTGTACTTACTCGGGAAAGAAAGGCAGAAGAATGTTGTTCTTCCTCTTGTTGGTCAGCATGAAACTCCGGAGGTACTCTATCACCTTGGTCCGTGTCACTGATCCTTCCACCAGCTGGCAGTCACGCATATAGTAGGGATCCGCTACCACGATGGACTGGGTGTTATCTCTCTTGATCTTCATCGACATATCAAGCGCGTATAGGCGGACCAAGTTATAGTCCAGCCGTCTAGAGTGAAAGAGATTGAAGACGTCCTCGTACGCGATGAAGAACGGATTCGCGGGGGCATCATAGATGAAGTCCAAGTCCATTGGCACCCTGACCGTGAACACCGGGTAATTTGGGTCCTTGTCTTGAATAAGGAGGCGCTCTAGCACCAAGACAGATTCATGCAAAGCGTGCATGGATCCACGTGCGAGGCAGAGTAGCTCCGGAGGCAGTATCGCTTTACCAGCTTCATGAACCCGGGTCAAGCCAACAACCGCACGGGGTGATACCGTGTCTTCATGACCCCGGATAGTCTTAGGAGCTGGCTGGCTCGCAGAGGCGCCTGGCCCCCTCTTTCTCTTCTTGTTCTTGTTCTTCTTCTTCATCTCCGGGGATGGTGAGGGTGGTTGGGGTGCGGACTCCGGGAAAACCGTCTTACGTAGTGTACCAGGGCTGAAAATGGTAGACGGTAATTTGCGTGGAGGTTGATCGCCGGCCTCCGGAGGCGTGTCTTGAGATAAACCCTGGAAGTCCAGGCGCTGCATGCATGTACTGGGACGAGCAGCTTGATCGCCTTGAGCGCGGAAGGGTTCTTCATCCACAGGAGGCATGTACATGTCCATGCTGGCACCAGTGTTGAGGTAGCCCTCGACGTCAACATTATCACCATCATCGTCGTTGGCACCAAGTTGAGGTGCATTGGCAGCGCCTTTGGATGGTTGTGGTACAGGCGCTCCCAACAGTTTTTGGTGGCGACTGCTGGTGGCGACGACCGTCGGTTCCTTCTGGGTGGCGGTGATGGCTGCAGGCTTCGAGGAGGGCCGAACGATCGGGGGCCTCGAGGGCCGAACGATCGGGGGCCTCGAGGTGGCGCCGGTGCTGCGCCTTAACCCTAGAAGTCCAGTCCCAAGACGAATCTGGGTCTTCAGCCATGTCATCGGCCACTTGATGCAATCTTTAAGGACCATGTGATCCTCGTCGGCTCCCGGAGGTTGAATGGGGGGCTCGACGTCGCGAAACTCAGGCACTATCATAACCAACCTGACCCTCATCACGTCCTCGTCCATTTTACTATGGTGCATATCGCGGCTCATTGGTTGTACGACAGTGCCCTGAGCACAGTCCTTCAACTCGCCGCCGGGCACCAACCTATGCAGTAGTATGCAAGGCATGTCCTGAGTCAAAACATGTTGGACATCATGAGATGGCAGTCATCATAGGCATAGTTATAGAAGATTCTGCAGACTAACTAATTAGTTACCTGGGTGATGGCGTCGAGCTCAGCAACTGTCGAGACAAGGGCGTCGGTGCCGACGGCCGTCCTATCATTCTCCGGCCGCTCGGTTGCATTATGAAGAACAGCCGCCGCCGACTGTGGCTCGATATCTTTCGCGGTAGGGGGCGTCGTTGCGTTGGGCTGTGGGGTCGTCAGGTCCGGCGACACGTTTTGGTTCATGATGGAGTTGCTGCCGCTGACGCTGGGCACGTATATCGGCCCCTGTCAACCAGCCGCATTCCAAGCAGCTAACCCCTCCACCAACCCAGGGGGTAAGAAACTTTTCAGCCTCTCGTCCACTAACCGCTCAACCGTGGTGGAGTCCACTTTTTGATTCTCCAGTGTCTCCACCTTCTTTCTTAGCTCCACAACCTCGGCTTTATCCTTACTTGGCCTCCTCCTCTCCTTTTTCATCTCGGCGTCCGAGTGGTAGTAGTTGATGAACTTCATGCTCGTACCGAAGCCGGACACACAGCCAGCTGACGTCGGCGGCATCGACAGGGGCCTACCCTTGTAGGCGTTCGTCGCCCTGTTGAAAGTCATGTCCCACGGCTCTGTCGACCCCTGGGACGACGGGCCGCCGGCCTCAGCGTCAGCCTTCAACTCTGCCTCCTGCAGACAAATTAGGCATTAATTTATTTGGCTTCGTTATCTAACTAGATCAACGCAATGGACTTTGAGATATCCACGGTAATTAAATTCCTTACCAGATACTTCTCAAAATCCTTCACGGCGGTATCGTCGGTAACAAATTCCCCCGTGGTCATGTCCAGATAGTAGCGGGACCGGACAAAGAACCTCGTCTGCTCGTCCGTGATTTTTTCCCACGGGTTCTCTTTTCCGAGACGTGCATACTCGGCATCCTCCTTGTCCCAAATGGGCTTCTTTCCTCGGTAACCGCCGCTTCCACAACGGTGGTTACCTATGTTTTGCTCCCGCATGTCCTTCCCCCACTTGGTCCATTTTTTAGCCTCCTCAGTTCTTAAGAACAACTTGAATTCCTCAAACTCTTCTTGGTCGAGCATCGGCTCTTTGGCTTTTATCTCCTGCCAGCTGAGACCCTTCTCAATCTTCCGCTTCACCCGGTGTTTCCAGCTGCTCAAGGCGGTGCTCATCTTTGAGATGGCTAAACTGTCCACCTTTTTGTTGAACGGCTCCGGGAACGTGTACCGTTGGTGAAGCTTCTGGAGGAGGACGTCGCGCAAAGCCTTATTGGCCGTGCTTCTGATGTCCTTCGTGTTGATGGACACGCTTTCCCGGAGGATGCACCCTAGTTGCATGCTGTACCCTTTGGCAGTGGCCTCAGGCGCCACTGGCAGGCCACTTGGCGTGACCTCGGTGAAATGGTCTGTGACGTTGGCGAGCACTTGAGGTGTCCTATCCCTCCTTTCCTTATTCTGCTTCGGAGCGGTCGGGTCGACACCACCATCCGTGTGGTCACCGCCATCAGTGGTGTCATCCTCATGGCCGCCACTAGCAGCTCCATCGGTGGTTTCGGCGTCGTCGCCCTCCAGGGCGTCTTGCTCATCGTCAGCACGGTCGCCACTTAGCAGCTCCGGCGGCGGCGGCCTCCTCCAACTCTTGGGACGCTTCCCAGAATGACTTGTTGGCGTCTCTAGCTATTTCTTCGACGCTCATCTTCTTAGAAGGTCCCGCGGAGTCCGACATGTTTGCACTTAATTAAAAAAAGACAAAAAGTTAGTACAACAGAAATATAAGAAAAAAAAATCAATTAATTAAGTACTAGGATACCCCGGCCCATGCATTAGTCGCAATACCCCATATGTCCCTTTTTTAGCAGAGTCATGCCAAAATTCACGAAAAATTTCGGCATGACCTTTGCTAAAAAAGGGACATATGGAGTACCCGAATTTGCCGGAACGGAAGTTAATCAACATTCCGGCAATCTCAAGGGCCTCTCGGGGTACCTGCAAGCATTTCACAAAAAATCCACATCTCCGGCCGGCATCTCCACGACACGATGGTCGGAGCATAAACAACCACAACAATCTCCACGACACGATGGTCGGAGCACAACAACCACGACACGATGGTCGTGGACACATATCCTCATGCACATATACATCACCACATCCACATCCACATCGAGGGAGAGAGGAACTACCTCGGGTAGGGAAGGGAGGCTCGGGTCCGAGATCGGCGTGGTGGAGGTGCTCCTCGTGGCGCTGCAATAAATTAACAAAACCATGATTTAGCAATTAACATAGTAGCAGTAGTACACCATAGCAATTAACATAGTGGCAGTAGCAATTTTTTTACAAGAAAAGCATTAGCAACTATGCATCAAGCAACTAGAGCATTAGCAACTATGCAGCAAGCAACTAGAGCAAGCAAGCAACATAGTGGCAGTAGCAAGCAACAAAAAAAGTACCAATAGCACTAGCACTAACCTAGCACTAGCACTAACCTAGCACTAACAGCAAGCAACTATGCACTAGCCTAGAACTAGCAACTATGCACTAACCTAAACATCTACTGCATTTTTCCATATAACAACATATATCAAGCACCTAGCACTAACCTAAACATCTACTGCATGCACTAACATTTTTTTTCTCAATTTTTTCATCTCAACTAACAGCAACCAGCACTAAAAGCAATTATCAGCAACGCTACTAGCAATCAACAACAGAAATCAAACAGCCAAACAACTTGGGTACAGCAGTTCGGTAGGGGAATTTCTACAAACACCTTGGGTGCAGCAGTTTGGTAGGGGAGGGAGGAGGGGGAAAGGAAGCACCTCGGGGAGGGGAGGGAGGGGAGGTTGTCGAGCGCGGTGTAGAGGTCGTCGCCGGTGTGGAGGGAAGGGAGGTGCGAGGGTGGGAGGTCTTCGTCGGCGGCGCCACGCGGGGGCCGAGTGTGCGGTTCGGGCAGGGGCGGTGCGGGCGTGGCGGTGGAGGTGCTCCTGGCCGTCGGTGGCGGGGCAGGTCGAGCGCGGTGGAGTGGCGGCGAGGACGTGCGGTGGTCGTCGAGCGCGCGGGCGGGAGCTGCCGGCGGCGAGGACGCGGTGGTGGTCGTCTCGAGCGCGCGAAAATTTGGGACTTAGTCGTTTTCGCGATGTGAGGGAGGCGCGTTGGCGGACCCACATGTAAGTGGGCGCGATAGAATTCTGTGGCGCACCGCGGGAAGGGTGCGCCACAGAAAGGAAGGATTCTGTGGCGCACCGCGGGAAGGGTGCGCCACAGAAAGGAAGGATTCTGTGGCGCACTGTTGGAGGGGTGCGCCACAGAAATGCGCGATATTTTTTTTCTTTTCAAAAATAAAGTTTTGGTTAAATTTAAAGAAAGAACACACACATATTTGTTAATATTTTTAAAGAAAGAATAGACACCTTTAGTAGGTATAATACAAAAAAAATTGGTTAAATTTAAAGAAAGAACACACACATATTTGTTATTCTTTTTAATGATATTTTTTTCTTTTCAAAAAATAAAGTTTTGGTTAAATTTAAAGAAAGAACACACACATATTTGTTAATATTTTTAAAGAAAGAATATACACCTTTAGTAGGTATAATACAAAAAAAATTGGTTAAATTTAAAGAAAGAACACACACATATTTGTTATTCTTTTTAATGATATTTTTTTTCTTTCAAAAAAAAAAGTTTTGGTTAAATTTAAAGAAAGAACACACACATATTTGTTAATATTTTTAAAGAAAGAATAGACATCTTTAGTATGTATAATACTAAAATTCATATGCTGCCACACTTTTGAATTTCTGCACAGGAGTTCTGTGGCGCATCTGTGGCGCACGCCGCTGGATGCGCCACACAAATGGCTCCTTCAATTTTTTGTGCCGGGGCCCACCCTTATTTCTGTGGCGCATAGGTGCAGCTGCGCCACAGAAACAAATTTGTTTGTGGCGCATCCGTCGCCATGCGCCACAGAAAAGGTGTGGTAGGATGCAATACAGCCGTGGGTTGTGGGGCCCAGTCGTTTTCTGTGGCGCATGTACACTCGTGCGCCACAGAATAACACATTTCAGTGGCGCACCTCTTATATATGCGCCACAAAAAGGAAAGTATTTCTGTGGCGCACCTATAGAGATGCGCCACAGAATATATTCTGTGGCGCACGTCAACTTTGGTGCGCCACAGAATAGCTATCCACCTATAACTAGTTTCCTAGTAGTGAAATACATACTTGTGATTAAACCCCTTGCAAGCATCCACAACTATAAAAAAGTAATCTATACCTCTTATAAAGCAAAACCCCACTAAGTTCATTTATGATTTTTCTATCTCAACATACAAGCTATCCACATCATCCATGCCATTAGCCAATCAATTGTCCATGTCATCCCCACTAATATTAATTAATATATACATGCAAACTCCACATCATCTTACATTTTTAATCATTTATTTGTCCATGTTAATATTTTTTAATGCACATATATTTCATGTCGAATAAATTTAGTATGTCGACTATAACAAATTGAATTAGCATATTCCTTCAGACAATTTAATATATATCATACTATTTTTATAGCCTTTTATTTACGTAATATTGTTTTTGAAGTGTCCCCGCTGCAACGCGCGGGGAATATTTCTAGTTAAGATAAAAACCTAACCACAACCTTAAACTCCGAGACCCTACGCTCCCTAGTGCACTAGTTCACAAATTGGGGTTTAGGTTTCTGTCACTCCTGCAACCCTACCATAAGCAAACTAAATACACTATGTATTCCCCTAGGCCCTTTGAAAGGTGAAGTATCATGTAGTCGACGTTCACACGATACCACTAGAGGAATAACACCACAACACAAATCAAACCATTAAATATTACTCAACATTATGCAATTACTAGCAACTAGTCTTTCCCCATGTCCTCAAGAACCAAACGAACTACTCACAAGACATCATATAGATCATGATCAGAGGTGATATGAATAAGGGTAACAATCTGATTGTAAAGATAATTCACTGATAAAACTCTCAAGCATCAACTACAAGTGGTAATCAATACCCGGGATACGATTCCAATGAACTAATAACAAAACAATGACGATTGCTACAACGGGATGAGATGGGACGGTGACGGTGATGATGGTGCTGATGATGGAGATGGTGTTGATGATGATCCTGATGATGCTTGGCGTGATGGCGATGACGATGGCGGCGATTCCCCCCTCCGAGAGGGAAATTCCCCGGCAGATTTCTCCCTGCCGGAGCTCTTCTTCTCTCTGTCTGGTTTCCGCCTCGTGGAAGCGGCGGAAAAATTCCTCTTCGATGCCCCCGATGTTTTTAGGTCAAGGGTCAATAATATGCCGAAGGGGAGCCGGAGAGGGTCCACAGGGACCAGGGGCGGGCCCCACCCGCGGCCCTAGGTGGGCCCGTGGTAGGGGGTCGCCCTGCCCCCTATTGCTCGCCTCTTCGCCCCCTTCTGGCTCCGTGACTTATTTCCCGAAATATTACACTCTGAATTTTCCTGGAATTTTTGGGGCTTCCGAAGTCAGGTGTCTTGACAGGTACTTTTCCAGCTGATTCTAGGCTCCGGCGGATACATCTCCAATAATTGCCAAACATGCAAAATGGGATAAAATAACATAAGTATTGCATCACAATATGAAATATATCAATGAATAAAGATAAATTATGATGTAAAATAGTGATGCAAAATGGACGTATCAACTCCCCCAAGCTTAGACTCCGCTTGTCCCCAAGCGAAAACTGAACTCGTAAACATGACCACAGGTTTATAGAGTGAAGTGTCGATAAATAAAGAATACAAACATGAAGCATTAGTATTTATTCATCAAACACAAGTATATCTTAAACAACAACCTTTCTCTCATAAAGCTTCTCGAAGACAAGTAATGTAACTACAACATGTTCAGGTGAAAGAAGACAAAAACTTATTAAGCAAAGACAAAACGAGACTCCACTTAAGAAACAATTATACTTATCAGCCCATATTTCAAGAAAGATTCATTTAAATGCTTCAACCATCCGGTCATCTTCCCACGAGTTGCAAATCGTCAAAGCTATATCCTTATAAAAGAGTTAGAACTGACATAAGAAAAATGAATAACTATCATGAGACATAAAAGACATAATGTAGATATCATGCTTGCTTAACATCAAAATTCAACAATGTGGGTTTGCTTGTAGAAGGTAGAGGAAGTGGGTGAACTGACTCGACAATAAGTAAAAGAGAGGCCCTACGCAGAGGGAAGCAGGGATTAGTCATGTGCTAGAGATTTTTTGTTTTTAAAACAGAAGTAAAATGATTTTGAGGTATGCATGCTTTCGTCAACGACTTCACAACAGAGAAGCTATCTAGTCCCTCATGACAAGCAAGGTTTTTAGACTTGTGAGAGCAGCTGGTTCTTAGAAGAGCGAGTACGCTCTTCTTTCTCCTTGGTTTCACCATTGTCCAATGTTTTAGCTGATTTCTCAGATTTGCATTGCGCGGAGGAGAATTGTGAGTTATATTTATATTTTTGCTTAAGCTGCTCTCGGGTTGATTCAACTGAAGACGTATTCCATCGACACCGTGTGAAAAAGGGGGGAAATGACCTTGCTCGTCACAAGTTATATCTAGCTCTCCACTGCTCCCTCATGAGCTTAAAAACAGAGGCACAAAAAGGAGTATTTTAAATTTTTAAAGGTAGCACATGACAATTTTACCTGGAATGGCAAAAAATACCATGCATAGGTAGATATGGTGGACACAGCTGGCAAGAAAGTTTGGCTTTCGGGAATGGATGCACGAGTGAACCATACACTCAGTATAGGGTGATGGTGGATATTGATAAGTTGGGTGGTGCCCCAAGCGAAGGCGGAATTGTAGCTAGTAGCAGTTTTCCCTCAATTAAAGAACCGAGGTTTATCGAACCAGTAGGACTTTGAAATCAACAACGAGGTGAATGTTGAAGATCTCTGGCGCTTAACCTTCAACAGACGTGGACCTACACACACTCAACCAAAATACTTTGCCCCCAACGGCGGAGAGGTTGTCAATCTCTCCGGTCTCGCAGAACACAAAGCGGTTAATTGTATGATGAATTAGATAAAATATGAAAAGTGACCAGAGGAGTAATGATGATTAAAAGCAAGTAAATGAGGTTGAAAACAATGTAAAAAGATGGACCGGGGGCCATGGGTTCACTAGTGGAGTCTCTCAAGTAGATAAAATATGCATGTGATAGGTGAACGAATTACAGCTAGGCAATTGACAAGATCATGACACAAACCCAATTTAGCTATGACAAAAAGGACATGATAATATTTATGGAGGCATCACGACAAGGAACAAAGACCGTTGAGTCCAACTGCGTCTTTATCTAAATAGTCCACCGTGGGATCGCTATCTAGCCTGTCACCCAACGGTATTAAGTTGCAAGCAACAGACAATTGCATTAAGTAAAGTGCATGAAGTAAGCAATACTAATATCAAAATAAACATTAACACCGCTGTTTTACCCTTAGTAGCAACAGCACACCCTCGCCCTTACACATTTCTGTCACTCGTGCCCAGGAACAAAAGGGGGCATGAACCCACTATCTAGCATAAATACCCTCTCTTGGAGATACACACAATCACCTGACCAAAGTAACTACGCACATCGGAGAGCATGAAAGAACATAAATTACTCATATAAGAATCATGCACAATCTGAATATAACTTCATAATCCATCGTATCCCAGCAAACACATCACATAGCATTACAATAATCGATCTTGATCATGTTAGGCAGCTCACAAGATCATAAGACATGAAGCACAAGAGAGAGAGACTACCATCTAGCTACTGCCATTGACCCGTGGTCCAAGGTTAGACTACTCACAAATCATCCCGGAGGAAGGCATGTCGATGAAGAGCCCTCCGGGATCGATCTCCCCTCCGGCAGAGTGCCGGGATCAGCTTCAGATTGGACCCCGAACTAGGGTTTTCGGTGACGGCGCGTCGGGGTCGAGTTTCTGGAAAATAATCGCCGCCTCGACATTTTTAGTTTAATTGTGATTTTATAGGAGTCGGAGGGGGCCGAGGAGGTGCCCACAGGGCAGGGGCGGGCCCCACCCCCGGGTCCCCCCAGGTCGCGGCTGGTACCCACGTGTGCCCTGTGGGACGCCTCCGAGGCTGCCCTTCGGACTTCGTCTTCATCTTGGCGTAAAAATAATCCCCGTAAATGTTCATCCAATTCCGAGAATATTTCCAGAAGTAAATTTCTGAAACAAAAAGACAGCAAAAACAGGGAACTGGCACTGGGCATCTTGTCAATAGGTTAGTCCGACAAAATGCATAAAAATGATATAAATGAGAGTAAAAACATGTGACAATATCACAAAACTAGCATGGATCACTCAAAAATTATAGATACGTTTGAGACATATCACATGGCTTTAGGCTAGAAAGGCTTTACAGCAAACAAACAGTGTTGAGAGATGTAAATCAACTATGCTATCAAAAACAATATGTCAAACATGCAACATGAAGCCTATTATCACTGTCAGAAATAAATCTAATACAAAGGTGCATGAGCTAGAAGGTTCACAAGCATGTAAGACATACAAGATAGTGTATTTGCAATCAAATTCTTCTTCTCTACTCAAGCACCAAAGTAATTATTGCAATTTAAACAAAGCCATGCTTATCGATACCGAATAAACTTCTACTCATTCACCCAATGTCAAATCATTACTTACCACAAGATCAGCAGATGAGAGAGATTGCCATAATAAAATATAAAGTGCAGAAGAATAAAAGATACTTCTCATTTATAGTCCATTATAGAAAACCACACATCAACGGATACAAAGGACTCACAAGGAGTGACAAGACACAGTGCAAAACCATACTACAAGATAACTTCTCTACTCATGATATGACTCACAAGACTACAAAAAATAAAAGACATAAGATAAAGATACCGGGGCACTCCCCCAAGCTTGGAACAAGCCAAGGGAGTGTCGTTACCCATAGTGCTCAAGTTTATTCCCACGGTGGAGATGGGTCGATGATCCTTATGAGCCTCTCAATGGTTTCTTTTAACTCCTCAAGCTGATAGCCAAGATTGCGGATCATCTCCGTGTTACTCTCAATTCTGCTTCTTAGCGACCCAATAGGCGAGACCCAATCATCTTGTGCTCTCCCCCAGCCATCCTCATTATCTGTGTTGGAGCTCCCACATCCTGCATGAGTACGATCTATATCCCAAGCAGAAGGTAACTCTCCAAACGGGATAGTTTCAAGCTAATGGTTATGGATTAAAGTATGAAAAGGATTTCTGGTTCGAGAAAAGGGAGACCTCCTAGCAGAGTTCCTACGAGGGCCTTTACCAGCCTTCTGTAGCCACTCCCTTTTCTAAAAAACAGAAGGATTCTTCGTCACCCCAATCCTTGCTACCGTGGTGTAGGGGTATTGGCGTTGGTCTTCTTCGAACTCCTCTCCATCATCATGGGGCACGTTCTCGAACACTTCCTCCGTTCCTTCAGTTCCTTTAAAGTCCATGCCTTGATCATCATTGCCGGTGTTGTCGGGGTTGGAAGAGGATGCCATGATCTAAAGCTTCGAGACCCTGACAGAAATAACCAGAGACAAGACACGACAAAAACACAGGATACACTCCTTAAAAAATTTGGGAAAATATATAGCGCAAAGTTTTGCAATAAAAGGAAGGCGACGGGACTAGGCGGAGTCGGAGGCGGTGTCCAGGGGCTAGGGGAGGGTCCCCACCGCGGCCTGGGGTGGGGCCGCGGCAGAGGGCCGCCTCTGCCCCCTGGAGTCCGTCTCGTACTCCGTCCAGTCTCCGAATTTTCCTAATTTTCGAGAAATAAATAATATGAATTTTCTGGAATTTTCTGAGGCACTTTCCTTACTGAAACCGTTACCTATTCGTTTTCTGATTCTGGAGTCTTCCGGTATTTGGTCTCGATAAGTTCTTCCGGAGAGACCACTTGAATAACATCGGCATCTTTTTCCAAGGGATTAGCGGAGATGTAGTGCTTAAGTCGCTGACCATTCACCACTTGAGGTTTGTCTCCGTCAAGATTATTAATATTTATAGCTCCGGAGCGATAGACTTCCTCAATGATGAATGGTCCCTCCCATTTTGATAGCAATTTTCCTGCAAAAAATCTGAGACGAGACCTATACAAAAGCAATTTATCACCAACATTAAATTCTCTTTTCAAAATTCTCTTATCATGCCATCTCTTTACTTTTTCCTTAAACAAGCGAGCACTCTCATATGCCTCATTCCTCCACTCATCCAATGAATTCAATTTAAGCAGCCTAGTTTTACCGGCAAGATTAGGATCAGAATTAAGTTGTCTAACAGCCCAAAAAGCTTTATGTTCTAATTCAAGAGGCAAATGACATGCCTTCCCATAAACCATTTTATAAGGAGACATACCCATAGGATTTTTATAAGCAGTTCTATAGGCCCATAAAGCATCATTAAGTTTTTTAGACCAATTCTTCCTAGACTTGTTAACGGTCTTTTGCAAGATCAGTTTAATTTCTCTATTAGTTAATTCAACTTGCCCACTAGTTTGAGGATGATACGGAGAGGAGACTCTGTGATTAACATCGTACTTAGCTAAAACCTTTCTAAAAGATCCATGAATAAAATGAGATCCTCCATCAGTCATAAGATATCTAGGCACACCAAACCTAGGAAAAATAACTTCTTTAACACTAGTAGAAAAAAGGCTACCACTGGCGAACCTAATTTAGCTACCGCTGGCGAACATGCGGTTCGCCAGCGCTCATATCGCCAGTGGTAACAGCTTACCGCTGGCGAACACTATGTTAGCCAGGGGTAAGGCAGGTTACCGCTGGCGAACCAAAAGAGTTGTTCGCCAGTGATAGTTTTTTCAGGTTTAAAAAAAAAGCCGGGCCATGCCGCCGCCGGCCACGGCCGCCTGACGTGCCGCCGTCATCCTCGCTTGATGCCACCCGCACTGTCACTGGTGCCCGATGTCTCCTCGTCGGTGGAGAAGGCGCCGATGCGGAACATGAGGAGCTTGGCGGAGGAGAGGGCGCCAATGCGGAACACGGAGGCATGCAGTCGGAAGAGAGGGCGCCGATGCGTAACAGGAGGAGCTTGGCGGCGTGCAGGCGCGGGGCGACGGCTGGGGGCGGAGGAGAGGCACGAAAGAGGAGGAGCTTGGCGGCGCGGACCAGAGCTTGGCGGCTAGGGTCGGAGGAGAGGCGCGGTGGCTCGTATGCAGGGGATGAGGAGGAGCTCGAGGTCGGACGCGCAGCCGAGGTCGACGCAGCGCTCCGACGGATGCGCATGCACGGCGGCGAGGCGGAGTAGCGCGGGATGGCCTGCGCACAGAGGAGCAGGGGACGTTCGCGGAGGAGCAGCGCGTCCTACTGCTGATGGTTGCATGCGTGGTGGTAAAGGAAGAGAGATAAGGAGGATAAGAAGGAGAGAGCGGGTCGGGTGCGAGGCGATAAGGAGGAGAGAGAGGGCGCGATACGTGTGATAGCGGGTACCGCTGGCGAACGCTGTCTTCTGTTCGCCAGCGGTAGTTAGCGCCACTGGGTCACTTTTACCGCTGGCGAACAAGAAACAGTGTTCGCCAGCGGTACCGCGGTACCCCTGGCGCGTAGGAAACAGTGTTCGGCAGCGGTAGTTGGTGCCGCTTGGGCCACTCGAACCCGCCATTACTACTGGCGCACCGCATATTTGGTGTTCGCCAGTGCTATATACTGCTGGTGAACATTTTATTGCGTCCGCCAGCGGTAGCCTGGCGGCTATAAGCAGTTTCCTACTAGTGTAAGCATTTTTAGGGAGGTCTTATGATCAGCACTTTTAGTTGGTATAGCTTCCACCCACTTAGTAACATAATCTACAGCAACAAGAATATGAGTATTACCATGAGAAGTGGGAAAAGGACCCATAAAGTCAAACCCCCAACAATCAAAAGGTTCAATAACAAGAGAATAATTCATAGGCATTTCATTACGTCTACTAATGTTACCGACCCTTTGACACTCATCACAAGATGAAACAAACTTTTTAGCATCCTTAAATAAAGTAGGCCAATAAAAACCTGATTGAAGAACCTTATGTGCAGTCCTTTCACCTGCGTGATGCCCTCCATAATCACTATTGTGGCACTTCCTCAATACCTCCTCCTGTTCATGCTCAGGAATACATCTCCTCAAGATTCCATCAGCTCACTCCTTGTATAAATGTGGGTCATCCCAAAAGTAATGCCTCAAGTCATAGAAAATTTTCTTTTTCTATTGATAAGTAAAACTTGGAGGCAAAAATTTCGAGACAATAAAATTAGCATAATCAGCATACCAAGGAGCATCATGAGAAGTTACCTTAACGACAGCAAGTTGTTCGTCAGGGAAATTATCATTTACATGGATGGGATCATGAGGAATATTTTCCATTCTAGACAAATTATCAGCTACAGGATTTTCTGCACCTTTTCTATCAACAATATGCAAATCAAACTCTTGCAGCAAAAGCACCCATCTAATAGGTCTAGGCTTAGCATCTTTCTTCTCCATAAGGTACTTAATTGCAGCATGGTCATTATGAATAGTTACTTTAGAGTCCACAATATATTGTCTAAATTTATTACAAGAAAAAACGACCACTAAAAATACCTTTCAAGTGGTTGCATAATTTTTCTGTGCACTATCCAAAGTTTTACTAGAATAATGAATTACATTCAACTTCTTATCAATTCTTTGGCCAAGGACAGCCCCTACAGCATAATCACTAGCATCACACATAATTTCAAAGGGTAAATTCCAATCAGGCGGTTGAACTATTGGAGCGATGATTAAAGCCCTTTTTAGTACCTCGAAGGCTTCCGTACAATCTTCATAAAAAACATATGGAACATCTTTTTGAAGAAGATTGGGGAGAGGCCAGGACTTTTAGAAAAATCTTAATAAACCTCCTATAAAACACCACATGACAGAGGAAACTACAAATACCTTTGATGTCTCTTGGCGTAGGGCATCTTCTCAATTGCTTCAATTTTGGCTTTATCAACTTCAATCCCCCTTTCAGAAATTTTATGTCCAAGCACTATGCCTTCATTTACCATGAAATGACACTTCTCCCAATTGAGAACAAGATTGGTCTCCTCACATCTCTGCAAAACTTTGTTAAGATTATAGAGGCAATTGTCGAAAGAAGTTCCATAGACGGAGAAATCGTCCATGAAGACTTCCACAATTTCCTCACAAAAACCATGAAAAATAGCAGACATGCATCTTTGAAAAGTAGCAGGTGCATTACACAAACCAAAAGGCATACGTCTATAGGCACAAGTTCCATAAGGACAAGTAAAAGTAGTTTTTTCTTGATCTTCATATTTAACAGCAATTTGAGAGAAACCAGAATAACCATCAAGAAAAACAAAGTGAGAATTCTTAGACAGTCTTTCAGCTTTGATCAATAAAAGGAAGAAAAAGGATAATGATCTTTTCGAGTAGCCTTATTAAGTTTCCTATAATCAATGCACATTCTATACCCTACAACTGTTCTTTGAGGAATGAGTTCATTATTATCATTAGCAACAACAGTCATACCTCCCTTTTTTGGGAACACAATGAACAAGACTAACCCATCTACTATCAGCAATAGGATATATTATACCTGCATCGAGAAGCTTGAGTATCTCATTTCTTACCACATCCTTCATCTTTGGATTCAATCTTCGTTGATGATCAACAACGGTCTTCGCATCAGGCTCAAGATTAATTGTATGTTGACAAATAGATGGAGAAATCCCTTGAAGACCATCAAGAGTATCTCCCAATGCAGCTCGATGTTTCCTAGGAACCTCCAATAATCGCTCTTCCTCTTTCACTAAAAGGTTAGAATTGATAATAACAAGATATATTTTCTTCTCATCCAAATATGTATATTTGAGAGTGTCTGGGAGAGCTTTTAATTCAAAAATAGGATCTCCCTTTGGAGGTGTCCTGGGTCCCCAGAGACTCCACAGGTAGATCATGCTTTAGAATAGCGGCTGTCTAAAGAAGACTTCATCAATTTCCTCTCTTTCCCGCATAAACATATCATTCTCGTGCTCCTCCATATATTGCTGCAAAGGATCATTAGGAGGCACGGCAATAGAAGCAATTCTTTCAATAATAAGATCCTCATTAGGTAATTCTTTATCATAACGATGTCTAGCAAATTTGGAAAAATTAAATTCATACGGCTCTCCAGCGAATTGAACAGAGACCTTTTCTTTCTTAAAATCTATAACAACACTACAAGTATTTAAGAAAGGTCTACCAAATATGATAGGACAAAATTTATCTTTAACTGACCCCAAGACAAGGAAATCAGTTGGATACTTTACCTTACCACATAAGACTTCAACGTCTCTGACGATTTCCACCGGGTGGATGACATCTCTATTAGCCAATTTAATCTCCAAATCAATATCCTCAAGCTCACATGGCGCAATTTCGCGCATTATTTCTTGATAAAGTGTATAAGGAATAGCACTTGCACTTGCACCCATATCACATAATCCATAATAGCAATGATCACCTATCTTGACAGAGACAACGGGAGTACCAACAACTTTGCACTTTTATCCTGTCTAACAATGTTAGTAGCAGCTTCACAAAAATAAATAGAACTTCCATCGACATTCTCAGTTACAAGATCTTTAACCAAAGCTACTGGAGAGGCAATTTCAAGTTGTTCATCAGGTTCATAAGATTTCCTTTCACTTTTATTAACCACACTAGCCACGATTGAGTGTTCTTTAATTTTTATAGGAAAGGGTGGTTTTTCAAAGTAAACAGCAGGTAAAACAGATTCAACTGTTTGAACAGGCACATCATCACTAGCAAGCACATCTGTTTAACAAACATCTTTAAATGGTTCATGATACTTATCCCACTTTTCTTTTGGAATATTAATATGGTCAGCAAAGGATTTACAAAGATCAACAACAATTTGAGAATCGAGCCCAAACTTAGTACTAAGCATATTAAAACGTTCAGTTTCCATGAAAGATTTAATGCAGTCATACTCATAATTTATACCTGATTCTTTACCTTTGTCGATCTCCCAATCTTCCGCATTGCGATAAATCCTTTCAATTAAATCCCATTTAGCATTAACTTCTTTGTTTGTAAAGGATCCAAGAGAAGAGGCATCAAGCATATCCTTATCATAGCGAGGCAGCCTCGCATAAAAATTGTTAACAATTATATCATTAGGAAGCTTATGATTGGGGCATTTAAGCATTAAAGATTTCAACCTCCCCCAAGCTTGAGCGATGCTTTCTCCTTCGTGTGGCCAAAAGTTATAAATATAATTTCTATCTTGATGAATTTCATGAAGAGGATAAAATTTAGAATAAAAGAGAGACATAAGCTCTTTCCAATCCATCAAGTGAGAATTATCCAGAAGCATATACCAATCCATAGCTTTATCCTTTAGTGATATTGAGAATAATTTCCTCATGATTACCTCTTTTGACATACCTGCAATCTTAAATAGCTCACACAGATCTTTAATATAAAGCAAGTGATAACCTGGATGGATGGTTCCATCCCCTGCATAACGGTTACTCATAACATGATCAATAATTCCCATGGGTATTTTAAATGGATCAATTTCAGAGAGCGAAGGACTCTTATCCACCACAGGTGTGGTGGAAGAGTCACTCCCAAACATCATTACTCCATAACGAAGCAAAGTAACAAGCAAAAATAAAAACAGAACTTACAATAAGAGAGTTCCTTACCAGTTCCACTTACCAATAGCGCTACACTCCCCGGCAACGGCGCTAGAAAAGAGTCTTGATGACCCACAAGTATAGGGGATCTATCGTAGTCCTTTCGATAAGTAAGAGTGTCGAACCCAACGAGGAGCAGAAGGTGTTGACAAGTAGTTTTCAGCAAGGTTTCACTGCAAGCACTAAAAGAGAAATGTTTTTGGATTTTTGATTTAAAGAACAAATGAAGAACAAGTAAATAAAAGAGTGCTACAATAATTGCAGCAAATAGCCTAATCCTTTTAAGCTCAAAGGACAGGCCGGTTGTGTTACTTATGAAGATTAAAACGTTCTCGAGGACACATGGGAGTTTCTGCCTAGCCAGTTTCATTGCACGCCGGTGATTAACCTTCAATGTTTTGATAAAGTGCTGTGTGGGTGGACCTATGCTAATGCACCGCCCTTACTTGGACAAATACATACTTGTGATTAAACCCCTTGCAAGCATCCGCAACTACAAGAACGTAATTAAGATAAAAACCTAACCACATCCTTAAACTCCGAGACCCTACGCTCCCTAGTGCACTAGTTCACAAATTGGGGTTTAGGTTTCTGTCACTCCTGCAACCCTACCATAAGCAAACTAAATACACTATGCATTCCCCTAGGCCCTTTGAAAGGTGAAGTATCATGTAGTCGACGTTCACACGATACCACTAGAGGAATAACACCACAACATAAATCAAACCATTAAATATTACTCAACATTATGCAATTACTAGCAACTAGGCTTTCCCCATGTCCTCAAGAACCAAACGAACTACTCACAAGACATCATATAGATCATGATCAGAGGTGATATGAATAAGGGTAACAATCTGATCGTAAAGATAATTCACCGATAAAACTCTCAAGCATCAACTACAAGTGGTAATCAATACCCGGGATACGATTCCAATGAACTAATAACAAAACAATGACGATTGCTATAGCGGGATGAGATGGGACGGTGACGGTGATGATGGTGCTGATGATGGAGATGGTGTTGATGATGATCCCGATGATGCTTGGCGTGATGGCGATGACGATGGCGGCGATCCCCCCCCTCCGGGAGGGAATTCCTCGGCAGATTTCTCCCTGCCGGAGCTCTTCTTCTCTCTGTCTGGTTTCCGCCTCGTGGAGGCGGCGGAAAAATTCCTCTTTGATGCCCCCGATGTTTTTAGGTCATGGGTCAATAATACACCGAAGGGGAGCCGGAGAGGGGCCACAGGGACCAGGGGCGGGCCCCACCCGCAGCCCTAGGTGGACCCGCGGCAGGGGGTCGCCCCTGCCCCCTGTTGCTCGTCTCTTCGCCCCCTTCTGGCTCCGTCACATATTTCCAGAAATATTACGCTCTGAATTTTCCTGGAATTTTTGGGGCTTCCGAAGTCAGGTGTCTTGACAGGTACTTTTCCAGCTGATTCCAGGCTCCGGCGGATGCATCTCCAATAATTGCCAAACATGCAAAATGGGATAAAATAACATAAGTATTGCATCATAATATGAAATATATCAATGAATAAAGATAAATTATGATGTAAAATAGTGATGCAAAATGGACGTATCAGGCATTTGTTTGTGCCGAGGTGGACTGGGTTGTGGAAACTCCACAGCCAGTCATGCCAAAAGAGCCTGAAAGAGAGGCAAAAGATTCTGCTGATGATTGGGAGAAAAAGAAGAGGGACTACGCTCCTTTAGATGTCTTATTCCCTCAGCAAGCAAAAGTGGCTTTTAGCCAACAAGAAGTGCATGGCCTTCTGATGCATGTAAAATGCATACATGAACTTTGCATTATAATACTCATATTTCAATCATATAAGGGTTATATCATTGTTTTATAATGAATTTTGGGAAGATTTCATAGTTTTCCTATTTTTCTAGAATTAACCCTACACTGGCAGAAAACCCTATTTTCTATATGTTGATGTTCAGGGACCCAAACGATGTCCAAATGACCTGAAAATTTACGAGAATCAGTTTTTGGATGGAACAAAGCGTAGGAGCGAAGGAAGCGAACAAAAGGAGGCCCGAGGGCCAGAAGAGGGTGGCCCACGCGGCTAGATTCCTTGGCCGCGTGGGACCCACCATCTGGGGCCGCGAGGCTCCGTTGCCGTCGATTTTTTCTCCAGAACCTTCGTCTTGACCTAAAACCGACTATAAAAATAGTCCCCGACGCCCTTCGGAGGGGAGGCGGCCGAAAACATAGAAACACCGAAACAGAGATCTGGAGCTACAGATTGGAGGGGGAAAACTCCGGCAGAGCGCTGTCGGCGTGGTCTCCATCTCCCCCAACGACATCTCCACCGTCTCCATGATGAAGAGGGAGTAGTCCACCCCTGGACTATGGGTTTGTGGAAGTAACTTATGTATCTCTCCTCTCTCTTGAGCTTCACTAATTAGCACTGTATGAGCTGCCGAACATGATTATGGTCATCTATGTAATTCCTTTGTGGTGGATCTCGTTATGAGTTAATATATGTTTGAGATTGCAATTGTTTTGTTTCAGTTATGAAAGTAGATGCATATTATGTACCCCGTTCTTGTATACTTGTTTTGATCAAGCATGTTTATGAGAGCGTGTGTGGGGGAACGCGTGCATTAGTTGGAGTAATGAGGGGTGGCTAGTGCGGTGAAAGGGAGAAGTTCCGCGATCCCTTGGGTATTTTTACCTTACTTTGTTGCCTCACTAGGGATAAAGAAAAAATACCATGCTACCGGAGGTGTGGGTTGACCATTGCCACTTCTCCATGACGAGATCTAGCATGTTCTTATTTAAACTTCATGTCATAAGACTTAAAGCTATACTCTGATTTATCTTAATTACTGAGGTGCTAAGATTTAGTTCACATCTTGGTGGAGTATAAGAGAGATTAATAAACAAAACATCTCTATGTTAGGACGTGATGCCCTATAATTAGTAACTTGTCATGAAACCTTTTTGTTGCAAATCTCATATGCCAATTCTAGTGTTCTATTATCTACCACTTTATTAAAGAGAGAGTGCATTTGTGAAACCATGAACCCCGGTCCATTTTTAATCATAAGAAACACCTTTCCAACAACTTATAAGCATTTTCCATTTTCTGCCATTTAAAAATCCGAAAATACAAAACACTTTTATATATTGCATTCACAATACAAACCCAAAAATTCATCCATCATGTTTCCACCATCCTTGCATACTTATTTATCATCATTGCATATTTATTTCTTGTTTTGCATTTGTTATATTTTCATATCATTCTCACACCTTGTGCTTGACAACCACTTGGTGAGGTTGAGGGCACAAAACAGTTTACTTTGTTTTGCAGGTTTTCAAGAGAAGGATAAGAAGATAAATTTTTCACTAATGATTCCCCGAGAGTTTGATATTAAACCCTCGAGTCACCCCTCGTGGGGGAACTGTCTTTCCTATACTACACACTCTGCGCTTAGAGTCTCAACCTAAGTTAAGTTCAAGGCCATCACCTTCTTAAAGAACACAATTGAGAATGCTATTATGGGCTCAATTGCAGAGTGTGCTTTCGTTGGGGAGTTCCTTGAAAAGGTAAAGAACCAGTTCACTGGCTCTTCAAAGATATATGCTAACCAGTTGCTGAAGCAGCTGGTGACAGAAAAATACACAGGAGGTGGACATGGCATAAGGGAGCATATCCCGAGGATGAGCAACATGGCAGCTAAGCTTAAGACCATGGATGCTGATCTGGAGCTCAAGCCTGCTCTTCTTGTTCACCTTGTCATGGCTTCACTGCCAAAGGAGTTTGACACCTTCGTTGTCAACTACAACATGTCCCCTGAAAAGTGGGACATAGAAAAGACTATAGCCATGTGTGTCCAAGAAGAGGACATACTTAAAGCCTCACATGGTGGTTCCATCAACTATGTGAAGGACAACAAGAAGAGGAACTACAACCAAAGCAACAGTGGTTCCCCTTCAAAGCCACATAGTAAAGCTCCCTCTCATTATTAGAGTCAGCAAAAGTATTTCCCAGTGGACAAAGACACTTGCCTCCACTGCAAGAAGACTGGGCACTACAAGAAAGATTGCCCTGAATGGCTGAAGTCAATAATGGCAAAGAACGGTAACAATATTGTTTCCTTTGTAAATGAATCCCTGTATACACAGTTTTCGAAATCTACTTGGTGGATTGACTCAGGTGCAACTGTTCATGTTGCAAATTCTTTACAGGGATTCCATTCGACGCGGACTACGCAAAGAAATGAAAGATGCATTGAAGTTGCAAATGGAGTCCAAGCAGACGTTGAAGCTGTCGGCGACATCTCCCTGGAGTTAGCTGATGGATTCACGATTCTGCTTAGAGATGTTTTATATGTTCCTTCATTATACAGAAATTTGATTAGTGTCTCACGTTTGGACAAGGACAGTTATGAGTGTTATTTTGGACATGGCAGATGTGCCATATGGTGTAATAATACTCATGTGGGGTTGCTTTCCTTCACAATGAGCTTTATTTATTATCCTTGCATGAAAAAGTTTATTCTGTGTGTAATGTGAATGAGCATGTTTCTGCGTCGGAAAAAGAACAAAATAAAAGAAAGAGAACTCATGATTCATCGAAATTATGACACTGCCGTTTAGGCCACATTTTGCGGGGGAGAATAGAAAGACTAGTCAAAAATGAAATTCTTCCTCCGTTAGAGTTCTCAGACATAGAGCAGTGCATCGATTGCATAAAGGAAAATTTGTAAAACAAATTAAAAAGGGTGCAAACCGAAGCACAACAACACTAGAAATTATTCACACTGATATTTGTGGACCATTTCCAGTGAAAAGTGTGGATGGTTATGACTCATTCATAACATTCACAGATGATTACTCCCGATATGGTTATATTTATCCAATCAAAGAAAAATCCGAGGCATTGGATAAATTTAAAATATTTAAAGCTGAAGTTGAAAATCAGCATGATAAAAGAATAAAGATAGTAAGATCTGACCGTGGGGGGGAGTACTACGGTCGGCACACTCCATATGGTCAAGTCCCTGGACCTTTTGTGAGGTTTTTACAGGAGACTGGAATAGTCGCTCAGTATACAATGTCGGGCGAACCTCAGCAAAATGGAGTAGCTGAAAGGCGCAACTGTACCCTTATGGATATGGTGCGCAGTATGATGAGTTATTCCACATTGCCATTGGGATTATGGATGGAGGCGCTGAAAACCGCCGTTCATATTCTTAACAGGGTGCCAAGTAGGTCGGTGCCCAAAACACCGTGAACTGTGGACAGGAAGGGTGCCCTCTCTTCAACACCTCAGGGTATGGGGGTGCCCAGCTGAGGAAAAATTGTTTAATCCAAATATTGCAAAGTTAGATCCCAAAACAGTCAGTTGCCACTTCATTGGCTATCCTGAAAAGTCAAAAGGTTTTCGTTTCTACTGCCTAGACAGATACACAAAGTTTGTAGAAATGAGACATGCAATCTTTTTAGAAGACGAACTGATGTGGGGGAGCATGGTAGCCCGAAAAATTGATCTTGAGGAGAAGAGGGTGCATGCACCTAATCCGATCATTCAGGAGCCATTTTTCTCGCTACCTGTTGTGCCTGCATCAACAATCCCTGAGATTGCGGTGCAAGCACCTGCTGTAACTCCACCCGTGACCACAATGGGCGAAGATCCGGAACCTGCCCGTCAGGAACGGACTGAACCCATTGTTGAGCCTGAAAGGGAGCTGCAGCAGCCAAATATAGAGAATCCACCAGAGACTGAAAACCTTGGAAGGTTTAAAAGAATTAAAAGCTAGCTATTTCTAGTGATTATGTTTATAATACAGAGATAGCTCATATGAAGGTGATCCCACCTCATATGAAGAAGCCATGAGAAGTCCTCACTCATCGAAGTGGCAGGAGGCTATGGAAGATGAGATGAGGTCGATGAGTTCCAACGATGTTTGGGACTTAGAAAAGATTCCTAAAGGAGCCAAAACAGTAGGCTGTATGGTCTACAAAACAAAGTATGACTCCAATGGGAATGTAGAAAAGTATAAAGCACGTCTTGTGGCAAAAGGATTTACACAAAGAGAAGGAATAGATTATAATGAGACATTTTCTCTAGTCTCATGTAAGGATTCTTTCAGAATCATAATGGCACTAGTTGCTCATTTTGATTTAGAGCTACATCAGATGGATGTAAAGATGACATTTCTAAACGGAGACTTAGAAGAAATTGTCTACATGAAACAACCCAAGGGTTTTGTCATGGAAGGCGAGGAAGATATGGGATGCCATCTAAATAAATCCATTTATGGATTAAAGCAAGCCTCTAGACAGTGGTATCTGAAGTTTAATGAGAGAATTAAGAGATTTGGATTTAAAGAAAATATTGAGGACAACTGCGTTTATGCAAAGTTTAAAAGTGGGAAATATATTTTCCTAATCCTATATGTGGATGATATCCTGCTTGCTAGCATTGATGTTAGTCTACTAATAGAGACAAAAAGGTTCTTGTCCTCAAATTTTGATATGAAAGATCTTGGTGAGGCATCATATGTTTTGGGCATAGAAATTCACCGAGATAGAAAGAATGGAGTGTTAGGACTATCGTAGAAGGCATATTTAGAAAAGGTTCTAAAGAAATATAATATGCATGCGAGTAATGCCACACCTGCTCCTATAGTCAAGGGCGACAGTTTTGGAAAATTTCACTGTCCCAAAAACCAATATGAGATCGATCAAATGAAAGCAGTACCATATGCTTCGGCTGTTGGAAACTTACAGTATGCATAAGTGTGCACTCGCCCTGACTTAGCTTTTGTTACCGGGGTACTGGGTAGATATCAATCAAATCCAGGCATAGAGCACTGGAAGATGGCAAAGAAAGCATTGCGTTATGCGCAAGGCACAAAGGAGCTCATGCTAACATACAAAATATCTGATTCCCTAGAGATAAGAGGGTATTCAGACACAGATTTTGCGGGGGATAAAGATGATAGAAAATCCACGTCTGGATACGTCTTTACTCTCGCAGGAGGGGCTATTTCGTGGAGAAGCTCCAAACAGTCAATAGTTGCATCATCCACGATATATGCAGAATTTATAGCATGTTATGAGGCCACGGGGCAGGCGATATGGCTAAAGAAATTTATACCCGACTTGAAAGTGGTAGATTGTATTGACAAACCACTAAAGATGTACTGTGACAACCAGCCCGCAGTATTTTACGCTCACAACAACAAGTCGAGTAATGCTACAAAGCCAATAGAAATAAAGTATTATGTTGTGAAAGACAAAATTCAGGATCACACTATAAGTCTCGAGCATATAAGGACAAAGGATATGCTTGCGGATCTGCTAATGAAAGACTTACCTCCCAATGTGTTCAAGGAACACTTAGCCGGCATGGGTTTAAGGTAGAGCCTATGATTCCTGTATCATAAGAGACCCAAAAGTAAAAGTTTTTGTTTCAAAACAAAGAGGTATATTGTAGCTGTCTGATTCTATCAGCAATTGAGCTGAGACAATGAAACATGCTCTATGTATCGATTTGTGATGAAACGAGAAAAGTAAAAGTTAAAAGTAAAGTTGAGATCAAGGGGGAGAATGTTGGATTGATCTCCACCCGCACGAGCCCAACGGCTCACACGAACCCTTGACCGCGCCCTGATCGGGGGCGCCCAACGAAACTATGGTTGGTGGGCCCCTATCGCACTGCGCTATAAAGATAGGTGGGGGCCGGCAGCACACGGTACGAGGTTCACCGTGTTGCCACGCGCCCCACCGACATCCCTACCGATCTAGGGTTTCGCAGTAGCGATGGGAAGCACCGCCGCCAAACACACCCACCTCACCACTCACCTCACCGACGCCACCACCACACCACCATGTCTGGCAGCTCGAGTTCGGCACCTCAAGGAGGAGAAGGTAGTCTCTCCCCTCTCCCCCTCTCTCTCTCTCGGTCTCTCTCGTTTTCTCACACTGGCAGAAGGGGAAAACCCTAAGAGTATTCACCGTGGAGGATCTAGTCTAGATGATAGATTTTAACACCTCTACCTCTCCGGCCGCGTCGACATGCACCAGGTCGAGACCACCGTCCACCGCCTCCTACGAAACGGCATGGTACGCATATAAATGAATACAGTTCCTCGTACGTACTTCCATTTACTGATCTAAATAATGATTCTGTTGTTTTGGCGTGAAGGAAATGCTGGTGCCCAAGAGCCCCTACCACAGCATGATCTACGGCGCGTTCCAGGAGCGCGCCACCTTCATCTCCCACGTCCACACGGCGACCAGGCCCTCGCCAAGATATGCGGCGTCATCGCCGCCGACGAGAAGCGGCACGAGGCGGGATACACCAGGGTGTCCGCCAAGCTCTTCGAGGTGGACCCCGACGGCATGGTGCGCGCGCTCGCGTACGTCATGCGCGGCAAGGTCACCATGACGGGCCTTCTCATGTCCGACGGCCGCGAATGCAATGTCAGCCTGTTCGCGCGGTTCTCCGCCGTGGCGCAGCGTGCCGGCGTGTACACCACGAGGGACTACAACGATCTGGTGGAGCACTTCGTGCGCAGGTGGCGGACCTCGCCGGGCTGTCTGGCGAGGGCCGCCGCGCGCAGGAGTACGTGCGCCGGCTGCCACCCAAGATCAGGAGGATGGAGGATCTGGCGCACCAGAGGGCGGCCCGTAGCGAGCTCAAGCCGGTTAGGTTCAGTTGGATATTCGACGCGCACGTCATGGTAGGCTGAGAGATGGGCTTCTGTGCGTTAGATGGGCATCGTAGCAGTATGAGGTGTCGGGGTCCGTAATAATAACCCACAGTGCCTTAATCACTTTTTACTTATTTGAGTGGATTATGATGGTCTCAAAAATGAAGACTGGATTATGATGCAACAAAAAAATGCTTTACTTAATTATATTAATTTTCTACTTAGTTTTTTTTGTGGTTATTTCCTATCGCATTATACGATAATTTCAGCTCAACACAATTCACCATCGACGAACTGAAGCAAAACACATAAACAACGTGTTAATCTCAGAAAAGTGCAACTTGCACTTTTCAAGAAAATACGGCTTGCGCTTTCTAACAGAGTGCAACAAAATCAAGTACTTAAAATACAACTTCGGTTTGGCAAAATGTGCAATTTGCACTTCGTACAATATATAGCTTGCTGCAAAAGATATTGCTGGATTCAAGTCTTGATATATGTTAATTGTACCAAAATGGACTACGATCCCTCTTCCGAGTGATATGTAGATTTGTAGATTCATGCGGCTACATGGCTAACCCTTATGAGGGAATATAAGCATGTGGCGCGACACGATGAAGTGAGGGAGGCGTTGACTAGGCAACATCTTTTGGATCCATACATGGTTTTATCTCAACGCATGCACTGTGAGATGGTGGTGACAACTGTTGTTCGTAAATATTTGGCTACATTTTTGAACACTTTCAAATTTGGGCAGAATCTCGATAGGTTTTATTACATTGTTGAAAGATGTATATTGCATTTAAGGAAAATGCGTAGTAATAAATGTTTAGAAGCACTTACACTTACTCTCATGACTGCACAAGCAGTCAAGCACAAACATGAACATGATGCTCGGTATCATGGCACATACATGAATAAATCATTTTGATGTTCACGTGTAGCAAAATTCACAATAATTCTTCTTGTTCCGTGGTAAAAGATCTTCTTGATCATTCATAATTGATCATATGTTTTATGTTTATAATGTTTTACAAATTTAACATTTGTACCATCAACCTCCCACGAGAATATTGTGCATATCCTTTTGCTTAACAGAGACTAGTTTGAAAGGATCGAATGGGCACCTAGAGAGGGAGGTGAATAAGTGCTACACCAAATTTTTAATTCTTTTTCGATTTTAGGCTTAACACAAAGGTAAATTCTCTAGATATGCAACTACGGTGAATTTACCTATATGAAGAGCAAACTAAAACAACTAGGCAATTAACGAAACAAGTAAAGACAACTAAGGGAAAGAGATAACCGAAAGTAGAAGCATGCAGAGACAAGGATGTATTCCCGAGTTCCTCCTTGTTAAGGGAGTACGTCTCGTTGGAGGGGTGTGAGCTCGCCACAAGAGACCTACTCAAGATGCCACAAAGGCCTCACCTTATTCTCCGATGAACCGCACCCAAGGGTTTGGTTCACCTTCCACTATCGGAATCCTTCGAGGCGAAATCCGGAGCCTTTACAATGTTTTTGGGGCACACACCCACAACTTAATTGGGGGCTCCCAAATCAACACATCTGTCACAATTACAACAAGTAGTAAGCACAAGAATTCTAGGGTAACACAATGCTAACCCTAGAAACGAAATCCTCAAGTGAATGAGGGGGAAATGAAGAACGGCTTGGTGAAGATATAGATTGGGGCCTTCTCCTTCAATCCTCCAAAAATCAACGAATTTGGGTGGAGGGATTGGGAGATCTCTTCGATTTGAGATTTTGCTTGTGATGGAGGAGAGAGAGTTGCAAGAGCTGGCTGGTCCAAGGTAGGGGGAGGGTATAAATACCCCTCCAGGAAATCTAGCCATTTGAAAAGCGCAGGGCCGGAATTTACGGTATTAAGTACCGGAACTTCCGGCCTGGGTCCGGAACTTCAGGCCAGGGGGCCGGAACTTCAGGCCAGGAGGCCGGAACTTCCGGTGGGCCGGAAATCTCCGGGGAGAATTTCCGCCCAAAACCTCCGGGACCCCTCCCGAGAGGAAAACCCAAAATGACTTAGCCAAATTTCCACCAGAAATTTTCCAGGGCCGAAACTTCCGGCCAGGAGGCCGGAACTTCCAGACCACCGGAAATTTCCGGGGGGAACTTCCGGGGAGAAGTTCCGGGACCCCTCCAGAGAGGAATCCCAAAAAAAGACTTAGCCGTTTTCGCGCTTGGCCGGAACTTCTGGCCAAAGGCCGGAAATTCCGCCCAAAGGGCCGGAACTTCCAGTCCACAAAAGGCAGAAAACCTACTCCATAGAGATTCTCTTCTCCGTCTTCGATCTTTTCACCTTCTGGGCCTAATCAACTAAGAAACCTGTCAAGATACTTTAACACACATGATTAGCCCACAAAATGTGTTGTCATTAAATCACGAAAACTAAGAGATGTTCTTTCAATCTCCCCCTTTTCGGTGAGTGATGACAACACACAAATCACAATATAATTAAAGCAACAAGAACACGAAGCTCCCCCTCGAGAGGAGCTCCCCCTAGATATGAGCATGCTTTAACCAAGATGACGATAGCAACATAAATAGATAGAGTTCACAAGAAGAAGATCAACAAGTTGCATGTTTTACACCACACATAGAGTTCAACGAATAAAACAAAGATACATAGGCACAAGCTCATAAGAACGAATGAAAGACACGAGAGCTTGTGCCCACCCATGCAACGCCCTCGAAGACCTAAATAGAACTATTTCTCCCCCTTTGGCATCAAGACACCAAAAAGGGGAAAAGAACGATGCTAACGTCCCAAGGAGATCACTCCGACTCCGTGGCCTCGGACTCCTCCTCCTCAGCCTCACTGCCGGTCTCAATCTCATCGTCCTCATGCACATAGTGATCCCAATCCACATTCTTGTTGTTCCAGTTCCTGTATGGTACGCGAGGCTGAATGGCATGCTCAGGTGGAGGTGGAGGCATGTTCAGATGAGCCATAATCTTCTGCTGATTCTCCATGATGATCTGGCGCTCACGATAAGCAGAATAGTTCTCCTTGTGGATGTGGACATTCATACAAAACAGCTTCTCAAATGCTCGCTTGATCCAAGGCCTCTTCTTGGGGGACCCCGCAGCAGCACTAGAGCTCCCAGGAGCACTAGCAGAAGGACGAGACACACGTGGAGCACGGTGGCCTGAAGAGGAGGCACCAGGGGCACGGCTTCCAGAAGCAGTGGAGGTGACATGAGCACTCTTCCTGTTCATCTTGACCCGACCATGGGTCTCACAAGTCAGCTCGACATCAATGTCCTCCGGTGGAGCCTCAAAAGGATACTTGGCCTTGATCAACAACATCACATAGGGGGCATATGGAGGCACCTTCTTGTGAATCACAACATCATACATTTCATTGAAAATGTAATCCATCACATCAACGGGGCACGCATTGGGGCGAAGGGTACCTTGAGTGGCTGCCTCAAAAGCAAAGTGAAGGAGGTTCACATGCCCTCCTCTAATGGCATCATTGTTTCCACCACTAGGAGAAATTGATTCCCGGAACATGCGCAAAAGGATGTCATATAAGGGAAGAAGACAGGAGGTGGTCCCAACCCTACGCTCATCAGAATAAAGCTCCCTTAATTTAGACTTGTCATACTCCGAGCCAGTGAGATGCATGCGAGTCCCATCATTAAGATGAGATCCAGTGAAGGGGTACCCAAGAAGACCTGCAAACTCTCTGAAGTTGGAGGTGACCTTGTGGGAGTCAGACATCCAGGTCATACCAGTATTGACATCATCATCAAACACCACAGTGGCATAGAACTGCTGAATAAGGACCACATTATAGTTGCATTCGATCTCCATGAGGTGTCGCAGCCCTAAACAGTCCACAACCCTGACAACAGTCCCAAAGTAGTCCGGCTTCTTCATGAGATGCGCAAAATCAATGGCCTTCATTGGACATACCTTCTTCTTCTCAGACATTTCAGCATACACATTCTTGAACAGAAGCTCTTGATCAATGGAGAGGTCACGGGGCTGATCAAAAAAGTTAGTCTTGCGCCATTCGATAAATTCACTTCTTCTCATCTCACTGAAAGTCAACTGCACAACCTTCTTCTTCTTTCGTTGATCATCAATCTGAGCACGGCGTGAGGCCAAAGTCTCCTGATCTGACTCGGACTCGAAATCAACCGAGTGAGGGCGAGGGGTGCGAGAGGCCGCACGCTTGTGGCGACGATGAGAGGAGGAGGAACCACCTGCAAGAGGATGAATAGAAAGACGGGAAAGCATAGATAAGCACTCATGTACGGGTGGCCAAAAGGAAATAGCAGTGAAAGGAAAGTAAAAATTCTGTTCAGGTTCACACCGGAAAATTCCGGCCAAAAGGGCGGAAGTTCCGGCCGAAGGACGAAAGTTCCGGACGGGCGGAAGTTCCGGCTGCTGCACACCGGAAGTTCCGGCCTTGTGTAGCGAGCGGAAATTCCGTTGAATCCGAACGAAATTGCAACCACTTTCAAATCACTACTATACACAGAGATGTCTAGCCTATAGGAGCAATTCTACCAAAGGAAACTGGCAAATTCCATCTAAATCAAGTAGGTTAAACAAATTGTGAGTTCGTCCTAGATTCGAAAATAGAGGCATTTACCGGCGTCCATGGCGGAAAAGAAGCGGTGGAGAACGATCCCTCGTCGAGGAGATGCGGATCCGGCAAAGAACCGGCGGATTCCGGGGCGGAGGCGGCCCGGTGGAGGTCGGCCGGCGGCGGGAGGTCTTGGGCAGGAGAGAGAAGAGGAGGCGCGGGGGTGGAAGAACTGCTCGTGCGAGCCAGTTCACCCTGCGGCCGTCCCGATAAGGCACCCAAAAACTTAGACCGGAAATTCCGGCCCCCAAGGGCAGAAATTCCGGCCTGCCGCCAGAGAAACTCCAGGAAAAACTGCCACACACAAGCTGGACATGAGCGATGGAAAGCAATGGTTCAGGGATAAGGTGGGGCTTAGGACAAGATATCAAACTGTCATAATATGGTAGGTCACTCGTGATTGCAAGAATCAAAGATAAAGGCCAATTTACGAGTGATTTTCCATGGCACGCACATATTGACACATATAGGTCTAGAAACACCAAATAAACACCGAATAAGAGCCAACTCCTCACACGAGGAGGTCGGTGGCTAAAGCCACCATATATGAGTATGAAAGAGTGAGACACCGCGAAGATGTATCTTGGGTTCTCACTCAAAACTCAACATTTTAAACTCACAATTCATTGGGGGAGGGAGAGCCCAATAGTTAGGACAACACTCCCCCTAAATCCATGCCTACACCTAAACCAAGATAGAAGTTAAAACTACAGGTGTGTATGTAAGATGGTCAAGCCAAACTCCTTTAATCCACGATATTTAGCTCATTCCTCAAATAAGTGAATTCTTCTTCATCAAGTGGCTTCGTGAAAATATCGGCAAGTTGGTCTTTGGTTGGCACATATGCTAGCTCAATGTCTCCACGGGCAACATGATCCCGAATGAAATGATGAAAAATTTCAATGTGCTTGGTTCTTGAGTGTTGCACCGGGTTGTAGGCGATCTTGATAGCACTTTCATTGTCACACAAAAGAGACACTTTGTCACAATTGACATCGTATTCCTTTAAAGTTTGCCTCATCCATAACAATTGAGTGCATGCACTTGCGGCGGCCACATACTCGGCTTCGGCGGTGGAGAAGGAAATACAATTTTGCTTCTTAGAAGACCAACTCACCAAGGACCTACCAAGGAATTGGCAAGCCCCGGAAGTTGATTTCCTATCATCTTGCTCACCGGCCCAATCCTAATCCGTGAACCCACGAAGAGTGAAAGATGAATCCCTTGGGTACCATAAACCAAACCTTGGGGTATGAACCAAATATCGTAGGATTCTTTTGACCGCCAACATGTGGCTTTCCTTAGGAGCCGCTTGATACCTTGCACACACACCTACACTCAACACAATATCGGGTCTAGATGCACAAAGGTAAAGCAACGAACCTATCATGGAGTGGTAGAGCTTTTGATCCACATCTATACCCTTTGGGTTAAGTTGTAGATGGCATTTGGTATCCATAGGTGTCTTATTCTCCTTAGCATCGGCCATATTAAACCTCTTGAGCATGTCTTGAATATACTTTGCTTGGCTAATGAAAGTCCCTCCTCTCAATTGCTTGATCTCAAATCCAAGGAAGAACTTCAACTCGCCCATCATAGACATCTCAAACCTATCGGTCATAAGCTTTGAAAATTCATCATTAAAAGCTTTGTTAGACGAGCCAAATATAATATCATCAACATATAGTTGGCATACGAAAAGCTCCCCTTTAACACTCTTAGTAAAAAGAGTGGGATCAATTTGCCCAACTTCAAATCCACGGTCTAACAAAAACTCTCTAAGGTGCTCAAACCACGCACGTGGTGCTTGCTTAAGTCCATAGAGCGCCTTATCAAGCTTGTAGACATGGTTAGAGAAGTTGGGGTCCTCGAACCACGGGGGTTGCTTAACAAACACCAACTCCTTTAAAGGTCCATTGAGAAAGGCACTTTTAACATCCATTTGTTGCAATTTAAAGTTATAACGAGATGCATAAGCAAGAAGGATATAGATGGACTCAAGGCGAGCCACGGGAGCATAGGTCTCTCCAAAATCAATGCCTTCAACTTGAGAGTACCCTTGAGCCACCAATCTAGCCTTGTTCCTCACAACCATGCCATGCTCATCTTGCTTGTTCTTGAAAATCCATTTTGTACCGATAACATTGCGACACTCCTTAGGCTTCTCAACTAACTTCCAAACTTTATTGCACTCGAAATTGTTGAGTTCTTCATGCATGGCTTGCAACCAATCCAGATCTTCAAGAGCTTCGGACACTTTCTTTGGTTCCACCATGGCAATATGGGCTTGATGATCACTAAAGTTTGCCAATTGCCTCCGGGTGGACACTTTGCCTCTCACATCACCAATCACCTTCTCAAGGAAATGTTCACGATGTGCCATGGTTCTTGCAACTCTAGCTTGACGACGGGCTTCGATATCCTCATTGCATCTTGGAGGAATCACTTGATCATCTTGATCATTTGAGTCCCCGTCTTGACCGGAAGGTTGACCTTGATCATCACTAGGTGCGGCTTCAACATTTGAAGAAGAAGATGATTGAGCAAGGTCTTGATCATAGCTAGCATCACGGATAGGAGAGTTGGGCTCTTGCATAGCAACTTGATCAGGGGGTTGAGGGTCTTCAACTTGTTCTTGTGATGGTGCAATAGGCTCTTCATGGGCTAGATTTTCTTGTGTAGATGAAGGCTCCACTTGAGTAGAGCATTGTCCTTCTCGATCCGCCACAAGGGGTTCCTCAACGGGGCGGAAAAATCCCACACTCATTCTTCTTATGGCTTCTTGAGGAATTACATCATCTACATCGGAAACATGAAATTGCGCCACTTGGGAGCCATCATTTTTCTCGAACACCACACTACAAGATTCTATGATACGCCGTGAGGCTTTATCATAGATTCTATAAGTGTGGGATTCGGCACCGTAACCAACAAATATACCCTCTAGAGATTTAGATTCGAATTTAGTTAAGCGACAACCTTTAATCAAATAGAAACACTTACAACCGAAGACATGGAAGTAGGAGATGTTAGGTTTGTTGCCGGTGAGGATCTCATAGGGGATCTTGTTCAACCCTTTGCGGAAGTAGAGCCGGTTGGATGAATGACATGCCGTAGATATAGCCTCCGCCCAAAAACTCAACAGAGTCTTAAACTCCGCTAACATGGACCTTGCTATATCCATAAGAGTCCGGTTCTTCCTCTCGGCCACACCATTTTGTTGAGGGGTATAAGTTGCGGAATATTGATGGCGAATGCCCTCTTCACTAAGAAACTCATTGAGGGTGTAGTTCTTGAGCTCGGAGCCATTATCACTTCTAATTGCCAATATGGGGACATTGTGTTGACGTTGCATTTCAATGGAGAAGTCGATGAAGGTTTGTTGGGTCTCACTCTTCGACTTGAAGAAATAAACCCAAGTGAATCTTGAATAGTCATAAACAATCACCAAGCAATACTTCTTCCCACCTAGACTTGCTTCGGGAACGGCACCAAAAAGATCCACATGGAGGAGCTCCAAGATCCTCTTGGATAAAATAATAGTCTTGGAAGGGTGGGGAGAATCATATATCTTTCCTTCAACACAAACCCTACAAACTCGATCTTTGGCAAAAGAGACATCTTCTTTTAGTCCGAGAATGTGGCCACCCTTATGAAGACTTTGCAAAGTTCTCATGTTGACATGGGCTAGGCGGCGATGCCACAACCAACCCTTGTCGGCCTTTCCGAATAAGCACATCGAATTTGAAGTGGTTTCCCCCGAAAAGTCAACTACGAACAAATCATCCTCGACGTACCCAACAAAAACAACCTTTAGAGTCTTTCTCCGCAAGAGTACCACAACATCAATATCAAAGAAGACGACGAAACCCATCTTATTAAGTGCACGAACGGAAAGTAAATTAAAACCAAGGTCTTTGACAAGCATGACATTTGCTAGGGTGATATCCTTAGCGACTACCACCTTGCCAAAGCCCAATACCTCGGATTTTGATCGATCTCCATAAGTGACGGTTGCTTCATTTAGATTTGGTCTCAACTCCGTCATTAATTCCTTGCTTGCGGTCATATGTTTTGTGCATCCACTATAAAGCACCCATTTTGACCCAATGGAAGCATAGTCCTACAAGAAATCATTGCTTTGATTTAGGTCCCCATTTCTCAATGGGTCCTCTTTTGTTAGCAACAAGGGTCTTAGGAACCCAAATAGAACGAGCAATAGGCATATTTCTAGGACCAACAAACTTAGCATAGACATCTCCATAATAATCAACAAATATAATGTAGTGTGGGTTAGTCTTTCCCGCAAAGTCATCACTAGTGGTTTTGCCCCTTGTGGCACTCCCACTAGCAATGTTGACCTTCTTAGCATGGGGGATCTTCTTTGCTTGATGAGCACTAGAAATGTTGGCCTTCTTAGCTTGAGGGGTCTTCTTTGCTTGGGGAGCTCTAGCATCCTTCATGAAACCCTCTTTATCCTTTTCCTCCTCAACGAACCCAAGACCAACTCTCCCTTTTTGTGAAGTAACAAACGGTTTCTTACCTAGGGAGATGGCCTTAGCAAGATTGATCTTTAACCTAGAATTTCCTCAATGATATTTGCATGATCACAAGTAATGGGAGTGGAGGAACTAGGCATATCATTTTTAGGCGGTTGAGCTTGAAGTTGTTCATACGACTTAGTGAGGGTAGAGTGTTCACTCTCCAATGCTTTGTGGGCCTTGGAGAGCTTCTCTAGTTCCTCGGTTAGTCTAGAATGACCAACACCAAGCTCGACCTTTTCTTTCTTACATGCTTTGTATTTAGCAATTGCATGATCACGTTCTTTAATGAGTTTAGCAACAATTACATCATTTGATTCTTCTATAGATTCTAGTTGTTGCTCTAGAGAAACTCTAAGCTCATGCTCTTCTTCAAGATTGTCTTTCAAAGATGCAATTTCCATAGCATCCTCTCTTTCAATCATACCCTTGATCTCAACCATTTCTTAAGCTTCACCATATTGACTCATAAGAGCCTCAACATGCTTCTTTGTTTCACCTTGCATGTTAGTGATAAAGTGATCAAAAGCAACCAATTCCTCTTTGATTTTAAGACTAGTAGCATCATCATTACTCATTGCCTTAGGAGATGAGGGAGATGATACCTCGGTGGTCTTGGCTATGAAGCATCTTGCGGAGGAGTTGGAGACATTCTCATTGGGGGATTCAAATAGGGAAGGAGATGATGAAGAAGCAATAGCAATGGCGGCAACTTCATTTGTGGGCTCTTCTCCCACAGAGGTATGAATTATGTTGAGAGCCAAGTCATTGAGTTGACCCTCCACAACTTCTCTTCTTGTCATGTTGTTTGGGTCGATGGCCTTGAAGCCAACTTCGATGATTCTCCATAGCTCGCTTGAAGCGCTCTTGATATGAGATCTCATAAGAAATTGCCAGTTAGAAAAACAAGATGGATTAAACTTAGGTGGATCACCCCTATTGTTTATATGAGGATGCGGGATAGGTGGGTCGACGGAGTACTTAAATGGAACACCATGGTACTCCTCCTTCCCATTATCAATTTTAGGAGGGGATTCATTAGTGAGTTGTTCGCCCTTCCCACTATGAGCGGCGGAAGCATTAGCCTCTAGGGATGGTGCGGCGGATGGCTTATTGCCATTCAAGAGTTGCCTCATCATAGCACGCAACTCCTCCATTTGAGTGTCCATAGATGATTTCAAGCTTGTTTCCAAATTCTTGAGATCGTCCATGGACACCGGAGGGGTGCTACCACCCGTAACATCATCACCGTCACCCATACTCTCTTAGGTGGTGAAGCCTAACTTAAGAGCCAACGCTCTAATACCAATTGAAAGGATCGAATGGGCACCTAGAGAGGGGGGTGAATAGGTGCTGCACCAAATTTTTAATTCTTTTTCGATTTTAGGCTTAACACAAAGGTAAATTCTCTAGATATGCAACTACGGTGAATTTACCTATATGAAGAGCAAACTAAAACAACTAGGCAATTAATGAAACAAGTAAAGACAACTAAGGGAAAGAGATAACCGAAAGTAGAAGCACGCGGAGACAAGGATGTATTCCCGAGTTTCTCCTTGTTAAGGGAGTACGTCTCGTTGAGGGGTGTGAGCTCGCCACAAGAGGCCTACTCAAGATGCCACAAAGGCCTCACCCTATTCTCCGATGAACCGCACCCAAGGGTTTGGTTCACCTTCCACTATCGGAATCCTTCGAGGCGGAATCCGGAGCCTTTACAATGTTTTTAGGGCACACACCCACAACTTAATTGGGGGCTCCCAAATCAACACATCTGTCACAAGTACAGCAAGTAGTAAGCACAAGAATTCTAGGGTAACACAATGCTAACCCTAGAAACGAAATCCTCAAGTGAATGAGGGGGAAACGAAGAACGGCTTGGTGAAGATGTAGATCGGGGCCTTCTCCTTCAATCCTCCAAAAATCAACGAATTTGGGTGGAGGGATTGGGACATCTCTTCGATTTGAGCTTTTGCTTGTGATGGAGGAGAGAGAGTTGCAAGAGCTGGCTGGTCCAAGGTAGGGGGAGGGGTATAAATACCCCTCCAGGAAATCTAGCTGTTTGAAAAGTGCAGGGCCGGAATTTCCGGTATTAAGTACCGGAACTTCCGGCCTGGGTCCGGAACTTCCGGCCAGGAGGCCGGAACTTCCGGTGGGCCGGAAATCTCCGGGGAGAATTTCCGCCCAAAACCTCCGGGACCCCTCCCGAGAGGAAAACCCAAAATGACTTAGCCAAATTTCCACCGGAAATTTTCCAGGGCCGGAACTTCCGGCCAGGAGGCCGGAACTTCCGGACCACTGGAAATTTCTGGGGGGAACTTCCGGGGAGAAGTTCCGGGACCCCTCCAGAGAGGAATCCCAAAAAAAATACTTAGCCGTTTTCGCGCTTGGCCGGAATTTCCGCCCACCGGAAATTCCGCCCACAGGGCCGGAACTTCCGGTCCACAAAAGGCAGAAAACCTACTCCACAGAGATTCTCTTCTCCGTCTTCGATCTTTTCTTCGATCTTTTCACCTTCTGGGCCTAATCAACTAAGAAACCTGTCAAGACACTTTAACACACATGATTAGCCCACAAAATGTGTTGTCATTAAATCACCAAAACTAAGAGATGTTCTTTCATAGTCGGAGGGGTATTTATACCTTTACTTGAAAGTGTTATATACTGATATCCATTATAAAGTCTCACCGATTCTTGCACAACTCCTATTACCAGAATTAATGATCATACATTGTCTCCTGGATGCTCGCATCCACAGGTAAACGTACTGCAAAAAAAATGCGTAAATTTTTTATGTTCAAAATTTGCATGAACATAGCGAGCCAAACCATAAACCCGAAAGTTGTGATGTCTGTTACCACCACAGAAAGATGTAGCCTTGATGTATGGTGGTACACAACATAAGTTGCGCCAGAGCGTACATTGTACTCGAGCACAACATCATGCAAAATCAATTACGTTTTACTTGCTATTGTCGAATGGGGGTGGAGGGCACCTCCTCACTGCTGTCAAATGTGGGTGGATGGTGACGATAACAAATCATCTTAGTGCATATTTGTAAAAAAAAATATGTAAATAGTATTTATCCGTGATAAATAATAGAGGAAGATATTTTATGGTCGCACGAGTATTCAGCTAGTCTCTATCTCTACTACTATTAAACAAGCAAACATCACTTTCGTTAAATATACCCCGTCAATATAACACCGAACCACTACCACCGTTGGATTCGTCCCACCAAACTAAATCTAAACCAATCAGATCTCCCGTGTGAACTTAGCAATTTACAATGACTGAATCGGTACTCCACCTCCAGCGCAGAGGAAAATTGGAAATCGCACGACCTGCCTTTGCAATTCCTGCAATTACGAAAGCGGTGACAGCCGGGGTTTCTTGCCCCGCGGCGCAACCGCCGCCGCCACCTTGCCGTTCTGATATGCCTTCCCTTGAATCCCCTTCTTCCTCCCACTGCTCTCCAGTCTCCTCCACCTCTCTTCCGACTCCCCCTCCTTAACCTCTTTTCCGCACTACCGTCGTGGTTCTGGTGGCGGTGGCGATTAGGAGAGAAGTCGACCGCGCACCGACGCAGACGATAGTGTGCGCGGCGACGACGACCAGAACCACCAAGGCCGTTGTGGATGCGCCAACGATCACTGGTGGCCACACAAGGGCCTCCCACTCTTCACTGCCCAAAACCTGCACGTGCAGGCCTTCGGCCTTACTGTCCTGGACCTTTGCCTGCCCCATCTTCAACTGGACGATGGTGCGTCTTCATCCTCGGGCACTGCCTCTCCTGGTCTGGATGGAGGGAGGAGCCGGCGCGAGGGGACTTTTCCGGAGCGTGCCTCGCGTGGCTAAGCCCCAGCGTCTCTCCATTCCAGAGCCTTCCCCGATGCGTGCATCGTACGCCGCCATCTGCATATTGCTTTGGTGAGCACGGTGAACGCCAACTCCGCATATCACAGTGCCCCTGGAGCGCTCCTTTTCAGAGCACGGCGGACGCTGATTCCGCCTCCTTCATCACTGACCACTCCGACGGTACGTTCACATTCAGTTTTTAGGATACTTGCAGGTCAGAGATCATGCCCACCAACTGTTTGATACAATGCCACATAGTGTCTCTTCCAACTGAATACGTTTCTGGCATGAAGATATATAATTCTGTAGAGACTTACTTTTTTTTGAATTCAGATCAATAACTTATTGTGGCTACCTCACACTGTATTTCATTTTGTGTCAGGTGATATTGTCCAGAGTCATCAGCCTCTTGCTATAGGATCTAAGCTACGGCCTAGCAAGCTTATCTTGATCCAAGCTACGGCCTAGAATTGAATTACGGCTTCTGTATTCCGAGTGCAGACAGTGGAACAAAACTAACTTTGAGCTAGATTGGCACATATCATTTCCTTTACCAATAGATGGCCACATATCATCTACGAGTGATATTTGGATTTCGTAATGATCGAGCTCTGAAACTCCTTATTGGCAGCTCACATACATGTTTCACTATATTTTCTAAATGGATTTTGTTGATCTTCCAAACCATTCGTAGTGCTAAAAATAGTGCCCCGAAGGGAGGTGATACTTTTGGCGACATAATCTTTATGCCATGTTTGGTTATGCAACTCCCTATTGCTAAATATTACAATTGTTGTCGCACATTTGCCAAGTCTTCTATCCAGAAATTGTTGAATTTGTATCATTTGCTTGTTTCTTAGGCTTTCCAACGTGCAAGATTACTACGTAGTAAATCATCATACTATATGTCTACTGAAATCATTTAAGGTCAAAAGTGACAAGTAGAACCATATGCAGTGTTTTGGGCAGTCTAACTTAACTCTGTTGCTTTAATCTCATAAATGTTTCATCAGCGCTTTTTATATACAGTGTACATTCTGGAGCAGTGTTAGGGAGGTTTTTGTATATGCGATAATTGCATCAGCTATGTCATACGGTTGGCATGAAAGAAATGTTCTTCTTTAGTATAACCCTGTATTTATGTGAAAAAAAGCTGAGGAGAATCTCCTCCACGCTGATGATGTGGAAGACTAATCCCTATCTGCAGCACTTGGTTCTGGCCTCGTGGACGTGTAAGTATCCGTTCGTTCGTTGAATTATTGCAGCTCCCGTTTTGCAGCTTAAGCTTTTTCTTGGGACCTATAAAATCAGGGAATGTATGTGTTCGTGCAACATGAGGATCAGTACATATTGCTGCATTTTTTGTGAAGGCCGACTGTACACGTGGGCAATCGCAATCGGTATTCTAAGGGATATATGCCGGCGCCTAGAGAATTTACTCTGAGGAAATGCAATATTGAGATAATATTTGCTTCTAAATATTCAGTACTGTAGTATTTTCTCGAACAAATGTGCTGGTCTATAAAAATATTGTGGTAATTTTTTGTCCATTTTTCTCTGGAATCCTCTTGCCAAACCATATTCTGTTGCATTGAACTGGCAGTTAGGTACTGCAATAATCTTGGTCTTGAAAATCATTTGTTTAGTCCCAAACATGAAAGACATGATTCTGATGTTTAGTCACTTTTTAGACAACTCTTATGCATAGGACTAAGATGTAATTATTGCGATTTTTGTGATGTGGATTTCAAGGGGAAAAACAACTGCCATTGTGCCAATTCCGAATAAATCAAAATCATGGTTAGTACGCATTAACCATGTTGCTAGCTCAATGTCTCTTATATATATTTTCAGTTAGTTGGTGATGGCATTAGAGTTGTCATTGCATTCTTGATTCGCATGTAATTCTTGATTCGTACGTGACCTCCCTGTCCGGGTGCTCTTTCATGCTTTTATCTTGCACTTTCCTGAATAAACCAAGCAAACCATCATGTTGATCTTTAGATTTTTCCTGTTGAATCTGTAGAAATTTAAATTGGTGGTACTAATGTCCAATTGACCACCGTAAATCTATAATCCATGTGTTGCAAGTTCTCTTGTTGATTTTCATCTTTCGTTGTGACAACCTCAACAGAGTTTCAACCTTATCTTTGTATGTATGACCTACGTCCTGATAATTGTCGTTGTGGCTGTTATCAGGAGGATGGGGCTTTACTGTTCACAGTGATCATGGCAACCATTTGCTGCTAGCTAGAGCAGGCAACCTGGAGGGAGTAGTTGATCCCTCTTCATGCTGAGCCTCAAGCCTTGCTACAGCATGTTCAACGGGCCGTCGACATGTAACCTTTGAAATTGAAACATTTGGTTTCAAGCTGGCCATCACGTCCGGAGAATATGGTGTATGCCTTAGGAGATATCTTTAGAGAAATCAAATTGGATTTAAGTCTAGATTGCAGTGACGTGGACGTGTACATTGCACCAAGGGCTTGTAAATACTTTTGATTCACGTTGTGTATCTTCTAATATGACTATAAATGTGACAACTTAACCTGGGTTGAGGACATGCTTATATATCGGGCTACTCTTCAGGAGGTAATAGAACACATGCTTATCTACTCTATAATGTGTGTGTAAGTCATTATTTTCAGCTTAATCGGAAAGACATGTTTTGCAGAGACGTGCATTGCAGTGCATGTATATTAGTGTTGAATAAATGCCGTGGCACGAGCTGTAAAAAAAAAGTTCCTTTCAGACCTCCAAAAGGATAAAAGAACAGGAATAGCTTGGGCTACGGACAACTGGATTCAGCAACCCCGTGGGCTGGAGACGCTTTGTCCCCTGTCGGTGTGATACGGTCCATGCACACAACCACAGCCCAACAGATAGGCGTGAACCCTAAACTCACCCGATCAGTGAATCTCCACCGTTGATAATCCATCCGACGCCCATATAACCAAACCCGCATCACATAAATTCCCCCATCCGCCGCGCCTCCACAAAACCCTAGACTAGACCTCGAGCAGCCGCAGCGTCCACCCTACTTGCCCTTCTCCCTCCCCACAGCTGCAGCGGCGGCGGCTACAGGATGGCGGAACCGGCGGCGTCTACCGCCTTGACGGTGAAGGACGTCAGTCCCCATGATTTCGTTAAGGCCTACTCCGCCCACCTCAAGCGCTCCGGCAAGGTACCTTGCTCCCCTCCCACCAGATCCTTCGCCGAAGATTCAGTTCCATGGTAGTTCATGAAGTAACCTCTCATCCTTGTTGGTGCCGCATAGGAAACTAAGCTTGTGCGAGCTCTTCAAATTTAGTCCAGGAATGCAGCGCATGAAGTTGCGACGACGATTTATGATCTTTGTCCCATGTGTTGTTTTCTGTTATGTTCGGTTGATGTGCGTAGTGTTGGATCTAAATAAACACGATCGTAGTAAGAGGATCGTATTGTCGTGATCTGGCCGAGTTCATTTTGCACGCAGCCTTCTCGCTTCTGCATCATCCCTCGGTTCTTACGTTAAATTGAGATTTTGAGATGTACATATTATGCTTGAGGATCAGTCTTGTTTGGCCGGCAGTAGTGGGATGACGCAGTTTACCTTATGTGATGTGTATCATTTAGTTTTATGATTATCTAAATATTTCTAGCATCAGCTTAAACATTTGTAATTCTCTGAACCCTTTAAAAGTCAAATGTTTCTTGGTTCGTTTTTATATGTTTGGTGACTTAGTCCTATATGTCTGTTTTGCTCTGTATTAAAAGTCTGTATTGCCTTTGTGGTGCTATCTAATACAGTGGGAAATTATGTTACCAGATTATTTCTTGTTTTGAATGGTATTGTTCAATAGATATGGTCTTATTTGACCGTCATGTCTAATTACATTTGGCTCAAGTGGTTGCCATCGTAGTTATTTTCAGAACGTTTGGTTCAACTTTTGTTGATATAAGAATCAGCTTCCATTTTATTTGAGTGCTGTATTAGTTTGTCTGCACACTAGTTCTGTGAATTGTTTGTTGGTATTGACTAATTTCCTGTATTGCCCTTTTGTGTTTGATTTGAAACTAAGTTTTATCTTTTTGTTTAGATGGAGCTCCCCGAGTGGGTCGACATTGTGAAGACTGCGAGGTTCAAGGAGCTCCCTCCTTATGACCCTGACTGGTACTACATCAGAGCTGGTGAGGAATCTTGTCCTTTTCAATATTGTTCTTCTGCTTACTTGGATTCTCTTTAGCACATATCTCATTTCTGTGTTGTTTCGTCGTTTCTCTGCAGCCTCAATTGCAAGGAAGATCTACCTCAGGCAGGGTATCGGGATCGGTGGCTTCCAGAAGATCTACGGTGGACGACAGAGGAACGGCTCACGCCCTCCTCACTTCTGCAAGAGTAGCGGCGCCCTGTCCCGCAACATCCTGCAGCAGCTGAAGAAGATGGGCATTGTTGACCTTGACCCCAAGGGGTAAATATCCAAGTCCTTTGTGCTTACTTTGCTGCATACTGTAGTGTTTGTATCCTGATTCTGTCTTCTGTTGATATGTGTGTTGCAGTGGAAGGATCATCACCTCCCAGGGAAGGCGTGATCTGGACCAAGTGGCTGGACGGGTTGTTGCTGTTGTTGCGGAGTAGTTTCATCTCTACCATGCCCCTACTTGTCATGTTTGCTGGTTGAGTTGGTGAAAGTTTGTTTGCAGTTTTGAATTAGGACATGGTCTGCCCCCTCTTGGTTATGAGAATTTAAAGTTGTATGCATCTAGTTATGGTACTGCTGTATTTCCTGAACGTCTAATGCGCTGTCATTACTTGCTCTGAATCAAGCGACTCTTATGGTAATAGATGTTTTCCTATGGTGCAAAGGTCTAGTGTCACAGGGTTGTTTTGTTTGCCTTGTTGTGCAAAGTTAAATTGTCACGGGTTCTGGTGCCCTGTGCTGAGCGAAACTTTACAACTGGTTAGATTGAACTTTGCAGCAAGTTGAAGTTGCTGATTCAGCGATTTGCAGAAATGAATGTGTACATCAGGCTTGTGCTTGATCTAGTTAATTTTATGGCCATGTACAGGTCGTTACAGAAAAATCCGCCCAATTGCATATATGGTTCATTTCAATTCGTGTGCAATTGTGTAAAAACGTTGCAATTGCAATCCCTTGTTCCATTACAACTCACATTGCATGAATTATGATGCAGAATTAACCGAGCTCTATGTTAAAGACCCTCTTAACCAGGGGTCATAAATTTAAATGAGTTAACAAACACACTAAAACGTGTCTTGTGTATATCCGAATCTGAAAAAAAGTTAGGAGTAGAAACTGAGGGAGTATCATCTTAACGTTGAAATACGAGTCACGCAAGAATACATTCATAGGTGCACCATCCTTTTTTCTATGATTCTTCGTAATTATTTTAAATCATTTGCACGGCCATCCTGCAATACATCCTGAGCAGCGACAGGATTGACTGCCGACATGCCGCTGCGCTGCCGCGATGGTTGATTGACGCGCACACACAGTACGACCCGCGAGATGGAGCTGCCGTGTCGCGTCTCCGCCGGCGTACGTGTCCTTCTGGAGCCCCGGAGCGAGACGTGTCAGCGACCCTCTCTTCCCTTCTGGTAGTATTTTGATCGAGATGGTCACTCTGGTCAGCTGATCGCCTCTTTCTTCTTTCACCGTTCGCCTTCGCAGGCCCTCGTCTCTTCGCAGCCCCATCGTCGTCTGATAACATGCGGACGCAGATATGCTTCTTCGTTCGCAGTCCCGTCGCCTGATTATACAAGGTAATAATCTCTCCTTATGCACGGTTCGTTGATCAATCTGTGGCGGTGAATTTCTGAAGCATGAGCAGTCGATAGAGCTGAATGCAGATTCATGCCATGAATGGAGATCGTAGATAGTGCGGAGACGAAATGATACAGACCTAGGCACTAGGACAAGAAAGACAGCGACCGGGTATCTTCCCGTCTTTGCCCTCTCCTCTTGGCGGAAGATTCAACCCCCACAGATAGTCTGGACGAATCTCCACCGACGAAACCACTCAACGGTGCAACCGACGGCCCCGATGCATCGAATCTGTTCCCGGGGCCACACATGGAAGCGTCCGGAAGACCCCTCCTGCCCGATTCTATTCGCTTTCTTCTTCCGTCGTCTGCGGTTCCTTCTTGTCTCGAGTTGACAGTGAGAGAGAGAGAGAGATTAACAAACAAGCCGTGGAGTCCGGAGACGTCAAGTATTGAGCTTCCTGCGGCGGCGGAGTTCGGCGGCAGGGCGGGTTGGGGCCTAGGGTCGGAGCTTCTCGCCCTGATTCATGCCGTAAGTGGACAAGAGTTCAGATTTCAGACCTTTTTGCCTTTTGGTGTCGATTTTGCTGCTATTTTCTCCTAGGCGAAAGCGACCACCATTTCTTTCATGGCTAGTTCTTGTGGAAATCCCCGTGCTTGAGTCTTATTTGAGGTTTCCTAAAAAAAAGAGAGTCTTATTTGATGTCTATGTGTGTTTATCGTATGATCTGGCAAACATTGTGGTTTCTGCTCAGTCAGTTGTCGACTTAATTTCACGAAGTCAATAAACTGAATTGGCCTAACCACCTACAGATCACCACAAATGGACCTAATATTTTTTTTTTTGAAAATGCAAATGGACCTAATAAGTATTGACACTTCGACAGATGGACCTAATAAGTATTGACACTTCGACAGATGCCTACAAACGTCTATTAATTTATTAGTACAGTTCCTTTGTTTAGGGGAAGGGTGTCTCAGTTAATCAGTTAGTCGATCCTGTTAGCTGGAGACGATACTAACAGCAAGTATTACTTGTCGCCCAAAATCGGCAGTTTCATGGCTAAATCATGGTTTCTTTTTCCAAAACTGAATGCGTTTCCAGTTTGACTGCTCAATTTCGACTTTTGTAGTTGTATTTGAACTTTGCTTATTTACTTATAAACATTGCACTAGCTAGTTAAGAAGTAGAACTAGGAAAATAGACCTGTTACAGTGACACAAGGTAATTTGGACAGTTTTTGGAATACTGAGTATATGATATAAAATTAACAGTGCCCACAAAACATGTTACACCGGAATGGTCAACATTTCTGTGCCAAAATTTTGGTCAGTTTTTTTTTTAATTTGGTCAGTTTCAGGTCACTTAATTTCCCAGATTTTTTTTCTGATCCCTTGACATAGGAGCAGACTTACTTGCGATGTGCTTCACTTGCAAAAAAGCCTTTGTAATTAGTATCTTACAATTCATGGTTAAATTGTTCTCCTAGTCTTACTGTAAAACAGTGATATGGTACTCTTTTGTGAAACTGAGGTTTGCATTCATAAGTATTCTGCCTATTGAGCATATATTTTAGCGTAGTAAGTCTACACATACTTAAATTTCATCATATTGTGCATGCTAAAATGCAATCGTGGACCGAGTACAGCATTTTTAGTAGATCCACATTGGTTACATCGGTGTGCTTTCTGTTGATTGCAGGTCATACTTTGAGAGCTTATTCAGCATTTTCAAGTCTGAATGATTGATCATGTCGCTCTAATCAAGAACAGTGTTACGGTTAAAAGGATGTAGTTTCTTGTGTTGATGTCGCCAGTCGAGGGTTATAATTCAATCGTGCCATCAGTGTCGATAATGGACTGGTTAAAGGAGCGATTTGATATGTTTATGCTCAATTTGTACAGTGAATCTCCTAATCCATCGGAGTTCTGGATCCCCATTGCTGCATATTTCACTGTTGGTACAGTCAGTCTTTTGATGTTTTTGTATCTTTTCTCGCTGTGGAGACGGAAGATCAGTGTTAGCTGGATGAAAGTGATTGCCAGATCAAAAAGGAGGAATTTTGAGAAAAATCAAAAGGCTCCTACTGCTGAACATATATGGTCTGCAGAATCATTACTGCGTGCAAAAGGACTGAAGTGCTGTGTGTGCTTAGAATCAATTTCACCTGCTCAGCCGCTTGGGCAAGTAATAACATCAGAGAATATGGTTCACCGCTGTGATGTTTGTGGTGCCGCTGCACACATGATCTGCTCTTCAAATTCTCAGAGGGACTGCAAATGCGTCTCATTGTTTGGGTCAAAACATGTGGTCCATCAATGGACCGTGCTATGGACAGATATAGCTGACCAGTCCCAAGAAACCCAATACTGTAGCCACTGTGAGGAGCCATGCAATGGATCTTTTCTTGGAGGTCCTATATATTGCTGCATGTGGTGCCAACGGCTGGTTCATGTTGATTGCCACTCAAGCATGTCTACTGAGGTGGGTGATATTTGCGACCTTGGTCCATTCAGACGCCTTATTCTTTCCCCACTTTTTGTCAGGACCAAGAATAAACCTGGTGGAATTCTAAGCTCCATAACTCATGGTGCAAATGAATTTGCATCCACCGTACGTGGACACCTTAGGAGCCGAACCAGAAGGCAGAAACTTCATAACAGATTGCCTTCTGACTCTACGGCTGGTGAGAGTAATGATGATTCATCAAGTGATACCACACCATATTCTAATCAGAGGGCTAATGATGTTAAAGCAAATGTGGGAATTGTTCAGAGGTTTTCTGAGAATGAACTGTACAGCAGCGAGAGTGACTGTAAAGAATTTGTATCAGAACCAAGAAGATTCCATAACGATGATACGGGAGGAGCCAAACTCAAGTATGTGCTGACTGACCTGCCTGCTGATGCCAGACCTCTTCTAGTATTCATCAACAAGAGAAGTGGAGCTCAGCGCGGTGATTCTCTCAAGCACCGACTACATTTCCTTTTGAACCCTGTGCAGGTCATGATACATTCCACACAATAACTGTGCTTACGTCGTAGTCATTGAATTTTATTTACAATATATCATGGACCTGATGGTTTACCTATATGTGTTGTTTTTAGCGTGGAGTATTAACTGCTCTCATATTGGACACTTTTATCCTTTGAATCATCCATATTTTGTGTCTTAAGAATAAACCTATATTGCTGTTGAATCACTTCATATTACAGAAGTACTCTGTTGGAACTGATACCTTCCATTTTTGTCTTATGTTTCTTGTGCCATGTTCATTTAAACTATTTACTCGTTGTGCTAGTAATCACCTTGTTAATCTAGTGAGCGTTATCATCGACCTGATGTTTTATCTAATGCGTTGTAAAAAGCATCGTTGGGCGGGCCTCTTGTAGTTTGACCTATCACGCCTGTGATGTCCTGTACATTGCGAGAGTAAAACTTGGACATCGTTATCCTTATGACAGGCAAAGATGGACATAAAAGCGATACCTCGATTGGCTCCCTCTGACATCTAGGATCAGGTAGAACTCCCATGCCAGCAAGTAGTAGCAATGCCTCCCTCTGATATGCAAAATAAGGTAAAAGAACTCATATGCCAGTAATGACTAATAAGAGACAATGCTCAGCTCGTTCTCTGGTAGCAACCATCTCACGTCACGTATTAGCAATTACTGGCTGTGATTATTTACGCTTAGCAATTTTGTATGACTCCATTTTGTTGATTTGTGATGCCATATATTAATCACAGACCACGTTAGCAAATCTTATTCGGATGGTTGCCATTTCCTTTGCGGCTAATGTGATGTGTTATTTTATTTAGGTGTTTGAGTTGAGTTCATCACAAGGGCCAGAGACAGGATTGTTGTTGTTCCGAAAGGTACCACATTTCAGAATCCTTGTGTGTGGTGGCGACGGTACAGTTGGTTGGGTTCTTGATGCGATAGAAAGACAAAATTATGAATCACCTCCGCCTGTTGCGATTCTTCCAGCTGGCACTGGCAATGATCTTTCAAGAGTTTTATCTTGGGGAGGTGGTCTCGGTTCTGTTGAGAAGCAAGGAGGCCTGTGCACAGTTCTACATGACATAGAGCATGCAGCTGTCACCATTCTAGACAGATGGAAGGTTACAGTAGAAGATAAGCAAGCAAACAATGTGCTTCTGGTGAAGTATATGAACAATTATCTAGGTAGGTGCGTAGATTTAGTTTATCGGGGAAGTTGATCCAAGGAACTTACTTTTCCATGGTGACAGGTATCGGTTGTGATGCAAAGGTTGCACTTGACATTCATAATCTCCGTGAGGAAAATCCTGAAAAGTTCTACAGCCAGGTAGTTCCTGTACCTATATATAAGAGATCTCGTAGAGGAAAATATCTGACCAGGATTAACATGCATTGTTCCCATTTGGTGCTTACTCTTATCAGTGTATTAATTATCTAAAAAGAACTTACAACTGTGCCTTCTGTTACTCATTGGAAGGTCAATTTCGTTACGCATGTAACGTTTTTCTTCTTATGTGTTTCAGTTCCTAAACAAGGTGCTATATGCAAGGGAAGGCGCAAAGAGTATAATTGATAGGGCATTTGTAGACTTACCTTGGCAAGTTAGGTTAGAGGTTGATGGAGCTGAGATTGATATACCAGAGGTTTGCTAAGATGAAACTTTGCGACTACGACTGTTTACACACCACCACTATCTTTGCTAGCTATCATGCTAACGCCCTGCGAACGCTTCAGGATTCAGAAGGTGTCCTCGTAGCGAACATTCCAAGCTATATGGGAGGGGTTGACTTGTGGCAAAACGAGGAGGATAACGCTGACAACTTTGACCCACAATCAATCCATGACAAGGTGCTTGAAGTAGTTAGTATCAGTGGGACTTGGCATTTGGGGACACTTCAGGTAAGCAAGCAGTATGTGAGAACCCTTTTTTTTTTTACGAATATAAAGATAATGCCGGAGGGTAAAACAACAAACCTGGATTCGATCAGGTCGGACTGTCTCGTGCACGGAGGATCGCCCAGGGGCAGTCGATCAAGCTGCGGTTTTCTGCTCCTTTTCCGGTTCAGGTGGACGGGGAACCTTGGGTCCAGCACGCTTGCACGCTGAAGATATCCCATCATGGCCAGGTTCGGTTCTTGGAGCGTGCATGCTTGTGTCTGATGAATGTGATGTGCATTTTCTAACTCTGCCTCTTATTTTGTTCAGGCTTTCATGTTGAAGCGAGCAATCGAGGCGTCCATGGGTCATGCCGCTGCGATCGTGACGGATGTGCTTGAGCATGCCGAAACCAACCAGCTGATCACCGCGTCCCAGAAGAAGGCCCTCATCCAAGAAATGGCCCTACGGCTCGCGTAAATCCTGGTCCTGTGAGGCTGTGAGGTTCTCCCCTTTGCACCAGAAGAAGAAAGAGCTTTCTGCTGGCAGATTGAGCAGCAGGAGCACCTTCTACCTCGACGGTGGATGAAGCCCGGGAAGGATGTGTGAGGGTGCAAAGGAACGTGGTTGTTGTGTTGTGCTGTACATGATGTGTGTGGGTAGTCGCGGAATGTGGAAGCTGGACATGCATAAAATCCCTGCCATGTGATGTGAAATTTGTGAATATGTGATGTACAGAGACGAGCACTTTCTTAGCGCCTTTCAGTTGTCTGATGTTTGCGCTACTGTCTTCGTGTTAACGTTACGCAGATCAGAGGAAACACATTCAAGTAATGAGCCTTTAATCTGCGATGTTAGCCACATCATAAATCCACGGGCTTTGATGTGACTTTCAGCCCACACCGGCAACGCAAGGCGGGCCGTGAGAACCAGGCGCTGGCGTTTTCACCTGCTGGGAACGCAGCGTATGTTTAGTCCCACACCGGCAACGCAAGGCGGGCGGCGAGATTCGGAAAGCTATAAGAGAGGAGGTGGGTGCGCGAAAGGAAAGCATGATCCTTCAGGCAGCAAAGGGATGTGATGAGCGGTAATAGCTCGCATTACTGCGAGAGGGGTGTCCGCCCCAACTAAGCCTGTTACGACAATGGGGCACCCCAGTGATTTACCATCTGATCCCGAATTTCATTTATACCTTTTTTTTACCAATTTGGTTTTTCTTGTTCTTTTTTTTCTTTAATATTTGGTTCTTTGTGTTCTTTTAGTGTAGTCTTATTTTGTTACTTTTTGTCAAAATGTTTGACTATTGAAAAAAAAACGCGGCAATATTCGCACCTGGGTGCCAATGTGGCTCTTTATTTTAAAACAATCAAAACAATATTTATAATTTTCAAAAAAAATCGTGTCTGCTCGGCCTGCACTATATTGATTTTTCTTATGGGCCACGAGTTTTAGAATCAGAAAAAATGGATGCAAATATAGCAACCATATTCATCGGGAGAAGGAATTCAGATCAGGAAGAATAGGGATGGGTGATGAGGAAACATAGTATGGATGTACTCCTTAATATGTTTCCAGATATCGATGTTCGGATTGCCTTTTCGTGGCACCATCGGCAACAAGGAAGGGAACTTGTCGGACCAGCAACGACTCATCTTCATGCGGCGACGTGTTCGTTCTGACAAGCATCGACGATAGATGAGATATGAACTTTTATATTATCCAGGTTTGATACTTACCGTGTAAAATCTCATGCATGTAGGCGACTTGAATCGTAATCTCGAGTCATGGATGTCAAAGAAGGAAAAGAGATAGATAGCGGTATGTATAGATGACCGATGAATAAAAATACTAAAAACACCGTCAAGTTATAAGAAAAAAATTAAAGTGAAGAAATATGAACATTTGGAGCAAAAATAGAGGACAAAGCAATGCACATAAAAAAGGCCGAAATATACAAATATGCAAACAGAAAATAGCTACATTACAAAGTAGAGTTAACCGTGAGTTTAGCCGCAACACACCATGCAATGATTCAATTGTGATGGAGAATCCTGCATATATCGTACCAAAGGAAAAAAATATAGTACATGTACATTTAATGAATATCAATAAGTTGTATGAGAGTAATATGTTAAGGTTTTTTTTCTCTGAGATTAGCACAACCTCTATTTCACAATATAACTTTTTTTTAGCAAGCTAAGTTATATTTTACCCTCCGATCCATTTTTGCTGTTGTGTCAACTTGATGTTCGTATGGATAGAAAAATAAAACTATTCTACACGGGTCAATCGACTTTGAGACAAATGTTCGGTCATGCTGACGTTTTTTTTGACAAAAAGTTGATTTTTTTCCACTCCCGTTGGAATGCAGCGATGTTTGCTACTAGTCCTTTTGAGAAAGAAAGAGAAAATAAGTAGACCGAATAAAGACTCAGTTAATTACTAGATCTGTCTATTTCTCAAAAAACATTACTAGACTGTCTTCCAAAAACACGGAAAAAATGGTTGCCTCGGACACGTGCGGCTACACCACGGCACCTCCCCGCCTACTGCCACCGCACACACCGGTCGTATTTTTCGTTTCCTACTTTACCCCTCAAAGCTTCTAGAAGAACTCCGCCTCACACGGTGTCCCGCAGTGTAATTTGGAGCACAACCATGGACGCGTACGTAACTTCGCATACCAACCATCACGAGCCTGCTGGCCCTATATCGGGGAAAACGGCACGAGGCCAAATCGCGATTTGCCCCCAATTCGTGATTCCCCTCCCCCCTCAGCCCAAGATTCAGGCCTGCCGCTGCCCCGAATCCCAAAATTGGTCGCGGATCCGAGCTGCTCGAGCCGCCGGCTTCCTATCGGTACCATTTTCCCCTTCCCCCTGTCCTCTTAATTTGTCTCTAGGGTTAGGGTTTGTGTTCGTGTTATGTTTGGCTGCGATTTGATTCCAAGTTATCTCGATTCGGAGCGGACGATCTCGCAAGTAGGATTATGGCCAGTGTTATAGTAATTGCTTATGGCGTTATTCTAGTCGCCCGTTGCTGTTGTCTGATGCTGGATGACAGTCAGAAGGAGAAGGGGAAAGAGAGAGAGGGTCGTATTTCGAATTGGTCCTTATGCCTGTTTATTAGTATATATACTACTCCTTCCGTTTTAGAATACAAGGCCACTATCAAAAATACAATTTGTATCTATACAAGGCCACTATCTCTTCCTGATAAGAATTGATTATAATTTTACATCTTAGAATGGTGCTCATTAATGTGAATATTGCATGCAACCATAGAGAACGAGACACCACATACAACATGTTTAGTTAGCACAATACAAGATGGTTTCCACATAATTAATCGTGCTACTTAATAGTTGGCTTTGTTTTCTTGGTATCTAGGAATTGAGAGTGGTTTTGTATACAAAATCGGAGGGAGTACTAAAAAAAAAAAACTCGGGTGGGGAAAAGAAAGAGAATTTTTTTTGAAGTACTTCTATTAAATTGCACCTCCGATCAAAGGTAGAAGCTGAGCAGATACACATACAAAAAGACAAAATATCTGGATCTTCAGTTTGTAGCTGTATTTAGACCTGTTTGACTTCCACCTCATGTAGCTGATGTGTCTGTCTATATGAAGGCTTAAAAGATTGTTGCATAGATGGATGTAATTATTAATCCGTGCAATGATTCTGCATTTGAATTATAAAAAACAACATGTGAAATGTGTGTGGGAGAATTCAGTGGTGGACCTGTGTAGTACTTCCCTTGATGGATCCATTCGTTAGCAATGTTGTTGATATATAGCCAAATGTTTTCTTGATATATAGCCAAATGTGTTCACTGGTGAGCTATGCATGTTAAAAATATACTACTATTTAACCCTGACCTTGCACGCTTCCGCCATCTCAATGACAATACTAGGGAGACTAGTTAACTGTAGATCATAATGTCATGATGATGTTATCTTTAAAATCTGTTATGCTTTTTTTCTTGGGTAACAATGTCTAGTCTTGTAGGATGGCCCAGTAAAATAGAAAATTTCCCATATGATAAATCAACACAACATTATATGGTAATTTTTTTTGTAATAATGGAACTTATCTGCTAGTCAGTTGGCAGATTCGAGGTTAACTAAATCTCTTAGATATGCTTATGATTTTCTTTTTCCCCTTTTGGCAGGTTAGTATGGTGTTTACACAAGACAGAGATGCTGACTACTTTAACCCTGTTTCTTATAGTAATTTGAGGGGGCTAGAGGCCACCAGCCAGTTTGCTTCATTTAGTGAAATGAATTCAGGAGATGCTTCCTCCAATTCAAATGTTACAGGTGAGCACTTTACTTAAGGAAGAGAAACATGTAAGGCTGATTCTCAGTTTTCTCACTTCTGTCTGTTTTTAAGGTCTTGGAAAAGAGAACATGTTTAGCAACTCTGAGGAATCCAACTTCGGAAATGCTGAACTTAAGGATGATTCTCAGGTCTCTGCTGAGGATTTCAGTTTTTCTTGGCTATCAGACAGCAGTTATCGATTTTCCGCACTGGATCATGGCAAGCGACCTGTTTCTGATGTCAAGTCATGCCAAGTTGCTTGCAAACGCCCAAGGCAAAGTGAGGAAAGCACGTGGTTAAATTCCTACGAAGAACATCCTTCCAGCATAGCTGCCGAGACATCTGCTTCAGGTTTCATACTTTGCTTACCTATTACTGTAATATATGCCATCAATAATATGAATTGTTCTGGAAGGTTCCTATGGGTAATTATGCTTGTTGGTTTCCAGCTTTAGCTGATGGATTTGTTGAGACTAGGGAGCAGGAACACATCCATGCACGTAGTGGCACCAGAGTCTGCGGTACTAGTTCATCAATTCATTATCTCAACAGTGAACATCCCATTGGAGAGGAAATCTTATATGCACCTGATTGGGTCACTTATTTCCCTGGTTATTTTGAAGACTGTGGTCCAGCTGTTGAATATAACCAGGTTGATGACATCGTTTCACCTTTACATGAATATGTTCCTAGAAAGGGGGTCATGATTGGACCTGACCACCAGGCTGATATTCCAGAATGGAGGCCTCGAGTTTCTATGGATGTTCATGGTGGTTCTAGTTCCCGTGCTGATTTAGCACAAACTTCTGTTTCCACATCGGAATCTGCTCCCATGGACGAAGATAGTGAGAGTGGTAAGTGGATTAGACACACTGTCATTCCAATGGTGTCCTGTTCAAATCCTGTTGCTCTGCTTGGAGACTGCAAAACAGATTGTGATTGTAGCGACGAGGGCTCTGTCCGCTGTGTAAGACAGCATGTTATGGATGCAAGAGAAGGCCTCAGAAGAAGCTTGGGACAGGACCAGTTCCAAGAGTTAGGTCTTTGTGAAATGGGAGAGGATATTGCTCAGAGGTGGACAGATGGGGAGGAACAGCTGTTCCAAAGGGTTGTTTTATCTAATTCTGTTTCCTCAGGAAAGAACTTTTGGGATTACCTTCCACATGCATTACCTAGTAAGACTAGCAAGGAGCTTGTCAGCTACTATTTTAATGTCTTCATGCTGCGGAAGAGAGCCTTGCAGAACAGGTCTGACATGTTGCATGTGGACAGTGATGATGACGAGTCTCCCCATGGACCTGTGGAAACTGAGCAGGAAAGCGAAGATTCCGCGGTTGAGTCCCCTGTACGTGTACAAAACATGCACAATTTTGAGTACACAGAAGATGTTCATGAAGAATCTGAAGGAGAACAATTCCATGAATCTTCTTCCCCTGAGAAGATAATAGACAATGGCCAAACACACCTGGAAACAAATCCAGAGAATATTTTAGCAGATATAGACATCCAGGATGAGTCGTGCACATCATTTGAGAGCCAACATAATGGAGCACACGACTCTAACGGTGTTCTGTGTGCTGACTGCTGAGTTTCACATGATGCAACCAAATGATGCCCCAACCAACTCAGGGGACCAACTTGCATGTCTGTAGCTGTTGGTGCGAGCAGAACATAGGCTCCTGGAAGACGGTATCACCAAAATTTTGGAATGGAGTTTGCTCCAGAGATAAGACTGAGTCTATATTGGGTATGAAATGCATGTCAAGCAAATTGCTAAAAGAATCACGGCAACAGTATAGTGAGTGGCCATGGAATTTGCTGAAGTTCAAATGGGTGATAGCCAGTATTGATACATGAGTTTTGAAGCGTGAGAAGACTATCAGTTGTACAAGCTATAACCGAGACCAGTTCATGATTGGATTTCTGTGTTGAGATCAGTCACCTTGAATGACTGCATCTCCAAGTTACCGACCAATACTCCTTGAGGTGATGATGGTATTAGTCACAAGGAGCTGTACATTATTAGTTCAGGCCGGTATTCTGCAGTGCAGCATTTAAGGGCAGACTGAATTTCCCCCTCATTATTTTTCAACTTCTGGTGTGTAACATGTATTGATTTGTGTAAGGGGAGATACATTCCGGTTTTTGCCGAGATTCATGTTCTGGTATCAAAATCATTGATTGACGAGTTACCATTGTTGTCTGAGTCTCTTATCTGGCATTTGCAGTGTAACGAATAATTCTCATGTGGTTGTACTAGGTTGGAATATACAGTAGACGTAATAACACGAAGCTGTAAACGAAAATGGCGTTCCAAGAAGTATGAGATAAAGTTAATATTTTCTTATGAGATAAAGTTGCTAATACTTTTAGTTGGTTTACCATTTCTCTGTGTCCATCGCTTGCATTTTATTATGCCAGCTTTTTTTTCATAGATTGGCAAATCTATTGAAGGTCAGGTAATGTCGCCAATACATTATGTCAGGTGTTGTCAGGTTTGGGCATTCTGGAAAGCAGAGATATCCTTGCTAGAAGCATTATCAGAGACATCTCTCTTCTCATCACAATCATACCAACTAAATAGCCTTCACCTTATCGTTTCTTTTCTACGGAGTAGCTATCATGATGACAGCGTACTGAAGCAGAGGTACAATTTCCAGTTGACACGAGGCTATGATGGTGTGCACAGGCAAGATGCAAAAAATTGCTGAAGCCCTTTGCTGAGGAGTAAGATCCAAGCTTAGATACCGCTCTACAAAAGACATGGAGCCTAGCTAGCCATGGATCAGTGGCTGTGATCTTGCTCACTAACTAATAAACCTTACACAAAAAGAACAACCAACCTTGCAATTGATCACATATTCACATCCCTGTCACACTCCTGAAATCACTATAGTGTACCGAGCCATTAGCTAAAAATAACCAGGAGGGTTATTTAGTTAGATACAGATCTTGCCAGTGCAAGCTGGCCGTCTATGAAGCTGCATTGTTCTAACTTCTAAGCCTCCCAAGTGTAGTGTAGGGTTCTTAATTTCTCCTTGGCAAGCCTGTCTCTCTTGGCTACTGTGAAGCTGCTCCAGCTGCACAAGTGTCCCAATGTGTGTGTTGGGGGGGGGGGGGGGGGGGGGGGGGGGGGGGGTGGGCGTGGTCTCCTGAACACACATTGGCTGCAGATCTGGACCTTTGCAAGAAATAGACTTGGCCATGCTGCAACATTCAATGGAGTGATAGCATTGCTTCAGCTCAAGTGAGGACATATGTTCTTTCGGTGAGCACAGACATGTTGGAACAATTAATAGGAATCTCCTTCACGCCTCCCGAGTCTCTTGCATGTACTTATAGCTACTCCGTAGTTCTCTCATTTCTTTTTTTTACACATAAATTTCTGTGGAGTTGGACCAAAGGATGTACTCCTTTGTGAAACTTTGAGCTGCCAATTACACTATTTACCTGCATTGCGGGCAGCCATAGGGGACCTCATTCACTGCTGGAGCATGATTCCATGGTGGCAAGTAACAAGCACTGGCATACATTCCTATATGAGATGGTGATGGGGGATGGACTGATTTTTGTAGTACTTATGACTTATGTACACACATCTATCAGCTGGAATTCAGAAGGTCTGAAGAGTTTTTGTTAACTGGTTTTGGTAAGGTTCCAAGCTATATGTTAGCTACAACCTAGGATCTAAAAAGCACATCACGAAATCCAGAAGATAAATAAATGAACTAGCGCATTTTGTTGATAGAGGCATTTTGTCAAATTACCACTGCCATAATTTGGCCACACAACACTACATTAGCACCTCGACTCGACGTTATTATAGACTAATATTCCTCCCAGACTTTGCACAAATGTGTCTATAATAATAGAAACTAGATTATGACGTGCATTAATTTCCTTACAGAAAAAACAAATTTCATTTATACTCATGACTCAAGTTGGCTAATTTTGACTGACAGACTTCAAAGGCTAAATCCTTCGAAAATTTTTGAGTCGTCTCTATCTCCTGAACACACATTGGCTGCAGATCTGGACCTTTGCAAGAAATAGACTTGGCCATGCTGCAACATTCAATGGAGTGATAGCATTGCTTCAGCTCAAGTGAGGACATATGTTCTTTCGGTGAGCACAGACATGTTGGAACAATTAATAGGAATCTCCTTCACGCCTCCCGAGTCTCTTGCATGTACTTATAGCTACTCCGTAGTTCTCTCATTTCTTTTTTTACACATAAATTTCTGTGGAGTTGGACCAAAGGATGTACTCCTTTGTGAAACTTTGAGCTGCCAATTACACTATTTACCTGCATTGCGGGCAGCCATAGGGGACCTCATTCACTGCTGGAGCATGATTCCATGGTGGCAAGTAACAAGCACTGGCATACATTCCTATATGAGATGGTGATGGGGGATGGACTGATTTTTGTAGTACTTATGACTTATGTACACACATCTATCAGCTGGAATTCAGAAGGTCTGAAGAGTTTTTGTTAACTGGTTTTGGTAAGGTTCCAAGCTATATGTTAGCTACAACCTAGGATCTAAAAAGCACATCACGAAATCCAGAAGATAAATAAAATGAACTAGCGCATTTTGTTGATAGAGGCATTTTGTCAAATTACCACTGCCATAATTTGGCCACACAACACTACATTAGCACCTCGACTCGACGTTATTATAGACTAATATTCCTCCCAGACTTTGCACAAATGTGGCGATTGGTTTCTGTCAGACACAAAATTTCGCTCTCCTTAGTTTGACATTATTTTTCTTTTGGTAAAGCTTCGCCGTCTGGTAAACATTTGACGCTCACTCAAGCCCAACTGTTCTTGTAAGGATGTCAGTGTCTAACTAGATTGGTTTATTACTGTCATAAACAATGTTTAGGCAAGTTAAAAAAGAATAATAATATGTAGTTCAGCAGAGCTCCCAGTCCAGTGTGGCATGGTCTGAAGACACTGATTCGCTTCATGCAATGAATGGGGCACCGTCCCCTTCATAACTCATCAGTGTGTTTACACTTTATACCCCTGTCCTGTCTGCTTCCTAAAGCTAACCAGTTCAACATAGATGTCCAAGAAAGGGACATGAATAACACAATGCTCAGGGGTTGATTAGCATCTGGCTTCAGGCAGGAAGATAGAAACTACTGTGCTCAGGGCTTGCTAAAGCAGTACAAAGGGAGGGGGAAAAACGAGCAGTGTGGTTAGTGAAAAAGGCTTGCTTGTCCTGTGTTCTGGTGGGCAGGTGAGCACCTGTACTGAATTTTCTTTAGCACCAATCTCTACCGTGATGATCTTGTTGTTGCTTCCCTGTTGGTTGTTTCATTGTACTCACCAATCATTTCACCCACGGTTTGTTGCATCAGTCTGTTGAGTAAACCTCTTGTTTCTTCTAGTTGGCTGCTGGCTCATACACTACTGGCCCTTGTGTCAGGTGTCATGTTGCTTCTCTCTTGCCTAATGTAACCAACCATCACTATCATGAGTGACAGTGCTTCTGCACCGAGGAGCATGCATCATTCTACTTGTTCAGTAAACTGCTACTACCAGCGCATCAACTGAATTGCAGTTTTAAAAACAGGTTGCTTAGCATTCACTCAAAACAGTAGAATTAGATATATATAGAGGCAGCAGAGAAACAAATGACAAGAATACTAAACTCAAGTGAGCTAGGCAGTGCTGAATAATTGAAAGCAATTTATTGAATGGTTTTTTTGATTCTTCAATTCTCGCATCTTGTTTGTTCCAGAATTCAGCAAAGAAGAGCTTCCACGATGATCCGCCATCTGAGCTAGCCAAAAAATTGGCATGGTAAACATCCGTGTAGTTGTAGCTTGTTTGTCTCGTCACTCCACAGATGACACCAAGCTCGTATAGTGGTACCAGGGGATCAATGTAGCCATAGCCAATCAGCAATTCTTCCAGCACTATACGAAAACTAGCTTGCTCAGACATGAAGTAGGACCTCATTGCGGACAATGTCTCCAGCACTATCGAGGAGCATGCATCATTCTACTTGTTCAGTAAACTGCTACTACCAGTGCATCAACTGAATTGCAGTTTTAAAAACAGGTTGCTTAGCATTCACTCAAAACAGTAGGATTAGATATAGAGGCAGCAGAGAAACAAATGACAAGAATACTAAACTCAAGTGAGCTAGGCAGTGCTGAACTAATCATAATTGAGAGCAATTTATTGAATGAGCTCATGGTCTTCGTATGCTTATTTACACTCTTCAAAAAGAAGTAAAAAAATCAAGCCCAATGAAAAGAATGTAACTAAGGATTTTGTCTGAAAATCTGACAAACCCGAGAAGAGTATTAGCTGTTCCTTATTTCCCACAAGATCAATCATAACCTCAAACTCCAAAGAATGATATGAATCTGAATCTATACATACCCAGCGAGTGATATCAATTAAATTTGGTTGGTCCAACAGTGCTTCAATCCTCGGCTCCTGGAGCTGGCAGATTGAGATCAAGAAACCCGGCCGCGATCAATGATTGATCCGTGTCGACAATGTCGGCGTGGTTGCGGTCGTAGAGCTCACCGGCGATCGAGTGAGACCGCTTGTGCCCGCCGAGCGCCTGCCCCGAGCCGAACACCTTGAAGCAGATCGGGCACTCAAACTTGATCGCCTTCCTTGCCTTCACGGCTCCGTCGGCGTCGTCGGCGTCCGGCGTCGAGATCGTGCTGAACGAGGCGGTAGTCTCGACGCTGGGCTCCGGCTGCTCAAGCAAGACCTTGGTGGTGCAGCAGTTGCTGTTGATGCGCTTGTGGCTGGCGCGGTGGCCGCCGAGCGCTTGGTAGGACTGGAACGCCCTGCCGCACCCGGGGCACTCGTACCGGCCGCGCTTCTCGCCGCCGGCGTAGGCAGAGGAGGCGGCCTTCCTCTTCTTGCCATGCCTAGCGATCTCGACGTCGGCGTACTGGAGAAGAGCCGAGTTGTCGTCGGAGTCAGCGGCGTCGTGATAGAAGCCATTCCTTGCCTTCTTCGTGCTGCCCTTGTCCTGTTTGCCCCACAGGCCGGCGGTGTCGCGCGAGAGCATGATGAGGCACAGAGCGACGTCCTCCGGCTCCTTGTCGAAGGCTTCGCGCGGCGGCGGGGGCGCCGGCACGCGCATCGAGCGCCGTCTCCGCCTGGGCGCAGGCGCCGCCATCACTACCGCCGCCTCAGTTCGGATCAGCAGGTCGTCCGCCTCCGGCCCCTCTTCCACCTCCACTCTGACGTCGTCGCCGTCAGAATAACCGCTGCCGGCCGGTGCATGACGGCGCACGTCGTCGAACACAGGCCGGCATGACGAAAGCTGCTCGTCGCGGCCATATTCGTCATCGTCGACGTCGTCGTCGCCACCCGGGGACCTCGAGAGCCGGCGCGTCTTCTTCGGGTTCTCCCTCAGCCCGTACCCGGCGCCACCCGTTCCGACGATAGAGGCCCGCGCGGCGCCGCTCTGTATCCAGCGGCGCTCGTCGTCCTCGTCGGAATCGGTGGTTTCCTCGTCTGCCGCCGCCACCTCCGCGAGCGCGTGGAGCGCATATGGCCGCCGAGTGATCGGCCGCAGGGGAAGCCCTTCCCGCACACCTTACAGCTGTGCCGCGTGGAGCTACTAGTGAGCACGACCACATCGTCCATGTCGGATCGATCGACCAAGAAAGGAATTAACCAGCTGAATCACTCCTGATTCCAAGATGGATCAACCAAGAAGCGATCGATCACGGATCGGCAAGAGTATGTATGTAGTGTGAAGTGGGTGGATCAAGAAGCGGTCAAGCTTAGCTGGGAGAGGAAAGGAAGATCCATGGCCCAATGAGCTTGAAGCAAGGGGAGCTAAAGTAGTAAGCAGTAGATGGGAGGAAAGGAGAGGAGAGGAGGAGGTTATGCGCGGTGGTGCGGTTGGGGAGGAGAAATCGGAATGCATGCAATGCAAGCAAGCAAAGTTAGCAAACTGACAGGAGAGAGAAACCAAATCGATCGGGAAACAGCTCTCCCTTCCTTAATACTGGGTCACTGACACGCTTCGGACGGGAAAGCCCGGCCCGCTTCCTCCCTTTAATTTGGGATCTTCTTTCCACAAAACGCAAGAAATCGGCTCCTCTCAGAGTAATTAAGCAGCAAACAGAAAATTCACATTTATTAACGGGATTTGCCATCAGTCTTTGACGTACATTCAGTTTTTTTTTTTTGAAACAAGTCCAAAGATTTGGCTCATCCATTAATTAAACAGAGAATTATCCCCACGCACACCTCTCCAAAGAGGCCGAGACAACACTCAAGTGTCATCGTCATTACTTCACTCATAGGAGGCAATATCGTCGACCCCAAACTTTGAGCAAACGACTCCGACTTCTTTATAGACGACCGTCAAACCAATCCACACTGTAGATGCCCCGCGGACCACATGAATATACGCGCCAGAACTCAGCCGACTGCGACTAGAACCAGGCTAGGCTAGGGCCGCAGAAGATCACATGAACCACTTGTCGTTAGTCATCGTACGCCACCGAGACCCGCCACCAAAATTTCGACTTCACAACGACAAATAAGCCGAGAAAGTTCCACGAACACGTCGGAAAAGAGCCGACTGCCAGCTTGCACCCTCCTATGGTACATGAATAGCCGCACAAAAATCTTCTAACGACATGATAATACAATGTTCATAGAATTCAAAGGAAACTCTAGAATTAACGAGATCGGGCCGATAAATAAAATACTGCACAAAATGATTAGAAATATTTTCTTACTAGGGATGGTAGTTAGCTAAGAACTTCGTCAAACCTGCATTATGTGCAAATATAGAAAATTATTCTCTAATACATGCGTTGTTCATGAATGTATCACATGACCACTTAGCTGCTTTCACCTCGTCCGTTCACGAGAATTTGAAATCGAATTCATCATAGGCCGGTCTTGCGGATTCCCTACTCAAAGAAGACCTTGTGTCCTTCGAAGAACTAGCAAAGTGCATAAACTTGTTGAACTTTTTTTTTTCCATTTTTTGAATTTTCTCCAACATCTCATACAAAATGAACATAACATATAATAATTGAGGGAAACTACTCTAGTAAGTTCCTAGTGACTATACCATGCATCAAAACTAATAATAAACATAAATTTTACATGCAAGTCATATTCTAAGTCACCAACAATACCAAAATAAGCAAAGCATAGAGAACCAATCAATAATCTAACTGGACCAAGGGAGGAGGCACATAGCAATATGGGTGGGCGTTCGGTCTGTTCGGTTTGCTCGGTCTTGTGTATTCGGTCTTGAAATATTTCGGTTATCTAGAAATGCTACCCAAATTACCTTCGGTCTTTTCGGTCTTTCAGTATTCAGTCTTCGGTCTTTTCGGTTCGGTCTTCGGTCATGACCATATAGACCAAATAGAGAAATGTGACACCAGTTTAATTATATTTTCAGATTTCAAACAACACAATTATATACAAAACGAGCAGCAAAAGTCGTCACTTGACAAATAAATGAACACATAATTTCACATGGTCTCACACATATCACAACAACAAGTACACACATGAATATATGATAGAATTCCATATAAATTTTGCCTTGTTTTTCTCTGTACAAAACGAGCATAATCTCCGTGCATGCGTTCTATGCATGCATCCATATAAAATAGGTGCCGTAGTATGAGAGAAGTAAAACAAGCAGAGCATAATCTGACATGTGTGAGCATTAATCCTTCGTGAATTAAAATCTTCGGTCATAATGGGTAATTCGGTCTCCTGATGGTGAGGACCGAATAGACCATATTTAATTCGGTCTTTGAGTTTCTAGGACCGAATATAATTCGGTCTTTTAATTTTCGGTCATTACAGTTTCGGTCTCGGTCTTTTCGAGTTCGTTGTTCGGGTTCGGTTTTTTATGCCCACCCTTACATACCAAGGATGAATTCCTCCAAAAAAAAAAAATCAGAAACAAAGCTTGAGCAAAGAGATCAACAATTTGCACCACCAACAACAATAACTCGGGATGAAATTGGTGGATGGACTTTTCGAGAGAGAAAGAACTTACTAGAACACGTATAATTTGAGTGGGGCCTCGTGGGCCCCATGCAACACTAGGATGTGGCTAGGGGTTGCATGGCCTGGCCACGTGTGCCACCTGACAGGCCCCAGGTGCCATTCTCTTTCTTGTTTCTAACAAATTTTCAATATATTTTTTCTGTATTTTTTCAACAATTATACGTTTACACCTTTTCATGGTGTAAATAATCATGTTTCTATAATGGAATTATCTTTATAAAGTAATAAAATTCTAATAAAACTTATCTAAATAAGAGGGGAGGAAAATATAAGAGTAAATAGTTCTCATGAAATTCAATGGTCATATGTTTCTCAAAGAAAATATTAACAAGGGTGATCAAGCCTCGTTAACCAATTACTCTGGAAAACATAGTACCTTTGAACTTTTATTAAACACTTACGTTACCTCAACTTGAATAGGTATGGTTCCAATCATAATATTTTGGTAAATAACTACCTATCTGAGGCCGGCAGGAAAGAAAGTTTCGGATTGCTTCGATACCGTCAAAATCATCTTCATCGAACGGCCGCAATTTGCCTTTTTTTCCTCGTTGACCACGGGACATATATCCCATCAAATACCGCAAGCTGCGCTAGGTATCTAATAAGGCTGCTCACAGTGGGAGTAACTTAGCTAGTAACATCACACATCTCAAGACAATTTTACTTATGTGGCATGTAGTTAATGAAAAGAGAAGTGTTTGGGGTAACTTAGCTAGTTACTATAACATCACACATATCAAGACAAAATGAGTCTATAGCCTAATAAATAAACTCTTATATGAAACCACATATATGTTACTCCCTACTATGAAGGTAGTAACATAGACTAGTAACATCAACATGTTACTACTCTATCTATGTTAGAGCAACCCCAGCCGTTGGTGCCCCCCAGGGCGATTTGCCGACGCGCTTGGGGGGGCACCGGCGTATTTTTTTCCCCTAAGGGAGACTAGTTTTCGCAGCCGCACCCCCACCCCACAAATTGCAGAGGACGCGTGGCGACCTCGCACGCGCTCCGGAGGAAGGAGACGCCGCGGCCGCCGCCGACCTCGCGCACGCTCTGGAGTTGAGAGACGCCGCGGCCGCTGCTGACCTGTGCCTCCTCCCCGTCGCGGTCGCCGCTGACCTGTGCCTCCTCCCCGCCGCCGACGCCGTTGTCGAGGATGGCCGAGGAGGATGGGGCCTTCATCTCGCGAACCCGCGCTTGGCGTCGCCCCGGTTTGTCGGAGTAGGCGCATGTCCGAGCATGAGCGTCGTTGCCCACGACGTGTCGTGCCCGTGCGCAGCCGCCGTTGCCCACGACGTGTCGTTCACGGTGCTCCTCCCGTCCGCTGCCATGCTCGCCGCAGCGCCCCGCTAGCCTCCGTCGGACGACTCGAGCCCTACCTCCCCCATGCTTGCAGAACAGGCGGAGGCCGCGCGCCTCGCAGTGCCGCGCTACAAGCGGTAGGCGGTGGGGCAGGCGACCTGCAGACCGTGCTGGCGGCGCCCCTGTCGTGGTGGAACGAGCGGCTGCAGTTGGGCTCCTCCACCTGCGGGTCGGTGGGGCGCGCCTTCTCGTCCATGGTGCTCATCGTGCGGGAGCTGCAGAGCTTCGCGCTGCGGCAGATGCAGGAGGCCGTGCTCTGCGGCGGCGGCGGCGACCTGCAGACCGTGCTGGCGCACGCGCATAGCGAGATGCACGACTCCTTCGTCTGGCTCTTCCAGCACATCTTCGCTGGCACACCGTCCCACCGACCCCGCCCACAGCCGCGGCGCCCACGGTGGCCGATGCCCGGCTTACCGAGCCATCCAACCCGCTGTTCGATGCTGCGTCCGTCAAGACGTTCCCCGTCGGTCGGACAGCCTCGGTTGGTGGTGGCAGCGGGGGCGGTGGCGATGCTCGGCCGTGTCTGAGGAGCCCAGCAGCTCGCTCATCCTCGCGTGCGTGGAGCGCCGCGCCGCCGTGCCTGCCGCCTCGCCGCCGTGCTCGCGCACGTGGAGCGTCGCGCCCCCTTGCCCGCCGCGCCACCGGCCTCGTGGTGATCGTCAGCGTCGCTGTGGCCACCGCCTACGCCGTGAGCTGGTCGAGGGAAGCACGTGCGTCGTAGGTGGAAAGAAAAAAGAGAGAGGAGAGAGAGGAGAGGAGAGAAGAGAGAGGGTGGTGGGTGGCTGGCAGTGGGGCTTTTGCATGCAAAAGCATCACGCCGGCGCCCCCAGGTGAAACCCAAGTGGTTGGGTTCGGCTTGGGTTCCCCGGCGTATTTTTTTTGTTTATCCGGCGAAAAACAACGTCCTGGGAGCGCGACTGGGACGATTTTCGTCCGCCGGCGTATAAAAAGTGCTCCTGGAGGGCTCCTAGGGGTCTGGCTGGAGTTGCTCTTACTGCCCACTGTGAGTAGCCTAATTCCCCAAATTGCTCCCCATGAACCCCTTCCCAGACGCCACAGAATCGAGACGATGATGCCATGGACACACCTTATCCTCCCGCGCGGGGCAAGCCCGTCGCTCCCTCAAGCTCGACCTCAACCGACACCAACATGGCGTCCGCGATGCCCTCGTCCGCGTGCGGCCGTCTTGGTGCGGCGCGCGCGTGAATTTTAACGAAAATAACCTTTTTGGTCACTAATTTCACAAAATGACCCCCTATTTCAAAAATTTCTCGAAATAACCTGTTTGTCTAACGCCCGCCCCTAAGGCGTCATACTCTACCGTCTAACGCCACGAACGCGGGCGTTACACCCGTCGCCATGTTGACCAACGCTAACCAGGGGTCGGTACCATAACGCCACGGACGGAGGCGTTATGAGGCTGCAACCCTAACGCCTCCGTCCGTGGCGTTATGCGGCAGGGCGGAGTTCCGCCTCACCTCCGGAAGGGGCTTGGTTAGGCAACGGATATCGCACGGACTTAGAGCGGATTTCCGCTATGTGGTATAACGCCTTGGATGGGGGCGTTATTATGGGTCGTATAGCGCCTTGAACTGGGGCGTTATGCGGCTGAATAAGCAGCGGATGCGCCCGCACCCCCATCTCCCCCATTCGACTCTGTCCTACCCGCCCGCGTGGACCCGCCGCCCCCGTCGCCTCTCTCTCTCCCTTCTCAAATCCCTCTCCAAATCCGTCAGATCTGAGGCAAAATTGGTTGGATTTGGCGTTCCTCCAAGTGGTGAAGGTATTCTCTTCCGAATCCCCTTGTTTTATTGGTTCAAATCTGAGGATTTTCTTCGAATTTTGCAAACCTAGTTCATCCTCTTATTTGGCAAATTTGTTAGGTTGGGCTAAGGGATACGGTTTGTGTAGGTTAGTAGTTCATCTTGTAGTGTAATTTTGGGTTAGGCTTTGGTTTAGGTTAGGTAAGGGTTAGGGTTTGTGTTAGGGTTAGGGTTTGTTTTAGGGTTAGGGTTGGGGTTGGGTTGTTGTTGGATTTGTGTTAGGGTTATGATTTATGTTATGGTTGGGTTAGGTAAGGGTTAGGGTTTGTTTTAGGATTTGTCATTTATGGGTTATCATTTACTTAGCTTAGGGTTTCTTGTTTTATTGAATTGTCATTTATTTTTATTTTCTCATAGTAGTTAGAGTGATAAAGCAATTCTTGTCAAACTTATTGTGTAGACTCATTTGTTTTTTTGATTAGTCTGTGTAGAGATGGTTTAGTGGTTTGTTGGCTACGATATAGAAAAGTTAGTGCTTTATTGATATAGAGTAGTTATGATATTGATAAATTAGTTGTTTATTCGGTATGATATATAGAAGTTAGTGCTTTATTGATATAGAGAATTTACGATATATTTTTGTGGTACGATGTAGAGAATTTAAGATATATAGAAAAGTTAGTGTTTATTGGTTAATTGAGTTGAATATAGAGAAGTCAGTGCTTTTTTTGATATAGAGTTGTTATATCGGTTTGGTAGTGCTTTATTTATATATAGAAGTAATTATATATTTTTGTTGTAGGATGACGTCTCTTCTCCAAGACGTGTACGATAAGACGCACCGTGGGCGATTAATGTTGGAAGAGGCGGTCTTAGGCCATCTCCACTTGAGGTCCGGTGCGGTTGAAGGCCCGGACGTTGACGATCCAAGGCGTCCAAAGATGCACTACGACGAGAGATACACGAAGTACATCCGGCAAACGGGCCTACTGCCGTTCGTACAGCTTGTTCTTCGGGGGGTACCGAAGTTCAACCCATGTGCTATCACCGCACTTGTAGACCGATGGCGTCCGGAGACGCACACGTTTCACCTACCTTGTGGGGAGATGACCGTGACGTTGCAGGATGTTTCAATGATCACGGACCTCCCCATCAAGGGGGACCCCGTTTGCCGTAACACGGATACCACCGGGTGGCGTGGTAATATGACGTGCATTTTGGGAAGGGAGCCAGAGATCCCACACAGGGCCGCTGGTGCACCCTTCGGTTGGATTGCTAGGAATTTTGGGAGATGCCCAGCGGAGTTAAGGGAGGACTCTGAAGAGGTGCAGCAGCATGCTAGGGCATATTTGTGGTATGTTCTCTGCAAGACCATATTTTCTGATGGTGGTGGCTCGATCGCGCCAATCATGTGGCTGCAGCTCTTAGTTGTTTGGGACCAGAAATGGAGTTGGGGTACAGCCGCACTCGCTTACTTGTATCGCCAAGTAACTCAACCCACCCGTTTATATTTCCTGTTAACGGTATAAGTGAATTTAGGGTATAACTTAAAGTATATTTGCCCTAATAAAAATGTAATTTTTTCTTTTCTCCAGTTGGATGATGCTTGCCGTAGGGGTAGTACGACGGGAGACTGTAATATTGGTGGTTGCATGTTGCTGCTGTCCATATGGAGCTGGGAACACTTTCCAATTGGGAGACCAGTTCCGGATTTGGACACCCCTTGGGATGATCAAGGTGACCCGGACCGTATGGCAACATGGGCACACAGATGGGACAAAGTGAACCGTGAATGGGGCACTTCACGGTCCTTGTATCTCCAGTACGCCAACGAGTTCGACACCCTAACCGCAGACATGGTAATCACTCAAATTATCCCCGCATATATGTATATTTTGTTTCCTCTGGTTATTCATAAAGTAATCTTCTCAATGCATAGGTCACTTGGGAGCCTTACGGTTCGGGGGATGATGTAGGGCGTGATATCACGTTCACGCTGAACCGGAAATGCACTGAAGAACGTCATCTTTGGCGGATGATATGCCCGATGGTATGTTTTTTTTGCAGTGGAGTGGCATTTGCCAAACCGGGTTATGCGTCAATTTGGATTGTACCAGAAGACTCCACCTGATTACAAGGACACGGACTTGGAGTTGCATGGGTAAGTCTGTCGTGTCGTATACGTGCTCATTAATGGACTAGACTTGTAATAGGAACTGAATTGTCATTTTCTTTTAATAGGATGGATAAGAAGAAGAAACGTAGTGTGAAGGATTGGCCAAAGAAGCATGCCAAATACATCACCGAGTTTAAGGTCATGGTTGATAAACTGGATTGGGAGCATCAGCACGGAGGTGTCCAAGAAGATGAGCGCCCTCACGATGCTGCAGCATTTGATGTCTACCTATCTTGGCTGACACCTAGGACTCGTGTGAACCTACTTCCCCAGGCATTCACAAGCGACGGCATCCGTATTGCTTCGAACCCCGAGGGTTTTGACTTGGCCGAGTTGCCATACAATAAGAAGATTAGGGAGCACTGTCAGCGTCGGGAGCTAGCCCCGGTGGTCAACTTCATGGTACGTTTCCTATTTCATCTTAAAATTCATCCCTTATGATGTGATGTACACTCAATTAATCTTATAGCACTGAATTCATCTTGTAGCATGACACATTGTCAAAGCACGTGGGCGAGGCCACACATGCACTCCGTTACCCTATGGAACATCCAGAGTCGCATCGCACCCTCAGAAAATTTGTGGAGGTACGAGGTGGTGTATTAACTATATCATTTTTATTATATGTGCTAATGTCCTAACTGATGGTTGTTTCCATATTTGAGAGCGGACCCGTGATTGGGCACGTGCATTAACTGGTCTTATAGGTTGTCGTATGGTGGACGCAGTTCCTACCATGTCGGGCTCCTCGTCAAGAGGTGGGCAGCAGTCGTCATCGAGCCATGAACGCGGGTCACTGTGTAGAGGGGAGCACGACCCCTCTTCAAGCTGTACCACCGCCGCCTCGTCAAGCCATGTGTCATCCATCTCTTGAAGATGAGGATGTAGGTGACGAGAATGATGATGGTCATGACGAGATCAACACCTCGCAGATCCCCGATGCACCTAGGCCTAGTCAGACTACGCGGAGTCCTTTTGAGCTTAGGCCAGGTAACCGCCCAAGAAGAGAGCCTATTTTTACCCCCTCGTTTTACGAGAAGAGAAACTCTGGTGGTATTGAAGAGGGCACGGAGCAGGAGGAGGACCATGAGCAGGAGCAAGAGAGGGAGCGGGGGGGGGGGGGGGGGGGGCGACAAAGGGCAGGAAGTTGTCGCACCCAAGAGGAGGAGGAAGATGGCAGCCATGAGAGGAAGACGTAGAGCTGGTTCAGAATAAAATGTATTGTTGGATTTTTATTGTGTATGCACTATTAATTAGGAACCTTGTGTGTGTGACCGTGCATTATTAAAACTTTAATTAGGAACCTTATGTATGAGACCGTGAATGCTTTGATCTTTAATTATGAACCCTTGTGTGAACTGCTCTTTGATGTGTATGATATTTGTGAACACTTTTGTGAACTGCTCTTTGAATGATTTGACACGTGTTTTTATTTTATTTGCTGTACTCATGTTTGGTATCCCAGGTAGTATAACGCCCTGATGGAAGGCGTTACACCGAGGGGCATAACGCCTTGGTGCGAGGCGTTATAAGGCATGACGCCTTCATTCGTGGCGTTAGACATGTAAAGTCATATTCGTCTTCCCCGAGCTGAGCTGAGTCATTTGCTCAGCCCAGCCCCTTCCCCCATCGACCCAGGCCACCGCCGCCCCTCCCCAACTGCCGATCTCCTCCCCTCCGCTCCAAACAGCTCCCCCCTATCCGCTCCCCCTCCCCTCCCCTACCCCCACCCGCTTCCCCCACCCCCATCCCCATTTCACCCATCACAAGGCATCCGAGGATCCCCTCCGACCCCGATCTCTTCGATCCGAAGCCCACGGTGGTGGGGTTGTTTCTCCGGATCATCAACACCCCCGACATGGCCAGCTGGTCCGAGGAGAACCGCGATTCCTTTGCATGCATTGTAAGTTTACTACTCAAATTCATGGTTAGGGTCATGGGTTTCACCCCAATTGGTTTGACCCAAATTGGCGATTGTAAGTATTTTTCCTCCCGTTTTGTAGCGTCCCGAGTTTGACTATGCTCCGAACGATATCGACGACCCCTTATTCTGTGGAATAGCAGAGGATTGCAAGGACACTTGTCGCATTCACAAAGTGGTCCCGGAAAGATTAGTTGCTTTCGGCGGGACAAACACTGGGCGTCGCTTTTATGCTTGTTCTGTGATGGTAACTCTTATTCGATGTTACAATACTACATCTAGTTGCTATAGTGTTTTTTCGTGGGTGGTCCAAGTTGGTAAACCTCGTTTTGTATGTAGGATGAGACAAACTGTGGGTTCATGCGTTGGGTTGATCCGGAGTGGCCTCCAACACTGCAACGCTCCGTGTGTAGACTGTGGGAAATGTATGAGGAAAACAACAATTTGAGAATTGACGAGAAGCTTAAGCATGCTAAGTTCGTGAAGGATTTGACCGATGAAAAAAGAAAGGTGGATAAAAAATACAATGGCTTAGTAGGTGCCATGGACCAGTGGAGGGAAGATACTAAGAAGAAATTGCAAGAGGATGAGGTGCAAACGATGAAGAGACAAGCTGTAGAGAGTCATCTAGCACAGAAGATGAAGACATTGCTTTCGGAGATGCAGAACGAGAGGGATTTGTTGAGAAATGAAGTGTCACAGTTGAAGGAGAAGATGGAGAAGGACCAACAGGATTGGGAGATGGAGAAGCGTGGCCTTAAGGAAGAGAAGAAGAAGCTTGAGTACGCCTTGTATGATGTTGTCAAAGCTAATGGTGCTAACAAGGACAAGCTGAAGAGGATAAAGTCAATATGTGAGGAATGACTTTGTTAACATAAGGGGTAGTATTGTAACACTGTATGATGTTCCAAGTCTAAACACTGTACTATGTTAACTTTCGTGGTGTCGCAACATTAACCATTTATGATGTCGGAACGGCCCATGTATGAGGGTTTTTTGTTTCGATTGGTATGGTTTTCCACCATAACACCACGAAGTAAGGCGTTGCACTCGACATCATAACGCCCCATTCCGTGGCGTCAGACAGTAGGCTGGGCGGAGTTCCGCCCTAACGTCCGGAACGGGCTCGGTTAGGCAACGGATTTCGCATGGAGTTAGAGCGGATTTCCTCCATGCGCTATAACGCCTTGGATCGGGGCATTATGGTGGGGCGTATAACGCCGTGAACCGCGGCGTTATGCGGCTAAATAAGTTGCCCAGCGGGCTCGCCCGCACCAAGCCTCCCACCTGCACTCTCCTCTGTTCTGTGCGAGAAGAGGGCGCCGCCTCCGTCCCCTCTCTCTCTCCCTCCTCAAATCCCCCTCTAAATCTCACAGATCTGAGCCGTTTCTTGGTGGATTTAGCGTCCCTCCTAGTGGTGAAGGTATTCTCCTCCCAATCCCTTTGTTTTGTTGGTTCAAATCTGTGGATTATTTCGAAATGTGCAAACGTAGTTCATCCTCCGATTTGGTCAAATTTGTTAGGGTTTGTGTAGGGTAGTAGTTCATCTTGTGTTAGGGTTAGGTTTGGTTTGGATTATGGTTGGGTTTGTGTTAGGTTAGGGTTATGGTTGGGTTTGTGTTAGGGTTAGGCTCAATGTTAGGCTCAATGTTAGGTTAGGTTAAATTTAATTGTGTTCAATCTAGGTTCAATTCAATCTAGGGTTAGGCTCAATGTTAGGCTCAATGTTAGGGTTTTGTTCGGTTACTTTTTAGTTTACCAATTGTTTGAGTTCGGTCACTTTTTAGTTTACCAATTGAAGTGTTGCTCGCAAGGTACTATGTTACTAATTTTGCGCTTTGTTTTCCTCGCAAGACAAAAAAAATGACAAGGACAAAGAAAGCGACAGACGATTCCCCCGTTAATAAACCTAGAGGTTGCAAGCCAAAAGCAATGAAGGCACAAGGTGCGAAGGGTACGCAGAAAGCACTAACAAAGAAAGATTTCATTAAGATGGGTTTGAACGAGTGGACCGAGGTAAGATTGACGGTGGACCCTTATTTTTCACCAAGGGAGCGGGTTGCAGACACCCGTTTTTGGAATAAAGAACAAGCAATCATATACGACGTTGTCATCGAAAAGAAGAACACGGAGGTTGTCAAGCAAAAGCATGTGGATTTCAAGTACATCAAAGAATATGAATGTCAGTTCGGAGGTCTCATTGAGCTATGTGAGGGCATGGGGGTGAAGAAGATTATGGAATTTGAACAAGATTACAACACGGATCTTGTGAAACAATTCTATGCAACCGTGTACTTTGTTAATGATAGAGAGAAGACTATAAAGTGGATGACCGGTGATGACATGCATAGTGCCCCTTTCATCACCCTGTGTTCTTCTTTCCTCTTTGCCAATCTTTCATGCTCCATGCGCTTCTCCCTCGCAAGGTATTCTCGCTGCAGTCTCCAGCATTCTTCCCTCTTCGCTTCTTCCGCCTCTTCCTTCTTCCTCTTTTTTTCGGCTGCCTCCTTTGCTAGCACCCTCGCCGCAGCTTCCTCCCACCACCCCGGCCTTTTACCCTCGTCCTCCTTACCGTCGTCCCACTTCTTCGTTGCCTTGTTGGGTTGGGACGCGGCCATACCTACAACAGTTTGACCATTTTGTTAGAACAATAAATAACAATAAATAACAATAAATAACAATTGCGTATTAAAAAAAACAATACCGTTTCTATTTTACCTTATTAGTGCCAACCATTTCCTCCCCTACTACGACTACCTCTCACTCTTTGCGTTGGCGGGATTCCGAACCAATAACCCAGACCACGACCACCACCGCCTCCTACTCCACGTCCACTATGGACATAGCCTCCTACGCCACGTCCGTTTCCACCGTCACCATACCCTCGTCCACCACCTACGCCAAAAGACCCACCTCCATGTCCGTACCCTCCTCCACCACCTCCACCACCAACTCCACTATATCCGCCTAGGCCAAATGACCCACCTCCATTACCATAGCCTCCTCCTCCACCTCCACCACCACCTTCACCATATCCGCCTAGGCCAAATGACCCACCTCCATCACCGTAGGTTCCTCCACCAATACCACCATCGACATATGGATTACCACGTCCAGCGCCGCTATCATTAACGGGACCACGACCACCATTTCCTCCTCCACCCGCACCATCTCGTCCTCCCACATTAGCACTATGACCACCTCGTGTACGAGCACGGCGTGCGTTACCATCTCCTCCTCGACCACCAGCCTCAACATTCCCTCCACCAAGACCACCGTGGCCACCATGCCCACGCCCATGGCCACGACCAACAGCCTCATCAGTCCCTCCACCACGACCACTATGGTCACGCCCATGTCCACCTATATCATCACCGCCTCCCCGTCCTTCACGTGCACGACGAGCACGACCACCACGAGCCCCGTCACCATCATCACCACCATCATCATTTCCTTTTGTTCTTTTTCTTTTGTTAACACGAGAAGTAGAACCGCCTGTAGGAGGGTTCTCACTTGTACGAGGCTCTTGGAAATGTTGATTGCCCCATGCCCCAAAATGACCACCACCCCAATCATCCATGTCACCCTTAAACCGTCTCGTTTGACGCCTTCCTTTCTTTTCCACCTTCAATCTAGAATCGGGGTATAAGAGGGGTCCGTTATATTCCGGCCAATCCGATGGGTGTAGATACGGTTCGAACCTTGCCCCCCATGTGTCTTTTACAGCCTCGATCTTATAATATTTCATCCTCACATTACCTGAAGATTCATACCCCACGTGTCTCTTCCGACCCGCCGCCATCAAATGTGCACATGGAAGATGATACAAAGTTGGTCTGCAACATGAACACTCGCCGCTTGTCAGATTAACCTTGAAAGTTCCACCTCCATATTGCACACCGCTCTGGGTGATGCCTCCTGGCTCGACCACTTGATACACCATGTTTGTGTTATCAAATTCTTCTACGGCTAGCGTGTCCGCCTTAAAAGTTTGGTACGTCATCCATTTGTCAATCTTGGGTGGATATTTGAACGCCTACTTACGTTTGTTCTTTCCGGCTATTCGCTTTGCCGTCAACTTACTATAGTTCAGAAAATATTCATTCATCTTCTGAAATGTATATTCCACTATTGCTGTAACTGGCAAGGACCGCACACCCTTTATCACATTGTTGAAGCATTCAGCCATGTTGCTTGTCATGTCACCATACCTCCTCCCTTGGTAGTCATATGCCCGCGACCACTTATTCCGATCTAAAAAGTTCCTTCTTAAGAACTCTTTGCCCCCATCGTCAGAAGCTTCAAATATTTTGTCATACAACTTCTGGAAATGACGAGCGGTGAACGCGAGACAACAATCTTGGAGCAAATCAGCTAATTCCTTACTTTGGCATGCCCTGTAGAAGTTGGAGCAGAAATGTCTCATGCACCACCTATGGTGCACACGGGGGTAACCGGGAATTTCTATCTCCACCGCGTTTAGTATCCCTTGATGTCGGTCCGAGATTATGCAAACCTCTCTTTCAGGTCCAACTAACCTTGTCCTCACAAGATGAAGAAACCACTCCCAATTGTCATTGTTCTCGCCTGACACAAGAGCGAATGCCAAAGGTAGCAACTGGTCGCCACCATCATGCCCTACCGCGACCATGATTGTGCCCCTATACTTGCCAGTCAGAAATGTGCCATCCACGGACAAAACAGGTCTACAATGTTGAAAGCATTTATGCAAGGCCCAAATGTCCAGAATGCACGTCCAAATCTCCTCACAGCTTTACCGTTGTACATAACTATTTCCGAATCCAAAGGCTCCACCACATGGTACATATCCGGGTTTGTTGCCGCATCGCTTGTAACACCATGCCCAGCCGGTTGTATGACTCTTCCCAATCACCATACAATATCCTAAAGGCGGCTTGCTTAGCCTTCCATGCCTTCCCGTACTGCACCGTGTAGCCGTAAAGCTCAAACACAAATTTCATAATTTCCTTTATAGCACATGTCGGTGCGATCTTTACGATACCGGTGATTTTCTGGCCAATGAACTCAGAGGTCAACTGACGGTGATCATTCTTAGCATTAGCCTTTTCGATATTCTTCGGGTCACAACGGTGAATCAAGCAGCTATCTCTGAGGATCCACGAAGATCCACCCTTCATAGGCCGTGCACGGACAACCCATGGGCAGTTGTCCGAAGCTTGATCACATACAACTTGGTAACGCACCTTCTCGTCTGAGTACTTCACACGGAATGGTCGATGATTTCTCACCAAGAAGTCCTTTATCCAATTTTTCAGTTCATCCAAACTTCCAAACATGGTTCCTTTACGGACTCCGTGCCTATTAAGCTTCGTTTCTTTCTTCGAATATGACCTTGGTCCAAGATCTTTACTTGTACCGCCATCAACTATTGCCTTCCGTGCGAGCCTTAGGTCACAAAACAATGGTGTCCGTTCATCCCGGCCAAATGCTTTCTTGAAGGCTTTCGCTTCCACCGCCGTCAACCCATCCTCATCAATTTATTCTTCCGGGCCTTCATACTCCGAGTCCAATGTATATTCTCGCGAGTACGGCATGTCATGATCCATATCTTCTTCTAAGCAATTTGCTTCCACATCTCCGATGTCATGGTTACGGAAGCCATGTTCCCCTGGATCACCCTCCGCATCATCACCCTCGGCATCCAAGCCTACTCTCTCGTCATGATTGTCGTCGTTGTCATGACGATCATATTGGTTATTCAAAACCGGGCTCAAAGGTTGCGTCAAAGGAGGTTGGCTCATAGTTGTGTCATAAACTTCCGGCTCCGCCTCAACACGTGGTTCAACACATTCACCCGGGCTAGGTCTTTCACTAGCAGAGGCAACGACATTCAAATTAATGTGCCGCCGAGGATCAACCTTCCTTGTGGCAAATAGCTCTAACGATTTGTCTTGTGAGTCCAAGACAACCGCCTTGTAAGCTTCCCAACGATTCTCGGAGTCAATAGGCATGATCTTCCACCGAATGTAATGATCGTACCCAACATTGTATCTTCCTTGCAAAACAACCACATCATTTGTGTCCATCCAATTCAACTCACTTCTGACCTTCCCCACAACATCGACAAAGGTAGGACTACAATCGAACACCATAACTATCTCTTCCGGGTCTCTATAATCAATGTCTCCTTTCGAAAAGCCCACAAAGTCCACATGATGAAAATTCACGATTCTCGACAACATCTATAAACAACATGACAACAAATAATTATACAGACCCCAAAAAGCTAATTATTTCTCAAATCCCTATCTACCAACAAACTAGGGTTAGGGTTAGGGTGCGGGTTAGGGTTAGGACTTGTACCTAGCACTACAGTTAAGGTTAGGGCTAGCTCAAATTCATCAAAGCAACCACATATAGTCAACATATCAAACAAATCTTAACATATAGCAATTACATCTAGGGTTCTCAAATAGAAGAACAAAACCAAATCTCAAGATTTTAGTTGGACAAGAATAAGGGGAACGGAGGAGATTACCTTGGACACTGCCGAGGAGACGAAATCCATGGAGAAAAGCTTCCGATTTGAAGGGGATTTGAGTGGGGCGGAGAGGGGATTTGGGAGCAAAGGGAAAGAGAAAATCGTGCTAGTGAAATGAGGAGGTAAGTGGGGATGCAGGGGCTGCAGCCCCTTTACCACCAGACCGAATAACGCCACGGACGGGGGCGTTACACATAAAGCCGCATAACGCCACGGACGGGGGGCGTTACACTCCGGTACTATAACGCCTTACTCCAAGGCGTTATGATACCCACCACGGGTCAACGTTGGTCAACATGGCGACGGGTCTAACGCCAGGGAGCATGGCGTCACGAAGTAGGGTTTAACGCCTTAGGGGCGGGCGTTAGACAAACAGGTTATTTCGTGAAATTTTTCAAATCGGGGGTCATTTTGTAAAAATTGTCACCAAAAAGGTTATTTTTGTTAAAATTCACGGCGCGCGCCCTCTTCGCCGGCGGTGGCCCGGCGCAGGACATGGTCTCTTGGTCATCCATGTTCACCAGTCACACGCAGCTTGACTTGTTCCGCCAGGCCATGACATTTTCCTGGCCAAGGCGGACGACGGTGCGGTCGTCGTCGGCGATGTGGCCGCCGCCGCGGCATTCGCGGCCTGCGCTCTCGCTGGGGTCCTCACGCTGGCCAGGGAGCTACATTAGGTTTCTTTGGCTGCTTCGATTTTCTCGTTCATACATGTCGATTTCTGCCGAATTAGGTAATACAATGAACTTGGTCCCAAGCTGGTACAGTTTTAAGAAAAAAATTCAAGCATTAGATCCATGATTTCATTAGTCTGCAACAGCTTAGTTTTCAGTTCGTCTATATTGGAAATACATGTTACGGCCCACGCATGATTTAGGTCCAATCTGTAGATTGTGTATTATATCACAAAGCCATGTTCTCTGCTACCCGATGCTTAGTCATTTTATTTTGTGTGTCCTGTACAGTCAGAGTGACATTCCATGAAAATTCATCCATGCTTCCCAAGAGTTCTATTCAGTTTGATCAACTGTATGGGATAATTTTCAAATAAGTATGCTTCTAGGTTGATTTTCCTATGCTGACCATGAAGTAATTATATGCTTCTGCTTCCCTAGTAGGTTTATTTTGTTTTCTCAATGATGATTGATTGCTTCTACATACATGTTACATGCTTCCCAAAATATTTTTCTTCATCGAGTGCTGACTGCTGAGGAAGTAGTGCGTATACAAATGAACATGTCTACTTTTCAAATTTGTGTGCTTCTACCCAATTGGCTTTATGAGTCATCTCCTCAACAGACGTACTTCATCGTTAACGATCTCCTTGTCTTACAGGGTGCATATCTAGCTATGCTGAAGTGTCGCTCCATCCACGACTAACAGCGCATCCATCCTACGGCTTCACTCCAACCATGTGCCTCCTTGTTGATGCTGCTCCGATCCCCTCGACCATGATAAGGAAGCACGGCCCTCAGAATGAAGCTACATTTGTACATTATATTGTTTTCTTTGGTCTAGGTAGTTTGTTGTATATAATCATGCTTCTTTCTTTTTGATTTTTTCATTTTTGGTACCATGGTAATTCAAATATTTTTGTCATGCTACAAGTTATGCTTCCGCCTTGGAAGTTTCTACATGGTACTCGTTATGTTGAGATAGCATACCATTGGTGCTTCTTCCTGGTTTACATAAATAGAACCATGCTTCTACATTTTTGCATTTCTTGTTTAAATTGTCGATAACATTATATTTTGTACATTACCCCATGTTTCTAAATTTCTTATATGTTGCTTATGATTTAAGCCAACGTATTCTTGCTTATGTTTTCCCCAATGGCTGCTATTGGTAGGCAACAACAATGTTTACGATGAGCACGTCGAGGTCGAGATTATGTTGGTCAACGTCTCATGTTTGGAGAACCACCATAGAGACAATCAACTTATTCATGCTTCTTCATGTCCATGCTTCCCAATAAAAATACATTTGTTTCAACTATATTACAATTTTGCTTCTGAAACTCACATTATATATTCATCAATGGGGGCATAGTCTTATCAGAGAAAAAATAATCCATGCTTTCTTTCTTTTACATCCATGATACTTATGATTACCTTTGTTCAGTACAAGTCATATTTCCTATATTTTTGCAGCACACAGCCCTTTACCACGAAGGAATCTAAGCCTGATTATTCATTGGTGAAGAGTTGATTTGCAGCTGCTTGATCGAGGGATGTAGTACTAAGGTGTTCTGCATTGATGTATCCATGACACATTCTTGGTTAAGATACAACGCATTCCAGAAACATATAGTCTTATAGAATGAAGCAAATTGTAACATATAGGAGGCTTTTGATATGAAGCACCAATCTATGTATTTTGATGACTTGAAAGATGCAAATATATATGATGTCCAAAATATGTCAAGTGAATGTATGAAGCACTAAAAAATTCTGCAAGTATATGAATGATGCTCTTTAGTCACACACAAAAAAAATGCCGCATGTTTCACAATATCTGTATACTTCATATGCACTTGAAAAAAATGTTAACACAATAACTAATCATGCTTCTAACATTGGTGCACTATGCTTCCTAGGCATATGAATGAACTTTCGGCACACTAATAAACTACTCCGTATGTGCTTCCAACATTAGGGCATTTTGTTTGAACCGTTCAAATTTCAACTGGGTATATCCAATTAGACAGGATACAAATTTTTTTTACTTGGAAGCAATAGTTACGGTCTACAGAAGCAGTTTGATACGCTGAAAACAAACTAGTTTAAACTAAATATTTTTGTATTGAAGTAAACTTCAGTTGTAACGGAAGCAAAATTCAGTTGCGACGTAAGCAAACTTAAATGAAATCGGGGACAAATATTGCTCCCCACGGAAGCAAATCTGCATGCCTCAAATTTTGCCAAAGTTCCTAGTTTCCGTCAAAACAGGATTTAGTTGCCTATCCCATTTAATTAGTAGGATGAAATTACGGGAGCAGTTATTACGACAAGCATGCATTTGGGTCCACGTTCCAAGGAAAGAATCGGGCTGCTTCTCGTAAAAAATCCAACGGTTCTCATGTTTTCAATCGTACGTCTAGACACTGGTCCGATGGAAAGCTAGATATCGGAGGCCGATTCCTAGCAGCTGCCTTCTACTTCTGGTCGGGAACGGGATAGGACATTCAATTTCTCCAATAGTTATAGTCATAATATGTGCAATAGAGTTTAGGCTATTGCTTTTACCAAACTTTCTTGGAAAATAAACCGCATGCTCGTTCCCATTGACATTGAAAGTAAATTTTCTTTTATTGCAATCAATACAACCCCTGCAGTGTTAAGTAAACGTCTTCTAAAGATAACAGACATGTCGTCATCTTGGGGTATGTCAAGCACAACGTCTTCTAAGGATAACTTTAATAGCATTAGTCAAAGAAATAAAAAAAAAAGGTTTAATCCAATCAATAAATCTCATAAAGTGTTCATCTTATTTAGTCTTTTGTGATTGACTAGGAAAATCATAGATTTTGTACCCAAGGTTCTCTTTCTCTATCATGTTTCCTATTAACAAATTTCTTTTTATCATATCTTTTAGTTTTAGGCGTAATTTTAGGTTCTATTTCACTTCCCTCTTTTTCAAAACATCTACATTAGGAGTAGCATCATTATTACCATTATTCGGGATAGGTTCATGTTTTCCCCATCCCGAGTTTCAACATCAGAGATAAGATAATATTATTAGGATTCTCAACAGGTTATTTACTAGTGTCAAGTTCCCTAGTAATATCCAAAATTTTAGTTTTCTTATTTTCTTCTTTCTAGGTGAATTTTTTTTGCGGGAACATAGAGCTTTATATATCAGAAATATTAAGTTTTACAAACTCAGCTTAAAAAATAATAGCTACATCCGAAGGGACATGCCCCATCCAAAACTTATTTTGACCCGAGTATCTAGCTGCAGCAGCAAACATATGAGTCGCTTTGTTGCCCTCTCTTCCTATTTTCACCACAGACTCCATAGGAGAAACATACCCTGGTTCTTGGGCTTGATGGCATCTGCAACTGAAGAGTTGTCAGACTCTTGGAATACTATTATTAACCATTTGACAGTCTTGTTTAATTTTTTTAGGATGACCATCAAGATATAATGGATCTTGGGTGGAGGCTCCACCTCTAGTACCTACTCCACAAGCATGCTTATTATTGTGTTTACACAAGCCGGCTAACAAATCTTGTTGAGTTTTAGTAACTTGTTCAAGTTGAGGTTGGATCATACAAAATTGCGTAACAAGAAATTTAACTTCATTGAGAGTTTTCTCCAAAATGACATGCAGATTTCTAATGATACTAGCATTTTCTTCTAATTGCATATGTATTTTCACAACGAGATCGATGTGATGTTGTTTAACAACAAAATTACCAATCTCATAAAAATATTGACTAGGAGACTTGTTATAAGGAACATCACCTTCATCAAATTTACTAATAGTGTACCTCTACAATAGGATCGGGAGTAATTGGCTCACATAATTTTTTTGATAGAAGGTAACTTCTTTACATTTTCAGCTTTATAGCTTTCTCCATAATAGGTCTCTATGCATATCTGCTGGATCAAGGAAAAGAATGCCCCTCTTCTTTGGAACGGTACAGAGGAGGTTCATGAGTAGTCCAATCATCATAATTTTTCAACATACTGCCAATAAATCTTCAACTTCTTCCACAATTCTTTCCCTAAAAATACAACCAACACAACTATCTAGACGTGTCCTGGATTCAGTGGTTAGTCCACTGTAAAATATATCAAGTAATTCATTCTTTTACATCGTTGGTCTAGGCGAAGCCCTGAGGAGCGAACAGAACCTCCCCAAGCTCGAGGGAGACGCCCTTCCTCAGGTTGATTGTAATTATAGATATATTTCGAAGCAGCTCGTCTCATATGTGTAGGAAAATATTTCTCGCAGAAGATATCAACCATGTCTTTAGCATGCACTTATAATAGATCTATTCCTTAAGCTACTATACCAAGTTTTAGCATCATATTTTAATGCAAAAGGAAAGCTTAAGCATATAAGACTCCTGGAAATTTGCTATTTAAGAAAACAATGTCCCTACTGTATAAGTTTCCTCAGGTAGACATGTAGTCCATATATAGTTGTACATGCTTGCAATAAGAGCTTGCACAATTTTTTTTGTTCTACCCTCCCGTTTTAGAGGGGCCAAATAAGAAACTTAGTATAATTAAGATACCCATTTTATAAAGCACCAGAACAACTCATTAACAACCAATGAATTCATGTAATTCTCAAATCATAGTCATCTCATTTGATACCCTATCATGTCACCTTGGGGTCTTCGGTTCAGAACAACAATAGGTGTATACAACTTGTAGATAAGATCCAAAAGACATATATATTCTTGAAATGTAAAGGGTCCAGATCTGAAATCATGGAACTCGAGACATGGCGTCAAGAATTAAGCATATCAAAGTCATAGCAACATCAATCTCAGAATATAATGGATACTAAACATCAAAACCTAACAAATCTAACATCTATTACATGAGAAATTTCATCCATTTCCCACACACTCCATGTGCCTATAGCTGAGATTACTCACACATGGATGGGGATTCATGATGGAGTTGTTGATGACGACAAAGATAAATTCGCCTCTCAGTAGTTCAAGACCAGCCTCCAGATTAGCCTCCTGAAGGTGAATAGAGGTGGCGGCGGCTCTACCCAGCAAAAAAATCCTGAATAATGTCCATTGAGGGTTTCGGGGCAGATGAAGAATATAGGGAAAGGGGGACATGAGGCAGCGCACGAGGTGCACACGCGGTGGCCCCCACACAGCCATGGGTTTGCATGGACACCCCGCGTGTGAGCTTGATGTGGCCCCTCCACCTCATCTTCTGGCTCCGTGACTCTTTACGCTCGAAAGAATTTATGATGTATGTTCTGAATATTATTAGATGATTTTTTGCACAAATTTAAACACCATAGAAATTTTCTAAAAACAATGTCAGTCCGGATAAGCTTTTATTCAAAGTATGAAAGTTAGAGGCCAAAATAATTGCAAAATTGTTGGAAAAGTAGATACCTCTGAGACGTATCAGGCCCCGACGCCGTATTTCTCCCCTTCGTCGCCGCCTTAGCATAATTTCGGTGAAACCGAGTTAGGGTATGGCCGCATAGGACTTGACATTCTCTGTCCTATGTCTGTTGTGTTCTTCGTCACCGACCACTCCGCAGACACTGATTATTTTCAAGATAATTTCAATTCTTTTTCAGCACACTTTTAAATCCATATTCTTCTTAGTTGTGTGTCAATTCAATTTTTACATACATCAAAAGTGAATCTTCGGATCAATCCCCACTATTCTTAGAAGCATCATAGGACATTTCTGGTACTAGACCTGAAGACTCAACTTTCTGATAAAAATCCGATGACTCAACTTTGACTTTGCTTCAAAAATATGTTCTACCAAATACTTTTAGAAAAATTAACTTATGTGCGCTCGTGGATCTCTCCTTTTCCCTCGCACTCTATGTCACAGGTTGCGTCGGGGGATGACCCCCGGGTGGTCAAAGGAAGTCAAGCCTCCAAGCTGTCCGGCTGGGCCGCGTCCGCCTGGACCCAGTAGCCGGGCTAATTTGGAAGCCGGCTGCCGCTAGCCGGCCAAGGTCGCCGACAAGGTGGTATGGGCTAAAGGAGAGGCCGCCAACCCCATGTCGTCCACGACACCGACGCCGCCGGTCCACGTCATAAAAAATGCGGGGCGTGCCGTCGTCAACAAGGAGAGGCAGGAAGTACGAGTTTTACCTCACTATGAGGGCTCCGAACCTGGGTACATCTTGTGTCAGCATGCATGCTTGTTCCCAATCCCGCCTGCAGGTGCCGCCGCTTGTGTTAGTTGCTCCTACACCCCTCAAGCCTATACTTAGGCATATGTAGAACACCACACCACGACATTTGGCGCCCACCGTGGGGCAAGAGACAGCGGCCGGAGTCACATTCTGCACGGGATCCCGTAGCCGGCTCGGCGAGCGAGTCGCCACCGGCCTCATCACCACCTTCGGCTCCAGTGACTTCGTCGCTGACAATGCCGCATGCTTCGCCGATTCCGTCTTCCCGAGGACGGCTCCATCATCAGCTTCGGTGAGCACCGTGTCTACATCGTCGTCGCCCCTGAGTATCCTGCTGAGGTGCAGGATTTCTCTGACCGTCTCCCCTTGGAGGCGGCCGGCTGAAGCAGCCCCGCACTACGCGTTTACGCGAAGGTCATGGTGACCGTCGCCGCACCCGTTGACCCGCAAGGCAGCAACCACGCCAACGCACCGAGCTCCGTCAAGGCTCTCATCCAAGGCCTCTCCACGCCCATCATCACCAACACCGACCCAGCGGCGGCAGCCGCGGAACTCAACGCGGCACACCTGCGTCTCCTTGACGGCGTCGAGACTGTCGCTGCCACGCAACGTCGTTGGAGGCTCAGGTCCGCGAGTACAATACCGCCCACGGCTTCACCCCGATGCCGGTTCACCCTAGCCGGGTGGAGGAAGTAAGGCGCCGAGGAGTTAACCTCGGCAACGAGATGGGCAACGACAGCAACCCGGCGGTTCCACCCGGCTTCCGCCGACCCGTCTACAGCACCCCCGCGAAGAACATGAAAGCAGCGCAAGCCGCGGCGGCCGAGCTCGCCGGCTTGCAAGGGGAAGAACTGCGCCTGCAACTGCAACGCGTCCAAGACCTCGTCAACACCGCGAACCAGCAGCAGGACATCTACGCTCGGCGACAGGTGATGGCGTGGATCACACGGTCGCTGGGGAACCCCAAGAGGAAGGTATGATGCAGCGTAGCAGCAGTTTTCCCTTGATTACAAAACCAAGGTTATCAATCCAGTAGGACTTGGAGAAGGCTTAGCGAGGTGTCAATCGATGCCGTTAATGACAATTGACGTGGATCTGCACACAATCACAAACAAACTACTTTGCCCCAACGAAACAGATAGGTTGTCAATCTCTCCGGCTTGCTGAACACAAATAATTAAATGTGTGGATGTAAAATATGATGAGAGTGAAATATGACCAGCAAGCAAATGATGATGAAAAGCTATTAAAATGGTTGTAAACAATGTAGGAAAATAGGACCAGGATCCACGGTTCACTAGCGGTGTCTCTCCAAAAGATATACATGATGGGTAAACAAATTATAGCATGGCAATTGACAGAATTGTGGGTGCACAACAAGGCTATCATAAAACAATATAGTTCACCGTTTCATCTAATATGGGCATTACGTCAAAATACATAGACTGTTATCCAACTGCATCTATGACTAATAATCCACTCTGGGATCGCTATCGAGCATGTCACCCAAAAGTATTAAGTTGCAAGCAACAGATCATTGCAATAAACAAAGTGCATAATGTAAGCAATGTAAATAACACAAGGAAATCACACCGCTATTTTCTCCCTAGTGGCAACAACACATCTCTTGTCTTAATCATTTCTGTCAACCTGAGCTCAGACAAGAGAGGCATGAACCCACTATCTAGCATAAATACTCCCTCATACAACACTAATAATTACTTGGCCAAAGCATCCACTAGCATCGGAGAGCATGCAAGATTCTAGATAAAACACAACACATAGATGAACAAAAGTAACGACTTCCACAATTCATCGGATCCATGCAAACACAATCATGTAGCAGTTACAGATAATATGATCTTGATCATGATAGGCAGCTCACAAGATCTAACCAATGGAGTACAAGGAGGAGAGACAACCATCTAGCTATTGCTATGGATCCGTAGTCCCGTGGTCGACTATTCACGCATCACTCCGGAGGCAGGCATGGTGGTGTAGATGCCTCCGGTGTCGATTCCCCTCCCCAGCAGGGTGCCGGGAAGAGCTGCAGAACCCTCCCAAACTAGGGTTGGAGATGACGGCGGCCTCGGACGTCTTCTTGAAAATATGTTCGGGTACTTAGGGTATTCGGGGCGAAGAGGAAACTCGAGGCGACGCCGGAGGGCACCAGATCTGGAGGCTGAGAGCCTGCCCTCCGGGCGTCCTTCGGGCTCCATCTTTGTTTCAGTTTGAAAATTAATCACGTAAATTTTCAGCGTGTTCCGAGAAACTTCACAGAACAACTTTTCTGAAACAAAAAGAGAGCAGAAAACAGGAACTGGCACTAGGCATCTTGTTAATAGGTTAGTTCCATAAATCATACCAAAATGATATAAAAACATTATAAAAACATGTGGCATTGATATATAATCAAGCATGGAACATAAAAAATTATAGATACGTCGGAGACGTATCAACAGGCCGGCTCCGCTACGAACAACCTGGCTGGAGGAATCCCGCCCCTGATGCTGAGGGACTCCGCACACACTTGTCTTAATAGCCTGCCGGTGGGCAGCATCAAATCATGGCTGGACTTTGAGGAAGTATTCATCCAGAACTTTGCCAGCACCTGACCAGCGTCCGGGTCGCCCACGCCACCTGGCTGGCTGCGTCCAGAAGCCGGCCGAGAGGGACCGCGAGTACCTCACCAGGTGGTCCAGCCTACGCAACACTTGTGAGGGAGTCAATGAGATGCAGGCCATCGAATTCTTCACCGCCGGCTGCCACGACGGTACCCTGCTGAAGCACAAGCTTCTCCGGGTGAAACCCCAGACCATGACCGAGCTCATGTCAATCGCGGATGCCTACGCAATAGCCGACTCAGCAATGGCCAAATCCATCATGGTGAACGCGGTTGGCCTGCCGATCACCGAAGAGCCGGCTAAGGAGCAAGCCGGCCCCAGCAACACCAACCGTGACAACCACGACCGCCGCGATGATCGCAGCTACCAGAACGACCGAGACAACCGGAAAAGGGGCAGGATGATGTAGGACGAGCGGTACGAGCTCCGCGTCGTCGCCGTCGCGGAAGGAAACCAACCGGCCGTAGGAGGTGAAAACCGGTACCCCCGCCAGTGGAACAGGCCAGAGGGTCGCCCATTCACCCGACCCAGGGTCACACTCGAGAGCGCGCTCAACGGCCCTTGCAGGTGGCACAACAAGCCGGGAAAGCCGATCGGCCACACCACCCTCCAATGCAGCTGGATGGGACAAGTCCAGAGTGGCGTGGGATTGCCGCCTCCACCTCCACCTCCACCTCCAGGTGGCAATGACCGTGACAACCGGAACAAGCGTCCGGCTGACGTAGCTGGCGGCTCCCACGATAACTTCCCCAACAGGGACACAACTTACGTCATCTCCATCATCGAGCGCGACGACAAGCGCAGCTAGCGCAAGCGGGCAGAGGAAGTCCACGCCGTCGTGCCTGACGTGCAACAGATCATGAACTGGTCCAAGCAGTCAATCTCCTTCGGGCCAGAGGACCATCCGGACATCATGCCTACACCCGGGGCTACTACCTCATCCTCGACCCAACCATCATCGCAGGCAGGCTTGCCTGTACCTTCTCAAAGGTACTCGTAGACGGAGGAAGCAGCATCAACCTCTTGTACAAGGACACCACAGGCAAGCTGTGGATCCGTGAGTTCGACTTGCAGCCCAGCCGGACAATCTTCACCGGCATCATACCCGGATGGGCTTGCACCCCCATAGGAACCTTCTGGCTGGACGTCATCTTCGGCGACAGGAGCAACTTTCGCTGCGAAACCATCCAGTTCGAGTTGGTGGAGCACCACAATGCCTATCACGCCGTCCTGGGGCGCCCGGCTCTCGCCAAGTTCATAGCGGTGCCTCACTACGCATATCTGAAGATGAAGCTACTGGGTCCCAACGACATCATCACCGTTTCGGGCAACTACAGTCAGTCCATAGCGTGCGCCTCGGCTGGCTCCAGGATAGCTGAATCTTTTGCCACTGCTGAAAAATTCAAGGAAATCAAGCGCACCGTTGAGGCGGAGCCGCCAGAAGCGGTGACTTCAAAGAGGCCGATGGCGAGATGCAGTTCCAGGTGTCCAAGGACAGCAAGAAGATCCCGCTCGACGCGAGCCGGCTGAACGAGAAGTTCCTGATGATCGGGTGCAACCTGAACAGCAGATAGGAATGCGAGCTCATCGACGTCCTTCGTGAGAATCGGGACATCTTCGCATGGTCTCCAAAAGACATGTTGGGTGTACCAAGGAAGTTTGCCGAGCACTCACTCCACGTCAGGCCAGACGCTAAACTAGTCAAGCAAGGACTCCGCCGCTTCGCGAAAGAGAAAAGAAGAGCCATTGGTGAACAAATCGCCCGGCTGCTGGCAGCCGGCTTCATCATGGAAGTGTTTCACCCAGACTGGTTGTCAAACCCAGTCCTCGTCCTCAAGAAGAATGGCACATGGCGCATGTGCGTCGACTAAACTGTCGACAAAAAGAACAAGAGAAGCAAACCATGAAGATCAAGCGGACGGTCGGCAGACTGCTGGCTGCCTTGAGTCTGCAGGCTGCTGGTTGCAGGCTGCCTAAGTCCGGCTGCAGGCTGCAGGCTGCCCCAGTCCGGCTGCTCCAGTCCGACTGCTCCAGTCCGACTGCGCCTGGCTGGCCACATCAGGCTGGCATCCCATGTGCGTGAGTAGTACTAGCTGGGCCCCATGGGCCACCCCTTTGTCCCCTGGGCATCCCCTTTATAAGGTGCACCAGGGAGCCCTTGAGAGGCAACTTTGGGAAACCCTAGATAGATGTTTTGGGAGGTGGAGGCTCTTCTCATCCCCACCTACCACCTTCTTCCTCCTCTAGCTAGAGAGAGAGATAAACAAAGCTCCAGGAGCAACCATGTAGCCCGAGATCTATGCCATCATATACATCAGACATGCAGGACATAGGGGTGTTACCTCCACACGAGGGCCCCGAACCTGGGTACATCGCATGTGTTTGTCGTGCTTGTTACCCAATCCCACCGGAACGTCATCGCCGCCTTGTCCCACAACTTCCCCATCTCTGATGGGTATGCCGTGCTATCCACCACGACATTTGGCGCCCACCGTGGGGCTAGCGGCGAGCAGATCCCATTCTCGGCGGGACCCTCTTCATCGACACCTTCATCGCCGTCTCAGCGCCAACCATCTCTCCCGGAGAAGCTCCTGCCGCCAGCCATGGCGCCAGCTTGGGATCTGGATCTGGATCGACAACACCGCCCACGCCACCGGCACGCGAAGCGGGAGCGGCAGAAGATCAACTCGAAGATCGGCTTCCCCGTGTGAGTTCGCCGTTCGTGGCTTTGACCTCGCGTGCTCCTCTCCGCATCTACTCCTCCACGACCGCGCACGCGTCCGCACCTCCGAGCCTGCACCCGCGCCTCTGCCGCCTCTGCCACGCCCGCATGCGCGCTCCTCCGCTCAGGCTCTCCTCCACCCGCGTCACCTCGCAGCGCTCGGCCGGCTCGCCTCGTCGCCGACCTGCTCCACGTCCGCCCCAGGCCTGGCCTCCACCTGTGTCAACATGCGCTCCTACGCGAGCTCACCTTTCCCCAACCGCCTACATCCGCGCGGCCTCGTCCGTTCCGCGCCTCTGCCGGCGGACGCTCCTCCGCACCTCTGCCCGGCGCGCCCGGCCTTCTCTCCACCGCCCGCGTGCCGGCTCCGTCCGCCCTGCCTCACCACCACCGCGTCGGCTCCGGCCGCGCTGCCTCGCCTGCGCCTCCGACGTCGAACTCCTCCGCGCCTGCGCATACGCGCGCTCGAGCTCCCCCTACCTCCGTCCGGGTGCACCCCGACCGGCTCCCCGGCCCCCTCCAGTCGACCCGCGCCCAGCCGAGTCCGGCTCCAGCTACTCCGACCTGGACCTGCTGCTTGATCTCCTATGCGCACGATGCCTCCGTTGAGCTTGCCCGTGCCCCTGCGCGCTCCCGCGCCTGTCCGCCTCCACTGCCGCCTACACGCCCCCGCGGCCACGTCCAGCCGCCCTCGTCAGCTCCCGCGCCCGCGCGTTACGTCCGCCTCCGCCGCGCCCGCCTGGTGCGCATCGTGCGCCTCCAGCCGCATCGACGAGCGCTCGTCCGCCTGCCGCAATCCGGCCGGCCGCGACCAGCTCCATCTGTGCCCTTCCCGCGTGCGCGCCCCGCACCGCTCTGCCTGCCGCCTCCGGCCGGCCGCCTTCGGCTCCTGCGCTGCTCCCACGGCCTGGCTGGCCCTGGCCGGCTTCGGCGCATCACCGCCTGCTCCTCAGCCGAGCCGGACGCCCAAGCGAGAAGAGAAGAAAAATAAAAGTAAAAATAAGGGGCCGGCCGGGCCGGTTGCAAAAAAAAAAGAACCTACCGGCTGGAAAGGGCCCGCTGCAACACGTCCGGCTCCGACTGCCAGGCCGGCTATGAGGAAGCCAGCTGTCCCTGGCCAGTTCGGTTTCCAGACTGCGGCACCTCTTCTTCGACCACACAACAATTGAAACTATCACCGGACGACCAGTCGGCAAAGAGCACAAGCCGGGACGGTGAAGTGCACACGAATGATCTAAAAGACTCGGACCAAAGCGAGTTGGCATAGAAATCCACCAAAAGCTTCAAACAACATAAATTTTGTATATTGAGATCTAATGACTAACTCTTTCTCTTGCATGACCATTTTTTGCATGAACCTGCCGAGGCCCTCCCGTTGGCGCCGCACGACCTCGACAGCTTCGGGGGCTAGTGACTCCGTAGATTGGCTGGCTGCACATGCCTGCAACCTGCTAGCTGCAGTCTTCAGGCTGCTCCAGTTCGGCTGCTGCAGTTCGCAGGCTGCTCCAGTCCGACTGCTCCAACCCGGCTGGTCTAGTCCGACTGCGCCCGCGCTCATCTACAACACCCCGAGCCAAAGGCTCGGGAGCCCGACGCCGCAAGCCGGCAGAAGACCAAAGATGTAGCGCCCTGACCCCGGAATTATACAGAGAGGCTATGTAACCCACATGCTATGCTACACAATCGAAGGGCATGGGGTTACCGCTCCCACGCAACACCTCGATCATGCCATAAACACTGGCATAGCTATCAATGTATAATAAAGATATCAAGACTTGTGGAACAACTGGCACATCACAGACTCTACGACACAAAGAGATCACATAGCAACTCATATAACGAGAAAGATACAAATTACACATAGAGGTCACAGACCCATCAGTAGAACAAGCGGAAGCCAAATATGTTGTCTAAATAACAAGATTCAAAATATGGCCTAAGAGGCCTACAGATAAACATCCCAGCCAGCTTGTTCCACAATGTCCCAAGTTGCCACCTGGGAACCCCAGACTACTCGTCGATGTCAATGAAGAACCCACCTGCCTGCTCGGTGATGTCCTCCTCTGAAACAATTAATAATCAACAAAGAGAGACTGAGTATGACGTACTCGCAAGTTTAGTAGGGCGATATAGGCCCAATGATGACAAGGCTCTAAAGCTTTATAGTAGTTAATTTGCATAAAGCTAAATTTCCTTTTCAAAACATGACTCATGGCATCGACTACTCAGAAGGTTTTTTGAAAGGGGATAAGATAGTAAACCTTTATCTTCGGTTCTCATTGAACCCATAGTAGCCACTTCTCACCACTCATCTCCACCAAGGCACTCCCTCGAATCACCCTCGAGGAAATGAACCTTTTAACACACGTTGAGTTGCAACCTCTAGTTGCCAAATTTTAATTAAGTTAATGTTTTCTATGATCTTATCGTCCATTCCCAAGTCGTCCATAACCGCGGACACGGCTTTTCGAAAAGATTTAACCCTGCAGGGGTGTACTAATTTACCCATTGGTACCATCCGGCTCGCCTGATTAGCTCTCTTCCAGGGAAAGATGGCAAGTCGGCGCGGTTAAACCTTTACCTCACGTGACAGTATCCAAGGATCAGCTGTGGCGACAGGACAAGTTTATCCAGCCTATTTCAGCCCCTGCCCCTATCGCCACATCCTAAACACCACCACACCCTCTTCGTGCCATCCTCCACCTGCAATGCACACGCAAATGGAAAGCGCAAACTAGAGGAGCCTTGGATACGCCCGCACAAGTTATTCAGTTAGTAAGGAGCCCATACTCCCACCAATGGAAGCACGCTCGTCTTGGTTCAAGAGATAAAGAACTCGCACCTAGGCGGCAAGAATGAGGCAAAACACCATAGCCCCGATGGCAACTCATCCAAGCCTTTTAAGCATTTTAATTAAGTACCACAAGTATCCACCATGTCCGAATATTTCATCAACTTCACAATTATGGAAATAATCACCGGATGACTAAGCATTCGACTAAGCATGGCTAAGCATATAAGCAACAGATATATCTTTATCTCAGGCCATCACATCAAACCTATGGTTCATAGGAGGGGAAAACATGTGATTGTTTGGGGAACATGCAATTCATAGGATACTCTATGTCTTGTCCAAAAATTGACAATAGAATCGAATGCAATATTATGGTGGATAAAATAATTGTATAAAACAATAGGAGGCTATGTGCCAAGAAGGTTAGGTTATCTCTTGCCTTGCTGGCGGGGCTGGTAGCACTGCTCGTCGAGGTACGGTGGTGGAACCTCGACTCCTGAATCTATCGATACCCAAATAATAACAGAAGAACAAATAAATAACACGAAGACAAGGTACAATGCACAATCATGATGACATGTCAATTTTATGCAATGATATCATCATATAATTTAGCTAACAATTTAAATGGAGTGCCAAATAATTAGTGCAATTATTTGGAAGCAACCCCATATTTAACTTAGTGACCACATTGTTTATGAATTATTACATTACTAAAAAGTGGCTTAAATATGCGTGAACATGACATGATTAGATAGGTATTATTCTTCTGATCATTTTGGCACCTCGTTTGTGATTTTCCAATTATCGATGAATAAATAGTGAATTAAATGATTATTTGAATTTAATTCTTTTAACCAATTAAATAAATAACACCAAAATAAAAGTTGTTGTCATGAGGTGATATTAGCATGGTTTGATAGTATTTGAACTGTTGAGCATTTTGATACTTTATTCAAGATTTTTGAATAATTAATTAACAAGTTATGATTTTTCCCAAGATGTTATTATTTTTGCCATTTTAGTAATTTTTAATAAACAGCAAAATAATAGTTTCAAAAGACCATGACAATGATTCTAACAGGTAGAGTTTGTTTTTCAGAACAAATTGGTATATTATTTGCTAAATTTGAAGGAATAATTAATTTAATTATTATTATTTTATTTTTATTTAGAAACAGGCCGGCCTCCTGATCGGCCCAGGCCGGCTCACGGGCCGGGCAAGCACCCGAGCCAGCCGGCCTTCTGGCCGTCCCAGATCGGCACCCAGGCCGGGCAAGTTCCCGAGCCAACCAGCCTCCTGGCTGGCCGGGCCGGTTCCTAGGCCGGGCACACACCCGAGCCTGCCGGCCTCGTGGCCGGCCCGGACCGGTTCCCAGGCCGGGCACACGGCGACGGCGGGCGGCGGTGACCGACGGCAATGGAACGAGAGGGAGAGGGGGAGCGGGAGGAGGTCCAGGGGAACGTTGAGCTCACCAGGAGCACGGTGGCGTGGACGGCGAGGCACGGGGGGAACGGACGGCGGCGGATTTCCCCGCAGTGGCGACGGCCAGAGGCGGGAGAGACGAGGACGGTGATGGCGATTAACGGAGACGGAGCTTGATTCCTTGCACGGGGAAGAAGAGGGAGACGAGGCGGACCAGATGGCGGCGTCGATTTGAGCTCGGGCGGCCGGAGTCGACGGCGGGCACGACAGCGGCGGCGGCTGTAGCGCCCTGACCCCAGAACTATGCAATGAAGCTTTGTGCAACCGGTCATGCTACACAATCGAAGGTTACTGGGCTTACCAATCCCAGGCCAAAACCTTTGGTAGGCGTGCAAGGAATGGATCATCGGCACGCAACACTTCGATCATGCCATAAGCTCAGACATAGCTATCATGCATAATAAATAGATCAAGACTGCGGAACAACTGGCACATCACAGACTCTACGACACAATGAGATCATATAGCAACTCATATATGAGGAATATATAAATTACACAAAAGGGTCACAGACCCATCAGTACATCATGCGGAAACGAGGTGGTTGTCTAGTACAACAAGATCCAAATATATGGCCTAAGAGGCCTACACATAAACACAACCCAGCCAGCTTGTTCCAACGTCCCAAGCTGCCACCTGGGAACCCCGAACTACTCGTCCTGTGTGCTCAGTGTCGTCCTCCTCTGAAACAAAATATAAAGGCAGCAAAGAGAGACTGAGTACGACGTACTCGCAAGTTTAGTAGGGCGATATAGGCCCAATGATGACGGAGGCTCTAAAGCTGTATAGTATTTATTTTGCATAAAGCTAATTTTCCTTTATAAAAGACATTAGTGACCAAAGGCATCGACTACTCAGAATGTTTTCGAAAGGGGATAAGAAGTAAACTTGCTCTTTGGTTTTCATCGAACCCATAGTAACCATTTCTCATCCCTCATCACCACCAAGGCACCCCCTCGAATCACCCTCGAGGAAATGAACCTTTTTTCACATGTTGATTATGCAACATCTAGCTGCCAAATTAATTAAAAATGTTGAGGTTCTCTATGATCTTATCGTCTATTCCCAAGTCGTCCATAACCGCGGACACGGCGTTTCGAAAAGATTAAACCCTGCAGGGGTGTACTAATTTACCCATTGGTACCGTCCGGCTCACTTGATTGGCCCTCTTCCGGGGAAGGCCGGCGAGTGGGCGCGGTTAAACCTTTATCTCGCGTGAGACTATCCAAGAGTCATCTGTGGTGACATGACAAGTTTACCCAGCCTATTTCAGCCCCTGCCCCACCGCCACGTCCTAAACACCACCATCCTCATCATTTCTTTTTCCGCTCACACACACGCGCAAATGGAAATAGCAAACTAGAGGAACCTTGGATACGCCCGCACAAGTTATTCAGCTAGTAAGGAGCCCATACTCCCACCAATGGAAGCATGCTCGTCTTGGTTCAAGAGGTAAAGAACTCGCACCTAGGGGCAAGAATGAGACAAAACACCATCCCCGATGGCAACTCATCCAAGCATTCTAAGCATTTTAATTAAGCACCACAAGTAACCACCATGTCCGAAACATTCCATCAACGTCATAATTATGGAATTTAATCAACGGACATAACTAGCATTCGACTAAGCATGTCTAGGCATAGCTAAGCATATAAATACAACAATTATAAAATTGTCTCCGGCCAACACATCAAACCTAGGGTTCATAGGTAGGGATACATGTATTGGTTCGGGGGAAGACATGCATACATAGGATAATCTAGCATTGACCAAAATTGTCGTTGGAATCGCATGCAATATTATGGTGGATAAAATAAGTTTATAAAGCAATAGGATGCTAGATGCCAAGAAGGTTAGGTTATCTCTTGCCTTGCTGCCGGGGCATGTAGTACTGCTCGTCGGGGTAGGTAGGGTTAACCTCGACTCCGAAATCTATCGATACCCAAGCAAGAATAGAAGAACAAAATAAATCACACGAAGTCAAGTGCAATGCACAAACATGATGACATGTCCAATTCATGCAATGATATCATCATATAATTTAAAATAGCAAAATTAAATGGAGAGCCAAATAATTAGTGCAATTATTTGGAAACAACCCCATATTAACTTAATGACCACATTGTTCATACTTTTATTAATTTACTCAAAGTGGTTTAAATATGCATGAACATGGCATGAATGGATCGGGTTTGTTCTTCCGATCATTTTGGTACCTTATTTGTAAATTTTTAAATATCGATGATTAATTAGTGAATTAAATAATTAATTGAATTTAATTTGTTTAATCATTTAAAGAATAACATCAAATAAATATTTGTGATCAAGATGTGATGTTAGCATGGTTTGATAGCATTTGAGGTGCTGATCACATTGATATTTTATTCATAAATTTTGGTTAAATAATTAACAAGTTATGAAATTTCCCAAATTAGGTGTTATTTAAGCCATTTTAGGGTTTTCCTAAATAAAAGGAGAAATTATTTCCTGAAAAGGTCATGGCAATGTTACCAAATGGTAGGTATTGCTTTTCTAAACAAATTGGTATTTGGTTTGTCAAATTTGGAACAGTAGTTAAAAAGATATCAAATATTTAAATTAACTTTATTTCCAAAAAGGAAATTGCAAAAGCCAGACAGGCCGGGCTGCAGGCCGGGTGGGCTCCTGAAGCCACCGGCCTTTGGCCGGCCCAGGCTGGGTGAGTAGGCCGGGTGGGCGCCCGAGGCTGCCGGCCTTTGGCCGGCCCAGGCCGGGCGCTCAGGCCGGGCACCAGCCCGAGGCTTCCGGCCTCAGGCCGGCCCAAGCAGAGGCCAGGCCGGGCAAGCAGGGCACGGCAATGGCGGCACCCGACGGTGACAGACAACGGCGACCACGATTCGGCGGCGCTCCGCGGTGTGATTAGCGCCATCGAATGCGGGTACGAGGTAGGGGCCGTGAACATGCTCGGATACGGATGCGAAGGTGCAGGGCGACACGCGTGTGCGCGACATGGCATGGCCATGGCGGGCGGCCGTGCGGCCGCTCGCACGAATGCGAGGCCACAGAGGGGGAGGAGGAGAGAGGGGGTGTCCAGGAGATGCGCGGGCTCACCAGCGATGCGTGGCTGGCCGCGGGGTGGTCGAAGGAGGTCAGGGGCGGCGGTAATCGTGCCCGCAACGCGGCGGCCGGAGTCGGACAGGACGCGGATGTCGGCGTCGATGCGGGCGACCCCGCGGCGATTCCTTACCCTAGGACGGAGAGGACAACGAGGCGAAGCGGGCGGCGCGCTCAGCGGCTCCGGGGAGGCTCCGGTCGGCGGCGATGCGACGGCGAGACAGCGACGCGCGCATGGCCTCCTCAAGCTAGGGTTAGGGTTTTCGCGCGGGAGAGCGAGAGCAGGTGGAGGGGAACGGGTGAGGGAGAGGCCGGCATCGTGGGGGTCCTCTTTGACCACCAGGGGAGCAGGTGGCGCGACGGCCGGCAGAGCGGCATGGCGCCAGTGCCACTCCCGGCACTGTGAGGAAGGAGGAGAGAGGAGGGAATGACAGGGGGGACCCCCGGTCAGATTTTCAAACATTTCCTTTTCTGATTTTTTTAGTCCAGCAGCTTTTAGTGATTTAAAATGAGGCACTAAAACATTTCTGAAAATTATGAAAATATTTGAGTAGGCTCCCCTTAATACTTAGAAGCTCCACAAAAATTGGTTCTGCCAAATAAAAAGTTTTGAGCAACATTTGAACATAGGTTTGAATATGGCAATTTGAATAATTCAAAGATATGCATTTACTTGGAGTACTTAAGCATTTTCAAAAATTAATGCAAATATTCATGGAGGCTCTAACAATAACGTTGAAGCACCCCATGATTTTAGTTTGAATTTTTGGAAAGTTTATCTTGGTCTTAAAAAATAGCATTTGAAATGAACCAAATTTGGATTCTCAAATTCATTTCTTATTTGGAAATATTTAGAATTTGAGAATTAGTAATAAAAGGTAAACTTGGAACTTCCTAAACAATTTGGAAGTCCAAGACAATTTGGTTGACAAGTTAAGTAATTGTATTTGGTGTGGAAACTTGGGAAGGTTTTTTGCTTCCCCATTTTAGTTGCTTGCATAGTTGGACATTTAGAAATAGCAACTTCATATGGATGCCATGATGCAAACAAGAATGCAAAAAGTGGAAAAATTCTTTGTATTTTTTTCATTACAAGCTAGGGCTGTTACAATTCTACCCCCCTTACAGGAATCTCGTCCCGAGATTCTAGGCTTGAGTGAAGAAGGTGGGATATTCCTGTCGAAGACTATTTTCTTGCTCCCAAGTGGCTTCTTCTTCGGAATGGTTAGACCATTGAATTTTGAGGAACTTGATGGTCTTGTTGCGGGTTTTCCTCTCCGCTTCATCCGAGATGCGGATAGGATGCTCGCGATAGGTCAAATCCTCCTGGATGTCCAACGCCTCATGATCAACCCCACGGATTGGATCCTTGAAGCAACGACGGAGTTGGGAGACATGGAATACATCATGCACATCCGGGAAGTTGGAGGGTAGCTCGAGTTGATATGAGCGATTTCCTCGCTTGGCTAGGACGGTGAAAGGGCCAACATAGCGAGGTGCCAATTTGCCCTTGATTCCGAAGCGACGAACGCCTCGGAGAGGAGAGACTCGAAGATAGGCTTTATCACCAATTTCATAGTGAACCTCCTGATGATGCTTGTCATAGAAGCTTTCTGCCGGGATTGAGCATCCTTGAGATTATCCCGAATGATACGGACTTTCTACTCGGCCTCATTGATCACATCCGGACCGAAGAGTGTCCTCTCTCCGGTTTCAGACCAATTTAGAGGAGTTCGGCATTTTCTCCCATATAGAACCTCAAAGGGAGCCATTTGCAAACTGGCTTGGTAGCTGTTGTTGTAGGAGAACTCGGCGAGAGGGAGGTATTTTTCCCAACCCTTGCCGAAGGAGATGACACATGCCCGAAGCATGTCCTCAAGAACTTGGTTCACCCTTTCAGTTTGACCGTCAGTTTGAGGATGATAGGCTGTGCTAAAGTTGAGGCGGGTTCCAAGAGCCTTTTGGAAGCTTTGCTAGAATTTGGACACAAACAGACTACCACGGTCTGATATGATCCGCAAAGGAACCCCGTGTAAAGGAACAATCCAGGCCATATACAAATCAGCAAGTTGGCTTGCTCGAATATCGTCACGGACCGGAAGGAAGTGAGCGACCTTGGACAAACGGTCGATGATTACCCAAATGGCATTATTTCCCTTTTGGGACTTGGGAAAGCCGGTGATGAAATCCATGCCAACTTCATCCCACTTCCACTCGGGAATGGCTATGGGGCAAAGGGTACCAGCTGGCCCTTGATGTTCAGCCTTCACTGGCCGACAGACGTCGCATTCAGCAACATACTCGGCGATCTCGCGCTTCATGCAAGACCACCAGAATTGACGGCGAAGATCTTGGTACATTTTGGTGCTACCCGGATGAATAGAGATGGGTGACTCATGATCTTCTGAGAGTATCAACTCTTTTGTGTTTCCACTCTTGGGCACCACTAGACGGTCGCCGAAGTAGACAACACCATTGTCATCAACAGAAAAACAGTTGGCCTTCCCATTTGCTATTTTCTCTTTGATCTCGATGATTTCAGCATCATGCTGCTGGTCTGCCTTGATCTCATCCTCAAGAGTGGACTTGATCTCAATGTTAGCTAGATATCCGGAGGGAACAATCTCCAGATTCAACCGGGAAAACTCCACATGGAGAGCAGGTTGGGCCTTTTCAACCATCAAGGTGTTGCAATAGGCCTTGCGGCTCAGAGCATCTGCCACGACATTGGCCTTGACGGGCTGATAGTTGAGGGTCACATCATAATCTTTGATCAATCTAACCATCTTCTCTGTCTCAGATTCAGATCCGGCTAGGTGAAGAGATATTTCAGACTTTGATAATCAGAGTAGATCTCGCAACGGTTGCCCAACTGGTAGGGCCTCCATTGCTTCAGAGCGTGAACCACGGCAGCAAGCTCTAGATCATGAGTGGGATAGTTTTGCTCATGTGGTTTGAGTTGACGAGAGGCATAGGCGACAACATGGCCTTCTTGCATCAAAACACAGCCCAAGCCTTGGAGTGATGCATCACAATAGATGACAAAGTCTTTGTCGGTGTCAGGAAGGACAAGCACCGGGGTGGTAGTGAGCTTGACCTTGAGAGTTTGGAAGCTCTCTTCAGCTTTGTCATCCACAAGGGGGAATGTGGCCACCACGGCTCGTCCAGATCCATAGCGTCCAAGGCCATGCGATACAGTTTCTTCTGCCCTTCTACCCTAGCCGATGTTGAGGAGATGGTGCAAGCCTGCAACGGCTGCCAGCGGTTCCGCAAGCAAAAGCACACCCCATCGGCGGCCCTGAAGACGATCCCCATCACCTGGCCCTTTGCCGTCTGGGGTCTCGACATGGGTGGTCCATTCAAGACGGCTCACAGCGGCATGACTCACCTTCTGGTGGCGGTGAACAAGTTCACCAACTGGATCGAGGCGAAGTCGATCAAGAAGCTGGATGGCAACACTGTTGTCACCTTTTTCCAAGACATCATCTACCGCTACGGTTACCTGCATAGCATCATCACCGACAATGGCACCAACTTCGCCAAGGGTGCCTTCGCGCGTTTCTGCGCCAACAGGGGCATCCGGCAGGACCTCGCATCGGTGGCCCACCCCCAGTCAAACGGGTAGGTGGAGAAAGCAAACGGCCTATTCTGGCTGACATCAAGCCCCGGCTGGTGGATCCCCTCGAGCGTTCACCCGACTGCTGGATAGAAGAACTGCCATCTGTCCTATGGAGCCTCCGGACAACACCGAACAGATCAACCCGCTACACGCAGTTCTTCCTCATCTATGGGGCTGAGGCCGTCTTGCCGGCTGATATCCAGTTCGACTCTCCCCGAGCCGTCCTGTACACCGAGGAAGAAGCAAAGAGGGCCAATGAAGATGGCATGGACCTGCTCGAGGAAGCGCGTGAGCCGACCCTGTCCAGGTTAGCCCTGTACCAGCAAGACCTATGCCGCTACCATGCCAGCCGGATCTGGCCACGTGCATTCCTTGAGGGCGACCTGGTGCTCCGGCTGATCCAGGATACCAAAGGCCGGCACAAGCTACCCTCCCCATGGGAGGGACCTTTCATCGTCAGCCAAGCACTGCTGAACGACGCGTACTACCTCACCAATGCGCGCGAGCCCAAGAGGAACAAGGCAGATACCTCATTCGAGGAAACGGAACGCCCGTGGAATGCAGACCTACTCTGCCCCTTCTACACCTAAGAGTGTAACACAATGTATCTTTTATCGTTCTTATGAAAGGCGGTAGCACCGAGCACACACTCGGGGGCTACCTTGTATCACTGCAAGTTTAATATATTTTGCCCGGATACGGCTAGCCAGCTTTCATTCCTTCTCGAGATGGCTTAATAACATGCTCGACGCCCAAGGGCCACTCCACGGATCCGGCTGCAGACCGCAACCCGACTGACACGCCGGCCAGAGCAAAAGCTGGAAAGCTCATGCGTGAAAAACATCAGAAAGAAAGAACGACCCTCGGCTCGCTGTACAAAACCGCGTTTCGCTCGCTCTAGTCTAACCCCTAAAAAGTCCTACAACCGTGCGCTCGACCAGCCGGCCCACTCTTCGGATCCGACAGTAGACCGCAACCCGGCTGACACGCCGACAAGAGCAACGGTCATGAACGGCCGGGTGCATGGGAAAGGATAAGGGGTGAAACGAATGCGAGCTGGCGTTTAAGTGAAGTAAAAGTGAAACGATAAAAGTGCCAGCTTTTGGATTTCTTACACTAACGATCAAACGACATTTGTGCCCGCAAGGACCGATAAGAAATTTCAGCCGGCTCCCCACGCGAGCCGACCAGAATCTCGGGGGCTACCCCATAAAGTTTACCAAGGATGGGTGAAAGAAACTCCACCCGGCTCCCCACACGAGCCAGCAAGAATCTTGGGGGCTATCCCGTGAAATATCCCAAGGACGGGTGAAAGAAAAGGCATTTTTGACAAATTCGACCTGGCTCTCTGCATGAGCCGGCCCCAATTTCGGGGGCTAGTGGGACCCGGTGGGCGAGGTTGAAACCCCACCCGGTGAGAAAAAGTGCAAAATAAGTTGAAAGGCATACGAAAGACAAGTTACAAGGTAGCCGGCCACCAGCAGTCGGCCGTAGAGACAAGTGCAAGGCGAGAAAGGCGAGATAACAAATCACTTAACGGCTGACCATGAACAGCCGACCGCGACGGTAACAAGGTTCAAGACCACAAGTACGCCCGGCATCCCGGGGACAAAATAAAGTTTAGTTCACAATTCCACCCGACATCCCGACATCTTCACTCATCGGCCATCCCCTCTGGACGGGAGAAGCTGGCCTTGTCGACACCATCTTCTTCCCCTTCGGATCCTCGTACTGGGGATGAAGTCGTCAAAGTCGACGAAGTCGGCAATGGTGTAGGCGGTGCGGTGAACGCCTTCCAGCAGGCGGAGATCCGAGTAGTCTGTGCCGGCTCGCGGGCCGTCATTGAAGACCTCAATGTCAGCATCCGGATACCAGGAGAGGAGCAGCGACACAGCCCACTGAGCGCCCCTGCGCGCAGCCGACTCGTGCAATTCAAGGATTCGGTTCAGCAACTCAGCCAGCCTTTCCGCCAGGCGGGAGATAATCTCCGGGGCATCGTCATTGGGCCAAAGGAGCTGGAGCACCTCGCGGGCAGACGCGACCAAGGCCACTACCTGCTGCCCGAACTGGGCCACAACCTCCCGCGGATAGGGCTGGCAGGCGGACATGGCGTCGGCGGTCGGAGCCACACCTATGGGCGCAAGGTTAGTTTTCTTCGCCTCCTCCACAATGGCCGGGTAGAAGTCTACAGCCGGACAGACAATTAACCGGATGAAGAAGAGAAGCTAGAGAATGAAGATGAGCATACATACCCTTCAATGCCAGGGCAACGCTAGCTATTTGTGCCCACTGGGCTTGCTCTGTTTTGTGCTGGCTAGCCTCCACCTCCTTTAGCCGGGTTATCTCGGACTTCAGCCGGTTGATCTCCTACCGGTCGATCTCCAGCTGCTCGGCGTACCCCTTATCTGTTGCCGCCTTGGCCTTGGCCAACTCATCAAGCTCGACTTGGCATTTCTGATCTTGCTCAGCGAGCCGCCTCACCTCATCTATGGGGCTGAGGCCGTCTTGCTGGCTGATATCCAGTTCGACTCTCCCCGAGCCGTCCTATACACCGAGGAAGAAGCTAAGAGGGCCAATGAAGATGACTTGGACCTGCTTGAGGAAGCGCGTGAGCCGGCCCTGTCTAGGTCAGCCTTCTACCAGCAAGACCTACACCGCTACCACGCCAGCCGGATCTGGCCACGCGCATTCCGCGAGGGCGGCCTGGTGCTCCGGCTGATCCAGGATACCAAAGGCTGGCACAAGCTATCCTCCCCATGGGAGGGACCTTTCATCGTTAGCCGGGTGCTGCTGAACGACGCGTACTACCTCACCAATGCGCACGAGCCCAAGAGGAACAAGGCTGATACCTCATTTGAGGAAACGGAACGCCCGTGGAATGCATACCTACTCTGCCCCCTCTACACCTAAGAGTGTAACACCATGTATCTTTTATCATTTTTATGAAAGGCGGTAGCACCGAGCACACACTCGGGGGCTACCTTGTATCACTGCAAGTTTAATATATATTGCCCGGCTACGGCTAGCCGACTTTCATTCCTTCTCGAGATGGCTTAATAAGGTGCTCGACGCCAAAGGCCCACTCTGCGGATCCGGCTGCAGACCACAACCCGACTGACACGCCGGCTAGAGCAAAAGCTGGAAAGCTCACGCGTGAAAAACATCGAAAAGAAAGAACGACCCTCGGCTCGCCGTACAAAACCGCGTTTCGCTCGCTCTAGTCTAACCCCTAAACAGTCCTACAACCGTGTGCTTGACCAGCCGACCCACTCTTCGGATCCGGCTGTAGACCGCAACCCGGCTGACACGCCGGCAAGAGCAGCGGTCATGACCGGCCGGGTGCACGGGAAAGGATAAGGGGGTGAAACGCGAGCTGGCATTTAAGTGAAATAAAGTCAAAAGTTAAAAGTGCCAACTTTTGGATTTCTTACACTAACGATCTAACGACATTTGTGCCCGCAAGGACCGATAAGAAATTTCACCCGGCTCCCCACGCGAGCCATCTAGAATCTCGGGTGCTACCCCATAAAATTTCCCAAGGATGGGTGAAAGAAATTCCACCCGGCTCCCCATGCGAGCCGGCCAGAATCTTCGGGGCTACCCCGTGAAATTTCCCAAGGACGGGTGAAAGAAAAGGCATTTTTGACAAATTCGACTCAGCTCTCTACGTGAGTCGGCCCCAATTTCGGGGGCTAGTGGGACCCGGTGCGCGAGGTTGAACCCCCACCCGGTCAGAAAAAGTGCAAAATAAGTTGAAAGGCATACGAAAGACAAGTTACGAGGCATCGGGCCACCAGTAGTAGGCCGTAAAGACAAGTGCAAGGCGAGAAAGGCGAGATAACAAATCACTTAACAACCGGCCACGAACAGCCGGCCGCGACGGTAACAAGGTGCAAGACCACAAGTTCTACAAGTACGCCCGGCATCCCGGGGACAAAATAAAGTTCAGTTCACAATTCCACCCGGCATCTCGGCATCTTCACTCATCGGTCGTCCCCTCTGGACGGGAGCAGCTGGCTATGTCGACACCATCGTCGCCGGCTTTGGCTTCATCAGTGTCTTCATCAACTTTCTTCTTCCCCTTCGGATCCTCGTACTGGGGGTTGAAGTCATCAAAGTCGACGAAGTCGGCAATGGTGTAGGCGGTGCGGTGAACGCCTTCCAGTAGGCGGAGATCCGAGTAGTCTGTGCCGGCTCGCGGGCCATCATTGAAGACCTCAATGTCAGCATCCGGATACCAGGAGAAGAGCAGCGACACAGTCAACTAAGCGCCCCTGCGCGTAGCCAACTCGTGCAACTCAAGGATTTGGTTCGGCGACTCAGCCAACTTTTATGCCAGGCGGGAGATAAGATTCGGGGCATTTTCATTGGGCCAAAGGAGCTAGAGCACCTCGCGGGTAGACGCGACCAAGGCCACTACCTCGCACCCGAACTGGGCCACAACCTCCCGTGGATAGGGCTGGCAGGCGGACATGGCGGCGGCTGTCAGAGCCACACCTATGGACGCAAGGTTAGTTTTCTTCGCCTCCTCCAAGACGGTCAGTAGAAGCCTGCACCGGACAAACAATTAACCGGATGAAGAAGAGAAGCCAGAGAATGAAGATTAGCAGACATACCCTTCAAGGCCAGGGCAACGCTGGATATTTGCGCCCGCTGGACCTGCTCTATTTTGTGCCGGCTAGCCTCCACCTCCTACAGCCGGGTGATCTCGGACTTCAGCCGGTTGATCTCCTGCCGGTCGATCTCCAGCTGCTCGGCGTACCCCTTATCTATTGCCGCCTTGGCCTTGGCCAACTCATCAAGCTCGGCTTGGCGCTTCTTCTCTTGCTCAGCGAGATGCCTCACCTCGGCCTCCAGCCGGCTGACGACGTCTGGGTTGGCTTGTGGACGCTGCGCAGAATCTACTTCTGCCATGAAAATAGTCAGTCCTAAGAGAGAAGGCCATCGGGCGAACAACGGTTGCTTACTTTTGGCAGCCTACAGCTCCCGCTCAAGCTATTGAATCCGGATACGGGACACATGCTCTGAGTGCTGAAAACAAGACTAGCGTCAAAACTAAGACCGGCTAATAGCAGCCGGCCACCCACGACCCATAAACAAGACGTACCCCGAGCGCTTCCCGGAAGCGCCTGAAGTCGGAGAGCTGCACCTCCAGATCCTTCTCGACCTCCCGGGCGAAGACGGGGGGATCTGCTAGGTGCCGCTCTCGGCCCTCGAGGTAGCTGCCAGTCCCCTCATGAACCACCATCTCTCGCGAGGCGTCAGGAGCAGGCGGAGGTGACATCCGGGTCGCTTCACCGGCCGGCTGCCGCTCGGAGTCTGGTTGTGGCTCGGTCACCGGACGGTTCACCCCGGAATTGTCAACGACCGGCTGAATTGGGAAGGAGTCCTTGTCTGCCGCCCTCGGCTCTGTCGCGACATCGTTCTCGTCCTGGCCCTCTCCATCGCCATGCCGGCCGGCTGGCTTCTCCTCCTGGCCGGCCTGAGGGCCATCCTCCACCGAGCCGGCCCCGGTCTGGATCTCACAACTGTCTTTCGCCGAACTTCCTGGGGTAGCCGTCTCCTGGGCGGTGGTTTTCCCGCCATGGATGGACCTGGGAGGACTGAACCAGAATATGAAAAAAAGAAGGCAAGATGTTGGCAGGAAGACAAGAAGACTCACACGACCAGCTTCATGGGGACCTTCGGCACCCGGATGCGCCTCTTCTTCAGCAGGCTCTCGGCGGCTCCGGTGTTTTCCACCTTGCCGGCTGGCTCAGCCGACCTTGAGCGCTTTGAGGGGGTAGCCGAAGACGTCCGCTTGGTCTCTGCACTCGCGTCAGAGTCCGGAAGATGAATAATTTCAATGGGCTGGTCGGCAACAGGCATATCGGGAGAGGCGTCAGGCTTACCGCGAGTAGCCGGCATGGCTCGTCCATTGTCTCCACTAGCCGGCGCGGACTTCTCGCCTTGGTCTGCCGGCGCATGGCTCACCTGGCCGCCTGCAGACGGCGTGGTCTCGCCTTATTCGCCGTCCGTCGGGACGGTCCCGTCGTTCTCCCCAGCGGTCGGGCACCCAACCTTTGGTTTCAGCACCAGGTCGGGGAGGAACTGCGGTCCATCTGGCCCGTCCTCGGTCAGCTGGGCCTCGAAGAGCTGCGCATATGTCCAGGTCGCTGTCAGCCGGATGAAGTTCAGCAGAAAGTCACAAGCTCGGAACATTTACCTTGGGCGGCGGATGCTTGCGGTCGTAAAGTGACAGGTAGAAGCCCCAGTCCTCGCCGACATACTCCTTGGTAACCATCCAAAGCCAGGCGTCCAGGGATGAATTGGCCAAGTACTTGGTGCTGAGCCGGGTGGGGTCGTACCGACCTGACATTTGGCAGATCTTGTGCGGCCGGTCCTGAAGAGGAGCAACCCAGCGAAAGATCCTACACAGCGTGAGATCCCTCGCGTCCAGACCTCCCGCCACCAGCTCCTCGGCCCGACTCACCATTTTGTCTGTCTCCTTCTTGTCCCCGCAATTCCTGACGTCCCAGTGCAGTTTCGCGGGGGCAGCAAGGGAGAAGGCCGACAAGCCAATCCGATCCTTCTCGGTCAGGTTGCGAACGTAAAAGTACGTCCTCTGCTAGCCCTTGACACTAGTAGGAAAAAGCCTACCAGTGGCGCACCTATTTTCCTTACCAGTGGCGCATCACGGTGCACCACGGCTACCTCGTCACTGCTAATTGTTACTCGTGGCGCACCAAGGTGGTGCGCCACTAGTAGTGTACTTTATCTGTGACGCACACGCCGGATGCGCCACTAGTAGTATTTCCGAATTAAAAAAAAAACAGCGTTGCGGGGCTTCACGTCGGCCGCCGGACCGAGACGAACTGGTCAAGCACGGGGAGCTTCGCGCCTCGGCAACACAGCAGAGGGCGTCGCGCCGGCCGCGAAATAGGGTGAGCTTCGCGACTAGAGGAGGAGCCGGACTGGGGGTGTCGACCCGGAGCTCACCGGCGAGTCCCATGCCGCTAAGGTTGAAGGCGACGACGCGACCGTCGGGCAGGGGCGCGCACGAGATGCCGACCCATGAGCATGGCGCGGTGGAGTTCGCGCCGGCGTCGGAAGCACACTTCTGCCGCGCGTGACGTGGGTACACCTTTCGGGTGTGCCACCATGGACTACCCTGGTGCGGAAGAGAATAAAAGGCCCATCTGTCATCAGGCCCAGGAAGGAGGCCCCGAAGGAAAGATTCCGAGATATTAGGTCGGCAGGCCCAGATGTAAACCTAGTCGGTAACGGACCCGAGACCCAGTCCCACTATTTAAGGACTGGGAGGGCCGCCGACCTAGGGTATGTTCTTACTCACCGCCAGAAACCCTAGCGAGATCGAATCTCACGGTCTCGCCATTTTAACCCATCTGTAAGCTCATCATCATCAATACCAGACAAGCAGGACGTAGGGCTTTTACCTTCGGGGGCCTGAACCTGGGTAAATCTCTCTTGTCAGCTGACGAATCCATCAGTACCACCATCTTCTTCTCCTATTCTCTCAACCCGAGGATGTCATCTGAGGGATTTGGCGTGGTAACCCCACGTCAATTGGCGCCGTCTATGGGAAAGACTGGTGCTGGATCTACGGGTTCGGCGGCTACATCAGCAACTATCGGCGACTCGCCGGTTCTGCAACAGCCGATCTACTTCGGCTCACTGGGTTTTCGCCCGCACTCGCCGGTCGTGCAATCGGCTTTCGAGGACCTGCAAGCTGGTGTGGAGGCGAGCTTTGGCAAGCTGCGCTTCTACGTCAACAAGTGGGGGATGCTCCGTATCACGGACGCACCTCCTTCTGCATCGAAGGAACCCGCCGCTTCATCGACTTCATTGGCGGAAGTCGCAACTTCATTGACTGCATCGGTGGACATCCTGTCACCCCGCGCAGATTTCGCGGAGGGAATGCTCGACGAACCTGCATCACCTTTGGTCACAGCACCGCGATCTACATCGCCAACCGTCGACTTCGCGCGCACGACCGAGATGCCAATCGTGCCATACATCTCATCTACTCCGTCAAGCCCTGCGTACTCCGCCAGCGGAGCCTCGTCACCCTTCGAGTCCGCCTCCAGTGTCGACTCTGACGATCAGACGTCGTATCTCTCGCCAATCGAGGTGTACATGATGGTGCCTGCTGGAGGAGGAGCATCAGGACCCGGGGAAACGGCCGCGGCAGGAGCCGCAGCTGCTGCCGCCGCCGCCGCAAGAATGGCAGCCGCAAACACGGAGACCGGATTGAACGCTCCGCCTAACAGGGGCGAAAAGCCGAACTAACCATACGTCGTCACCCTG
>QRDG01001187.1:0-88704 GCA_012064385.1 Puccinellia tenuiflora
TCGTGGCCACCTTGTTCAATGCGTGGTACTCATCTCACTCATGGACTCATAGTCTCCATTGTCATTGACTATCATCACCTTCTTGTTGGTGCATTCAAATGACTTGTGTCCTTGACCTCCACACTTGTAGCAAGTGATATATGACTTGACGGCTTGTGGTGAGGGCGTCGTTTTCTTGGAAGTGGTAGTGGGTTGCGGTGTAGAACTTTTGGCATTGCCTTGGGCTTGGACTTGAGTCATGGGTTGTGTTGATGATGAAGCTCTAGTGGCGAAGAAGGACTTGGCCTTGACATACTTGAGTTCTTCGGTGACTTGGCGCTCGGCCTTCATGGCTTGATGAACGAGCTCAACAAGGTTCTCATAAGGTTGGAATTCCACTATCTTCTTGATGGGGTACGTGAGGCCGTTCAAGAAACGTGCCATTGATTGTTCCTCGGACTCTACAATGTGTGCACGGGAGAGAGTGGACTCCATCTCCTTGTAGTACTCGTCGACCGTCTTGATACCTTGCTTGAGTTCTTGTAGCTTCTTGAACAAATCGCGTGCATAATGATGTGGCACAAAGCGCTTGTGCATTTCCTTCTTCATGTCATTCCATGTGTCTATTGGGTCTTCAAAGGATGCTTGGAGTTGTTCCCACCATAGTTGCGCATAGCCTTCAAACTCGAGGGATGCGAGGTCAACTCGTTTGTCTTGCGGCACCTTGTAGACTCGAAATAGCTTGGAGACATTGGATTCCCATGCTATGTAGTCCTCCGGGTCGTTGGTGCCGTGGAACTTAGGAATGACGAGCTTGGGAGGATGAAGCGGTTCTTGTGATCATCCTCATCATCATCATCATGGTGGCGATGGCGGTCTCGGTGACGATGCCTTGGATGGTGGTGTGGAACATAATCCTCGTCATCTTCAATATCAACATGATTGTCGGCCAATGGCACTCGGCGGCTCGATGTGGAGGAAGATCATGACGATGATGTCGATTGTCCTCATGGCGGTGTGGGGGATCCAAATTAACATTTGGAATTGGAATTTCTTGTCGATGGCGATCTTGATGTTGGTGATGGTGTACGATCGCTTGGGGGTGCGGCTCTTCTTGACGATGTTGGTCTTGGTGTTGTTGAGGATCCATGTTCACTTGTTGATTAGGTATCTCTTGGCGATGGCGATGCCCTTGATCATTCTCACTCCGTGCGTGGCTTCTTGCGGTGGAGTGGCGAGAGCTTCGCGAACTTGACCTTGAAGAGTGTCGACGATCTCGTTCGAGGAGCTCTTGGATTTGAGCGAAGCGCTCATTGTTTTCACATTGAGCGGCTTGATGGCGCTCCTCATACCGACGGAAGTTGTCGTCAATGTACCGCCTAAGGGCCTCCGCTTGTTTGCCGAAGTCGGTGTCTTGTTCTTCCCTAGCCATGATTAGACAACACAAGTGATATGTGGAAAATTTGGTGGCTAAAAACCGCTCTTACCATTGGTTGATAATATTGGACAAGTGGGCTTGCCGCCCGAGACAATGGTGTCACAAGAGTAAAAGTGTTTGATTAGCAATCCAAAGCGACCACACACACTTATGAGGAGCTTGGGTATGGTAAAGTGGCAAGAATCGAAACGAAACCAACGAAAAGGCTATTGCAAGAAGTGGAGAATAACCACAAGGACCACGAAACAAAAGAGACTAACCACACAATCCGAGAAACAAAGAGACTCACACGTGGAGACAAACGTGGATGGTGCGACTATAGGGAGGAGCAACTTGGACCTAACGAAGACTATGCTCGTGCCGCACCACCTCTCGAAGGACAACTAGCTCAAGTGTATGGGAAGGAGCACCCGATTTGCACAAGTGTACCCATTTATCTATTGGTAATTGGAGCTTGAGGATAACTAGGATCACGGCTCGGCTTTTCTCTTTTTTTTTTGAATCTTTTCTATTTCTCTTTTGCTTTTATGCTTTTGCCCGAGCCGAGTCCGCTACAACTAGATGCTCACAAGATTATGATATGGTTACTTGGTGTCACACAAGTGCAATGCTCACACTATGAAGAGCTAGCTCCTAGGAAAAAGTTTCGCGAAATGGAAGGGATGTGTCGGAAGCTATACCTTTGATGTCGTCGAGGTAGCGATGAGGCGACACGAAGATGAAATCGGTGAATAGTCGTGCGGCGGTAGCACCGGCCGAACGGCCGGTAAGACCGATTGCGGGCGGTAGTAACGGCCGTTCGGACGGTAGTACCGCCGGCGACGAATTGCGCGGCACGCTTGGGCTTGGAGCGGAAAAGTCCTCCGGAAAACACCAACGGAAAGTGGGGAAAAGGTCTTAAGCACGAGATCCGTGGATCAAAACCACAAATCGCTCACCAAATCGAAAGATCGAACGAAATCCATATTGGCTATTTTTTTTTTGGAATTTTCGAAATTGGTATGGGAAAGAAAAATTTTGGTGGAAAATGGCTAATAAACGGTGGAAACACGATCCAAATCCGTGGAAACCCTTGCTCTTGATACCAAATGATGTAGGGCTAGGCCCGATCTTCACGGATTTGAGGGGGAAACGGGGATGAACACGAAGAACACGAGGGGAAACGAGGGAGATTCGTGGGCAAAACACAAGGATAACTAGCAAATCCTGCTAAGAACTCCACCCAACAACAAACCCTCAAAAAGGTAGCCTTTGGATCGAAGAATCAAAGCCAAACTTACTCTTGTTGAAACCGATTGCTCTTACCGGCCGGTCCACCGATCCAATAGAATCACCGCAGTGAAAGATTGGTTTGCACTACTAGAGACAACCGCAGTGAAAGAGTAGCAACAACAAGATCTACCTCAACGAGGCACCCTAGCTACGAGGGAGGAGGAGCATAGCTCTCACAAGTCTCAGATTCAGTCTAACCTCGAAATGGGGAAAGTGGAAAGCTATTTATAGTCTATTACAGAACGGACAGGAAAGGCGGGGAACCGGCCTGGGGGCCGGCCTAGGCCGGCCTGGAGGCCGGCTGGCTCTGGCGGGGAACCGGCCTGGGGGCCGGCCTAGGCCGGCCTGGAGGCCGGCCGGCTCAGGTGGATGACCGGCCTGGGGGCCGGCCTAGGCCGGCCTGGAGGCCGGCTGGGAGGCCGGCGCGTGGGCCGGCGGCGTCGGGATGTGGCCCGGCCTGGGGGCCGGCCTGGGCCGGTATGGAGGCCGGCGGCTTCGGGTGGGTGCCCGGCCTGGAGGCCGGCCTGGGCCGGCTGGGAGGCCGGCGGCTTCGGGTGGGTGCCCGGCCTGGAGGCCGGCCTAGGCCGGCTGGGAGGCCGGCCTCCCAGTCTTCGCTCCTTCCCTCCTCTTCTTGTCCATCTTCTTGGGTCTCCTCTTGTCCATCTTCTCCATCATCTTGGACCTTCTCTTGGTCATCTCCTTGACTCCATTGTGGGCCATCAACCGGGTGGATCCTGAGTATGCACAAGGTACCGGCATGAAGTAGCAACCCATTCAAAGGAAGGTCAAGATCACACATCGAGAGGAGCGAGGTCACCTTTTCATGAAGAGCTTTGACTCTTGATCTTGTCATTGGGGCCATTTGGCATGGTGTCCATGGTGTTGTCCACGTGTGGGGCTACATCATATGGTCACATCATTAACATAACATGTGTCAGTAGTAGTACAAGATGCCTCTTCATTGCCCACCCTTAGATTGAAATATGGTGGATGCTTGGGCTCCAGTTGGATCATGGTCTTGCTGCTTAACATTGCAGTCACATCCAACATGGTCGGTCGATCCGATGCGTTCTCTTGTACACATAGAAGTGCAATGTTAATGCAGCTCATCATTTCCGTGGACTCACACTTGGGAAGCAATGAATCATCAACGAGTTCTGTCCATCTCCCCTCATCCCACATTTGCCAAGCCTATTTAAAATTTCATCACAACTTTATATACAGGAAACGAGATAATCAACATATGTTCATGTTATATGGATGCCTATGCACTCACATATCCAATAAAATTGATGAACCCTCCGCATTGGTTGCTACCAGAATTCCATTTCCCACTAAGGATCTCCAAAATTAAAACTCCAAAGCTGAATACATCAGATTTGACAGAGAAGAGGCCCTCAGAAGCATACTCGGGAGCCATGTAGCCGCTAAAATGATGTAGTAATGATAAAGATGAAATTAGTTTATGGTTAAATTTCAGTAAACTTTGTAAGTTGGCCAACTGATATGAAACTTACTATGTACCAACCACTCTTCTCGTAGTGTTTTCTTCAATGTTATTTGAGGTGAAAATTTTGGCTAGTCCAAAATCTGAAATCTTAGGATTCATTTCGTTGTCCAAGAGTATGTTGCTTGGTTTAAGATCTCGATGTATGACACGTAACCGAGAGTGCTTATGTAGATAAAGAAGTCCTTCCGCTATTCCTTCAATTATTGCAAGACGTTTATCCCAGTCCATTAAACCTTTTTTATTTTCGTCTGCACATGAGCTAAAATTAATTAGCATAACGGAGAAAAATCATCTAAAGAAATAGTTGGAAATTATTGAGAATGGAAACTATACACATATGGCCGTGAAAACAATATACTAATATATTTTGAACCATATTTAACCTATGAATCCAAAGGGCAAGTATATACCAAAGATGAAGAAATCCAAGCTTTTGTTTGGCAAATATTCATAGACCAATATTTTCTCTTCTCCTTGAGAGCAACATCCCAAGAGTCTAACCAAATTTCGGTGTTGAAGCTTTGCTATGAGCTCAACCTCATTTTTGAACTCTATGAAACCTTGTCCTGAATTTGAAGCAAGTCTTTTAACTACAATCTCCATTTTATCAGGAAAGTGTCCCTGGTGAAAAACGTTAAGAATGTTCTTTAAAGTTATTGTTCCGCAATCCAGTTTCTTTATGATACAGAAGTTAATTAATAGTGACTATTAACTTCCTAAAATCAAATGAACACCACATTGGATCAACATTTTCCACTTAATTATTTTACTATGATATGACGACGCTTTGTTGGGATGCTATTTTCTTTTACGAGAATGTTTTATAAATAATATTTTTTGCGATGTAACCTATATATTTATATTGATTGTAGAAGTAGGATGATAGAGGGGTTTCATATATGTACCTTATATACAGGGCCAAATCCACCTTCTCCAAGTTTGTTTTCCTCGGAAAAATTACTGGTAGCCTCCAATATATCATGAAAGTTGTAAACAGAAAATTCATCTCCCATTTCGCGGACAAGCTCATGATCTCCTCCTTGCACCCTGTGAGAACTCTGTTCTCCTAATCTCAGTGTTACTGGAAATTTTAGAAATTATTCAATCCGCGGATATCTTCAATTATGTCTATTTATGTAAGCGGAATACATATATTGAGATGAGCGTTTCAGTAGCTAATTTACCCACCTTTTCTGTATCTTCTTCGCAGGTGAAGACGGTAAAGAATGAAGTATAAAAAAACGAGTGCCACAGGAGCTGCTACACATATTGCAATTACCCAGGGTCTGAATCCACGTCCTTTAAAATTAATTAACATCATCCATGTAAGAATTATCATAAGTCCTTAATAATAGCATGGCAACTAGTCAAAGTTTTGGGCACGTAAGCATTTTTTTTCGATAATGTTTGGGCACGTAAGGATGGATACAAAAGCTAAATCAACCTTTTCTGAATAATAAATAAATTGAATTGAATTGAATTCTTCATCACAGCTCATAGACATACTTTTTTCTGGCGGCGCCGGAGCAACTGACGATGGACTGATCCGTCGTGTGAGTTGGTCGAAGAACATAAACGCCTCGAACCTGACGTTGCAGCGCAGCACGAAGATCCGTCCTCCCAGGCGCATGGACATGGTGGTGTTGACCACGCCGATGAGCCGCTGGAGGCAGGCGAGGCAGTCGCCGGCGGACAGGTCCGGTGTGCACTGCGCAAGGGAGTAGAGCGTCGGAGCGGAGTCCATGACCGTGGTGGCGTACCGCCTCGCTGGATCGGCGGCCGCGTCCTGGGCCGTCACGGTCAGTAGGTTGTGGACGTCAGCGGGAACAACGCTGACAGTGCCGTCGCCGGAGATGTTGTTCGGGTTCCACGACTGGAAGAGGGTGGCGTTCTCGGTAATACCAGTGGCTGGGCTGAGGAAGCCGTCGTCGCCGGAGAAGCCGACGACGCAGCCTGGCCGCTGGGTGTTGTCGTACTCGTAGTAGACAGCGGCGCCCTTGCGGTACGGGCACGCCTGCTGCGCGCCCTGGAACGAGGCGGCGATGCAGTCTCTGCACGCTGTGTCGTTGGCGAAGTCGCCGCGGCAGAGCGCGAGCGCGTGCACCGCGTCGGGGGACTGGCCGGTGCTGTCGGCGGCGAAGAGCTGTGGGGAGGTGGAGGCGTTGCTCGCGAGGGATGTGGCGAGGACGGCAAGGTTGGACTGGTAGGTGCTGTTGGCCGTGTAGTTGCCGCCGCTGCCGCAGAGCTCCGCCGTTGACGTTGCCGACAGCGGCATCAAGAGGAAGAGCAGGGTGAGCAGGACGCCCGTCATGCTCGTTTTGCATCGGGGAATTTGGCAAAACCGAAAACATAGTAAGAATATTCAGTGGCCGGCGCCCGGCCGGTTGTCCCTTTCAGCAGTCAGTCGGACAGTCAAAGACTTTGAAACCATCAATCACGGAGTCTCCTGTTTGTCTAATGAAATAACTATTCACCGGCTGGCAGCATCGAATAGAACAAGCTTACTTCTATGAAGATGACGTTGCAACAATCCATTAGAACCTTCAAAACTCATGTCATGGGTGTCATCATTTATGTGAATTAACTAGCAGTGGTTTGCTACGGGTTGATTTCTATTAATTTAAACTAGCAAAGTGGCCCGCGCACATGCGCGGGCAACATCTTTATAGTCTATTGTTATGATTTTGTAATTCCATACATGGCAAAATGCATTAAGATATCTTGCTTTCGATAACTATCTACCAATATTCTTTAGCTCCGTAAATATAATCAAGATCTCCTTACAAGATCCAATAATCATATAGTCTCGTTGGATCTTAAAAATGTTATAAATATTGTATTTGAGTTTAAATTAACCACGGTCACTTTTTATTTGGCGAGTGATAGCCACTTGGAACTATGTTGTATTGTGCATCCACTCTCAAAAAATGAGCTAGGCTCAATTACCTATTGTAACCATTGTGTATCCTTTGATCAAGGAGATTTATAACTAAGATTGCAACCATTGTCTATGGTAGACAAAAATAGGAACTTATGTTACACATTTGGGGTGTGTGTGTGTGGGGGGGGGGGGGGTTCAAACTCGTACATTTATTGCTAGTGTACTATTGGGTGATAATCAAATGTATATTGTGAGTTATTTGTTTTGACTTTCCTAATCAAGCGCCAATTATTTATTTGTAATGCTTCCCATTCCTTTCCATCAAGTTTTATCACAAAAACGTATCAATTGTAAAGCAAAATGTCAATATTTTCAAATATAACGACATAATTGTGTTGCATGCTAAAGAAATGTTTGGTATACCACACAGGATTTCCATTTCTTGAAAGCAACTTAGTCGAGCACCGATTGCTCATAACACCCCTTTTTCATAGCTAAATATAATGAAATATGTATGCATGCATCACATTTCACACTACATAGCTTCTGAAACTTATATGGAATACCCGTGATCTGGTCAGGAGTCATCTCTAGCTAGAGCGGTCGTAGTTCAAGATGTAGCATTGGTAGAATAGAAAATGCGGTAGAGGACTGGAAAGGTGTCCGTTAGCAAAGAAGGTTATTTTGCATGTTAGAGAAAAAACATAATATTTTAATCCTTATCGAGTACACTATTGAGATAAAAAATATACATATGAAATGAAATGCAACTAAAAAGCAAAAATATTTGACCTCAATATGAGAATCCATTATAAAAACTAATTCGAGCTGCTAGAAAAACAACATAGAAAGAGGGCTCACTAAAACATGACTACACCTCAAAACCAATGAAAGGATAACGCACGAGGAAACTGCAACATACACTCCATGCACTTGATTGGTTCCCATGGTTCCTGCTTGCGTGGCCTTCGCAGTATTTCTCCTTCATAGAGTAGAAAAATGCTTATTAGACCAAATAATATATTTCAAGTGCATATTGCTCTATTTAGAGTTATATCCCATTGGAAGCAATTTTCGCATGAAAAACGAAATATTTCCAGTGGTCATTCCTAATTTCCATTTTATTTCTAACAGACATACCTAGTGGGATAAAACTTACTGAAGGGAAAACATGAGCAATATGATGTATGTCTGATGTGGGCCACCTCATTACTATTCTAGACCCCAAATCTGTGTTCATATTTATAGGTTTACCCAAAACACCACAAAGGAGCACATATATATGTATGAAAAAAATTATCAGAGGAGAAATAAAATAAAAATCATTTTCCTTCTCAGTTGCATGAAAATAAATTCAATTGTAGACAAAGATCATTTTTGTTAGAGCTGCTAGATACATGTTTACATCGGATACGTGTAATTGACAAACTAAATCCGAATATACTAATAGAGTATTTTATCATGTCAATGACAAAAGTGGTAAATGCCGAAGTGAAATGATGCATGTAATAAATTGAAAATAACTGAAAGTATAGAAAAAACTATTAATTCCCAACATTGCAAAACAGTGAAAGTACAGAAAAACTTCTAAATTACCCACATTGCAAAAAACAAACACTTGACATCCATGGCAAAGGTGTTATACTACCACAAAAATGTAGTACACACCAGGCCGCAAGATGCCATATTGGCAAAAAAACAAACACCTTTTAAAAGGCATATTGAAAAATCACATTGGTGTATTCGTTCAATTTAGTGGAAAATATGATACCATTATTTGGCCCATTCAACCCTGTGTAATTGACAAACTAAATCCGAATATACTAATAGAGTATTTTATCATGTCAACTGACAAAAGTGGTAAATGCCGAAGTGAAATGATGCATGTAGTAAATTGAAAATAACTGAAAGTATAGAAAAAACTATTAATTCCCAACATTGCAAAACAGTGAAAGTACAGAAAAACTTCTAAATTACCCACATTGCAAAAAACAAACACTTGACATCCAGGGCAAAGGTGTTATACTACCACAAAAATGTAGTACACACCAGGCCGCAAGATGCCATATTGGCAAAAAAACAAACACCTTTTAAAAGGCATACTGAAAAAATCACATTGGTGTATTCGTTCAATTTAGTGGAAAATATGATACCATTATTTGGCCCATTCAACCCTGTAATTATTTCGTTCAACCGTGTTTAGTTGTATGAATACCACCATATTTAAATAATATATTTCATGTGCCTTCAAAATCTCTAAAGCAAGGCATTATTTCTAGACTCGCGAGCTCCTCTCTATCAAGCTAGCTCGCGATATTGTATTTTACATGATATTATGCTCTGAATACCAGCCATACACCCCTCCAACAGTTAGATCTTAATTTAGTAATGCATATGAGCACTAATATCCTCTACCAAAGGACGTGTAAAAGAGATATAAACTGATTGTATGATATTCTAAAAAATCTTATAAATATGCTTACACCATAAAAGTTGTGCCAACCACATCAGTCCATCATGGGAGAATATTGGTACTTCACAATGTATACAAAGACAAATATATGCACTAAATAATCTAGAACTAAGCTGCGTAAAGAATGAGAAAGTACAGTTACATGATTATATTACGGAAAACAAATAAACATTCGATGCTTCAAAGCTGTAATTCATCGTTGCCATGGTCTATTATTTGGGGAGTAATTTCATCTTGAACCTGTCAGTGGGTAGTCATCCTGATGTTTATTCTAAAATAGTCAATAGGAATTACTTGTCCCATCGCACAACTCCGTAGATAATCAAGGACTGCTGATACGTTCCTCTGCTGATACGTTCCTTGGCTGCAGAATACAAATAATTCAGAATCAACAAAAATATATCTTGAAGGAGTATACACCTAGATTTTTATTTTGAACAAAATACCTATATCTAAAAAGGCAATAATATCCATTGAATCTAGGTAAAAGAGAAAATTTCTAGATGTAAAAAAAATCGAGAGGGAAAAAATATCGTTAAAAACTTGGTTCTTTCGTATATCATATTGATAAAACACAGAAAGCTTCTTCACGCTGCTAACTTTGGGAGAACTAATGCTAGTTGCATCAGTGTGCTACATTCATCTAGAATCTTAAAACTCAGTGACGGGAGGGAGATAACCCATGGCTACGTAAGCTGAAGGTCTAATCCTCAAAGCTAACATGTACCAAATACCGATACCAATCGGTCATCTACTTACCAGCACTCAGATCAGCTTGAATCAACAGATCTAAAGATCAAGAAACCTTGTGACAGAGAAACGGGAAGAGAGAACAGGGTATGAGAAGGGAACCGACCGCTTGATTTCTCTGGGCACAAACTTTGTAGATTGATGACCAAATATCCTCCACGGTCATCCACAATTTTCTTTACAGTCTACTTTTAGGTTGTGGCACACCCCGGACATGGCCCTTCCCCTTGCAAATTTCTCACTACTCCGCTCTACCTTTAATACCTACATCGTATCTGAAGCAATCCATGCCGAATCATCCCTTTCAATTCCTCTGCGTCGTCACTGAAGCCACCAGGCCGAAAAATTAGCAGGACATACCAGTAGACCCTACCGTTGTCTTGGCCAGTAGACACACCCAATGTGTTGGACTCTGGCAGAGATCGGTAGATGAGGGCCGCCGTAAATCGATCTTGAACCGAAGCAGTAGGTCGAGACTTCATAAGCCAAATATTCTATCGATCTTGTAGGCTCATCTACATCGGAGATCTGATATTTGCATGAGGAAACAAATTGAAATCTGAACCCATCATATACATGCACTTGGAGACGGAGTACATCGGTTGGTCATGGGCAGCTAGAGGAATACAGCGGCGGCGGCGGCCGTCCGGCCGAGAACCTAGCTTTCTTTTCCTTTCGACGGGAGAATATTAGCTCATTACCTGGACATGATATCGAAGAGGTACGACAAAAATTAAGTAGGGGCATTGGTGGGTAATTTCTTCATGTCAATATTTTTTTAATCCATCGGTTGCCATCACCTAGTTAGTTAAAACTGATGGCTGGATGTTTCTGATTTTTGTGGGATTTTCTAGACTATTTCTCTTTTTTCTGGTAGCCCGTCATGTACTTTTAATATATAATAGATAATAGTGTTTAGGCCATGAAAATATCATTTTTCTTGACGGAGAAACATTCTTGATGGAGAATCAACTATCGTGGGCTCGCTCTCTTGTCGGTACCACATAGTTTTCGCCCAGCTTTATAAATAAAGCAACAACCATTATACAAGTATCGATACAACCGCAACACCACACAAGCACTCAAAGAAAATAAAAAACAAAAACAAAATGGAGACAAAGGCGGATCGACTAAACTACAATGACCCGCAACCGCCGCGCCCACCGAAGGATTACCACCACACTCCTAGCGTCGAATCATCAGGTACCAAGCAACACCTTCAAGAAGGAGAGCTCACGTTGCTGCCTGGACCAGCGCACTGGTCCTAGGGTTTCCCCGGTACACTAAGGGAGGTGGACAAAGGGTAGCCATGACGCCCTTCAAGAAGGGGAGATACCACCCAAAGGCGGCACCGCGTCGGTGTCAGGCGAGCAGACAAGGATTTCTCCCGAAAAAACCCTATCCACTGCCCTCGGACGATCCGTAGCACAAGAGCCCTGCGAGGACGAGGCCTCAACACCACCAGACACACCGCCCACCAACATGCGCCGCCACGGTCACCGAGCCAACATCGTCGTCTCTCTGAAGCTAGCTTCACGAGGTCTGCAAGACGGAGGCGGGAATTAACTAGACTCGGGATCAGCAGGACCGCGACCGCGCAGGAGGGAACTTCCTCCACCGCCAAAAGCGGTAGTCGACCGAACGCGGCCGCAGAGCACACCGGTCCCAGTTAGGTTCGGCCGACCACCTGCCACACTACAGGGGTACACAAATCCCAATAGGGTCCAGCCGTGCCCTGGTTGGGCCCGTTAAGTCCGCCGTCATGCTGCAACAGGCCGACCACCGTCACCGTTGCTCCCTTGCACCGGTTACACCGCCCTCAAGAATAGGAAGAACCGAGATCAGCAGTACCGCGGCAGCGCGGGAGGGAACTACCTCCACCGCCGAAGGCGGTAGTCGACCGGACGTGGCCGTAAGCACACCAATCCCTGTAAGGTTCGGCCGGACCCGACGGGCCCGTAAAGCCCCCGTGGGGGCACACCAGTCCTAATAGGGTCTGGCCGGGTCCGGATCGGACCCGTGAAGCTTGCCGCCACGCTGGAACAGGCCGGACGCCGTCGCTGCTGCCCTTTGGACCCACTACCTTGCCATCAGATGTAGCTCGGGCAGCAGACCGGCCCAGCCTGACCCAGATGGGTCCCAGCGGGCCCCGATCTGGGCCAAGGGAGCCGTGTCATTCCCCGACCAGCGCCGAGGGGCGCCACCACCGCGGCCCCACTGCAGCCCGCCGCCTCTCTGTGTTGCGCCGCCACAGCAACCCGAGTACGCCGTCGTGTCGCCAGCCCCCGGCTGGAGCCGTCCTGAAGCTGCCATGAGCGTACCACCCCCGGAAGGCCGTCGCCCCATGAGACGCCCTCCACGCACGCGGGTAGAGAAGGTCCGCCGCCGCCGGCACCGTCCGAGCCGCGCGCGGGGACTCGCGCCGACGGCGGCGGGAGATAGAGGTGGGAGGGAGGCGCACGGGCGAGAGAAAGGGCGAGGCCGTGACCGGCCGTCGCGGGGGCGGCGCGGCCGCGGGAGGGAAGAGGGGGGAGAGGGTGGAGGGGTCGGCGCGGCCGGCCGCCGCGGGCTCGGTCGCGGGAGGCGGCTAGGGTTCTGTCGCGAGAGGGTTGAGGTCGCTTCTTCCCCCGTCGGTACCACATACCGTCAATAATAGAAGGGTTTTTTGCGGTTCTCGTCCCATCGTCAAAAAATAGTGCTCTTTCTTGATGTTATCTTGTCTATGTCAAGAAAAACCTAGTCCATACCTGGCTTAAATCGGTTGGACATCCACAACACGGCTAGTGTAGCTGTGAAATTCTTTGTGTGAGTGTGGCTAAGCAAAGGGAGAAAAGGAAAAATAATTCCCACGGACTAATTTGTGTTGAGGTAGAGGTAGAGCTAGTAGTTCAAAGCTGAAAGTCCTAATACCCACAAACTATTTAAATGAACTGCTACTTCTTTGGTCACAAGATACAACAGGTGCCTCTATCCGTCTCAATAATGGTCACACTGCAGACGTACGAGTAAGTTATTTAGCTTCAATTAAGAAGAGATAAACGTCGAAATCACTATAAAAACGGAAATATATACAGTAAATCGGTCTACAGTACCTGACATTGCTTCTCTGTTTTACCCTGCCGAGCATTGTAACTCTCCTGTCTTTCCTTCTCTACGTCAGGGAGCCGGCTCCCGGCCGGACGCCATACGGTACAGCTTCACACGGGTTACAAGACAGGAGAGAAGGAATCACAAGGCATAATTTTAGTACACTCTGCAGAGGTGCATCGCTTTACCCACAAAAATGTTTTAGCCCTTTGGTAGGAGAATTTTCTACTCATAACTGTTTGGTATGAGGCCAGGTCCGAAGGTTTGAACCACGCATTGCCCTTCTCCACTACCCCACATATCTGCCCAATATAATGCAGGCAATCCTTGACCGCACCCATTATCCCTCTCGAGACACTAGTACCCTCACCCAGCAAGGTGGGAATTATACATTGCTTCCACACACGTTGGCCGTCCGCCAACGGCTCAACTAGGAATAATCGTCCAGACATATGTGATAGGAAAAAGATCCGGCTGAATCGCACTGCCAAAACAAGGTCTCGTGGTTAACGCTATTTATACAACACAAGGATACAAAACAAAGGATAGCTAATGACATTTGTTGTTAATCCTATCTCAGTATATATGGTATGACAGAACCACCACCACATCAATCCATCCACTAGTTCATACATGTGAGCTTTGAATGAAAATCTAGTAGCATGTGTGAAATAAGAAACACCTTACAAATCTGTAGTCAGTCCTATGGAGTAGCTCCTGTATTGTTGATGATCTAGTTTTCCTGATCATGAGCATTGCATTGTTGGGGTTATAATAGGGTAACAATGGTGTTGGAACCACAAAGACCATGTCGTCAATACATTGACGGTATCTTCTCATAATGTGTCAACATTTACTTTTATCCTTATAACATGAGAGTATCGTGGATCCACATACTGAATGGTTGCTTTGGGGTCAACAAACGTTACTCCGCAACAAGTAAGAAAGTGATTTTATGCTACAACAGAAAGCATGTGACGGTGCTAGATATGTCAAGACTAAGATATGCCCCTCGGCGTAGAGAGATACACTCTAGGTCCACTCTACTAAAGTATCCTGACTAATTATTGTGACTAAGGAGTTAGTCACAAGGATACTAGAATAAATAATTAAGAAAAAAGTAGAAACCGATAAGGTGGATAAGTGATCAAGACTTGATCATAGTGATAACGTCAAAGTCCTTCCTTCGTTTCTGTAATGTATCATGAGGCAAAATGAATTGTATGAGGTAATACAATGTTTTCTTGAGAAAGATCTTTGATAATATGTGGGAGTCATTATGAGGGTCCAGATGCCTCTGACGATTATTGATCAGAAGGTGTTCTCAACATGTCAACATATACTTGAACATGTAGGGCCATACACTTAATGATTAGCGACATTTAGGATGCTATGATGGTACGGAGAACAAGAGAAAAAAGTTCTTAAAGTGTTTTAGAGGATCTTAGAATTGTTCTGGGAGGTCCCAGTGTGTTCCGGTGATGTCCAGAAATGTTGTAGAAAGTATCAAAAGGTTAAGATTATGACGTAACCTTCCGGAAGGTTTGGAAGATTCCAAAATATTCGTGAAGGACCCCTGCTTGGAAGGACCACGGTTTTCTTGGGTGGAAAGGTAACATTCTTGGGAGAGGGGGGGGGGGGGGGGTGTGCACCACTCTTGTTAGAGTTGGACTCTATCAGAAATACCTTTGAGGAGCTGGAATCCAACTCCAGGGGTTGCGCCGCCCTACCCCTAGCCTATATAAAGGAGGGGATGTCACACAGCCAATGCATCCAACCAAGACCTCCTCGTTGTCCGCCGCCTCCCGCCTCTAGTAGTCGCCCCTCTCTCTCCTCTATATATGATCAAGTGCGAGTTCTCGGTGCGCCGCCGCTGCTCTATCTCTTAGAGCCCTGCTACTTCTGATGTGCTGGTCCACTCATTGTCGTGGTGTCGCCGATCTAGAACGCGATGATGCCTCGAAGAATTTATGCTCTCCGGCGTTTAATTTGGCGAGCCTTCACAACGAGAGATATCTCTTGTACCTGGGGTATAACCTAGCTATGGTAGTCATAGGACTTCATCAACATCGACTGCTTCTCTATGACATTGCCTCGTTAGTGTACCTTGGTTTGATTCGTGCGCGGTAATATTCTTTTGTTTTGCTTAGCACGTTCCCCTACAACATGATCAAACCTTTTCCGTGGGGCTCAATGAGGTGGTGATGTCCAATGCTCTTTGAGAGAAAATGTTGAATCGATGATACTGAAAACAATGCGCGCGGAAGAGCTAGTTTCACAACCTACCATGGTTGGTGGACATGTCGGTCATGGATGCTGTATTGGTTGACCGGTGGTTGCGTCTTCGACTCGGTTGCTTTTGTCAATTGTGCCCTAGTCCAAATTTGTAGTTTTTTTCTCGCTTGTTAGAAGTTTTGCATGCTTCCTATGACAAAATTTATCGCTCGTCATGAAAAATGTATTATAGTGAATTAATTAGAAATATATCTAATAAGATTACTCTAAACACACAATTAACATTAATTTAAGGTAGGTAAAAATATAAAAAAGAATTGAATGAAAAATGTGAGGTAGGGTACAAAAAAAATGCACCCCAAATAAGATAGGGCATGGCTAATCGAACTTGCATAGTAGAAAATGTTCTGATATACATTGGAAAATTAGAAACCACATAATGCCACTAAAATACTATCTACCAATTGTAACAGATATGGTCATATTATTAATACTACATGACTCCGTAGCGGTGGACGACTCTTCATTTCCTACCCTAACATTGAAATAAGCCGGTTGCTTTGGATCATCTATGATCACGGTGTCACTGCAGAGCATTGCTATGACATCTGCCATGGTTGGTCGGTCTGCTGCATTCTCTTGTACACACAACAATGCTATGTTAATGTACCTCATCATCTTCGCCGAGTGACTTTTGGGATCCAAATTTGGATCTACAAGATCAATCCACCTTCCCTCTTCCCATAATTGCCATGCCTGTTTGCAATTTTGAGACCGTATTATATCTTCCAGTTTGTAAAAACGTAGGTTGTACAGAAAATCCAAAAATATTTATAAATGCATATGTTTGGGTGAATAATCTCACATATCCAAGCAGATTGATAAAATCTCCACACTGTTTGCCTCCAGAATTCCGTATTCCACTAAGGATCTCGAAGATAATAACTCCAAAGCTGAAGACGTCGGATTTAATAGAGAAGATGCCCTCCGAAGCATACTCAGGGGCCATGTAGCCACTAAAATGGTATATGATACATGTCAAAATAATTGTATTTTGTCAAGTTGTATAAATACTCATGAGTGGAAATTACTGAAACTTACTATGTACCAACCACTCTTCTTGTAGTGTTTCCTTCATTGTTATTTGGGGTGGCTATTTTTGCTAGCCCAAAATCTGATATCTTCGGATTCAATTCATTGTCCAAGAGAATGTTGCTTGGTTTAAGATCTCGATGTATGACACGCAGCCGGGAGTGCTTATGTAGGTAAAGAAGCCCATGTGCTATTCCTTCAATTACTGCTATAAGTTTGAACCAATCCAGTAAAGCTCTTCTTTTTTCATCTGCACATCAGTTAGATATTAGTATAACTGAAAAACTGAAAGGAAAAAAGTTACGGTTCCGTCACGTAGGGAATGCGACTATACTAATGGGACTAACAGAAACAAAATGCCGAGTCATTTTTAGCAATTCTGATGTGTTGAGAAACAGTGTATGTTAACTCACTTAAGAAATGCAAATACATACCAAAGATGAAGAAATCCAAGCTTTTGTTTGGCAAGTATTCATACACCAATATTTTCTCCTCCTCCTGAGAGCAACATCCCAAGAGCCTAACCAAATTACTATGCTGGAGTTTTGCTATGAGTTGGACTTCATTTTTGAACTCTGTGAAACCTTGCCCTGAATGTGAAGCAAGTCTCTTCACCGCTATACCCACTCCATCAGGAAGCTTGCCCTGGGAAGAATATGTATCCAAAAGTTAGGCTCTTCTAGTTTACACTAAGGTTTTCATTTACACTAAGCTTGCCATGTTGATAATTATTTTGGTTCATAATAACGACTCCAATTCATTCAATCATGTTAGCAGCCTTCCCAATAAGATATGGAAAACACATATACATACTAATTTACCTTGTAGACAGCGCCAAAGCCACCTTGCCCAACTTTGTTTTCTTCTGAAAAATTATTTGTCGCCTCTAGCAGCTGTTCAAAGTCGAACATTGAAAACTCTGAATTTTTCCCTTGCCACACTAGTTGTCCCTTTCCTTGGGAATCCTCGAAACGCCTGGATCCTTGTAATCTCATCACTATACCTGCATATATGATTGACGGCATGTTAATATCTCTTGAATGATGTGTAAAGTATCATATTGGCACTATATTTTGTGGGGCTAGCTTCAGTTCAGAACTAATTAGCATACCTTTTCTTTGCTTTGCGAGGCGACGACTGTATAAGACGACGAACAGAAATACTGCTGCCGTTACTAGAACTATGGGAATTGCCCACAACTTGCTCATACGCTCTGATATATATGAATATGGTAATTAACATGGTAACGAAGCGTGAGAATAATGATGATAATTAGCATGCTAACTATGCAAAATTTTAAGCAGCAGTCATGGTAACGGACGTACTCTTGTGACCTGGCGATGGCGGCCCCAGAATCAGCATGGGTTCGCCGTTATAGAACTTAGACGCCTCGTATCTGAAATAACACCATATGACACCCATCTGCCCTCCCATGTGGCGGGACGTGGTGGAGTCGATCATGCCGAGGAGACGGCGCAGGCACGACAGACAGTCGGCGGCCGAGAGGTCCGGCGTGCACTGTGCCAAAGAGTACACCTTCGGGAAGGTGGTACCGCTGTCCATGATGCCCGTGGCGAACCGCCTCGGCGCCGCACTGGCCGCCTTCTCCACGGTCTGCACCAGCAGGTCGTCGATGAGGCCGGTGATGAGGGGCACGTCGACGGTGACGTTCTTGACGTTCCATCTCTCGAAGGGCGACCCACCGTCGTCTCCTGCCCCCACGGTATTTAGAGGCGCCTCGAGGATGTCGTTGGCGCTGTAGACAAGGATGCAGTCGGCGTAGAAGGAGGCGCCCTTGAAACATTCCACTCCAGGCGGCGTAGCGTTCTGAAATATGCCGAATTTGTCGGCGACGCAGTCGGCGCACGTGGTGTCGTCGACGATGTCGCCGCGGCAGAGGGCGAGCGCATAGACGACGTCGGGGGCTTGGCCGAAGGTGGCGGTGGCGAAGTGTACCGGGGAGGAGGAGGTTTTGTTGGGGAGGGTGGCGGCGACGGCCTTGACGTTGTCGCAGAATACATCGGCGACCTGAGCGGCCGCTTGGAAGGGCGCGAGGCTGCTGAGTAGGAGCAGCAGGATGATCGCCATATGGCTACAACTGCTTCTGGTTGTTTGTTCTTCTACCAGATGATCAAGGCCTTATCTATCACCAGATTAACATCCCTCACCTGTAAGAAATAGTTGATAGAAACCTTTTTTTTTTCAGAGGATTTCTGCCCTGGGCAGTCAACACCTTAGTTTGAAGCTATGAAGGCAAAGCAACCACGCATAATTTCTTGAATCATTCCTTCGCCTCGCCTCACCTGGCAGGTCAGTAGATGTTTGTTCTGGTTTTTTTTGTTTGTTTGTTCTGTTTTCCTTCTAATGAAGACAAACATGGTAGACTTCATTATTGTCGTGAAATTTGATATTTCTCCCTTTTGTTGCGATCTGGTCTGCATTAAATTTGTCCATAAGTCTCCTCTTATGCATATTCATGGTTTCATCCTTAGAAATGGATAAATGTGTCGTCATCAGTTGTCGCTTTTCAGTGAACAACACGTGTACAGGCAACAAATAGTTTCCACACAACGTCTTGAGTAGGGCACTCAACAATTATAAAAAGGAATATATATGTGTTTGTCTCTAGGCCCAGTGCCGTCCGGCCCCAGTTAACAAATCTTATATGGTCACCATCAACCATGATGTATTGACTTTAATTAACTGTGACCGATACGCTAGATCTCGTTCTTCAAATGGCACCTCTGCAACCATAGTTGCAACGTATTTCCGATCAAGTCCAGATTTTTGTTTTAACGGGAAGTCAAGAAATTTCAGTGTCAAAGCTTGATCATTTAGCCTTGTTGCTATCTATTCTGCATAAAATTTGTCCATAAGTCTCCTCTAAAGTATATTTTGGTTTCATCTTTAGGAATGGATAAATGTGTCATCGTCAGGTGTCGCTTTTCAGTGAACGGGACATGTACAAGCAACAAATAGTTTCCACACGCAACGTCTTGACTAGAGCACTCAACAATTCTAAAGAAGAATATGTGTTTGTCTTTAGCCCTAATGCCGGCCGCCCCCAGTTAACAAATCTTAACCGGTCGCTGCCAACCACGATGTACTGACTTAATTAACTATGATTGGTACGCTAGTTATTGTGCTTCAAATGGCGCCTCTGTAACTATAGATTATACTAGCTAGATCGTCGCAACGTGTATTCCAATCAATTCTAGAAATTCTAATATCAAAGCTTGATCATTTCTTCGGGTGACCCTATATGAACTCCATGCTAGCTCTGCGATACTCAGCGTATCCCTCTAGACTCTGGAGCAACACACACTAATACAAAGTCGGCCATTCATCCAAAGAAGTATCCTCCCCATGTTTCTCACTCAATCTCTAGTTCCCAGATTTCATGGATGTATCGAGAGGTTGTAAGAGTCCACACAGTTAAGATCATTCTATCTCGAGTACATTTCTGTACCATGAGTCCATGACCCATATGTAAGAACTATGAATCAGCGCCAAGCAGCCATGGCTAAATAAATTCCAAACAATGTAAGGATGGATTGGGCAAACAACATCGGAGCTCTTTGTGTTCTCTTTCTCACCCGTGGAGATTACATATTTGCACTTTTAGCTATCCCTATGCCTCCTATCCCCACATGTCCATTCGTTTAATTTTTTTGTATCATCTTTCCCCATACTACCATAAATACAGCTAAAAGCGTAGCCATATACTACACTAAAAATTCAATATCAGAGAAGCTTAAGATAAAGGTGTAATATATGGATATCAGATGAATACGAAATGATGGAGTTGATTTCTTACATGCTCATTTGAAGATATATGGGTGCAATATATACCGAAAAGGGAAAGCACCATGTGCATATTTACAGTATCTATAAAGCTCGAGCCCTGCTATCTTCACTTACTATTTGCAAGATGCTGTAAATATTAAATGTGAGTAAACATGTAAGTACAAGTATAAAACAGCGGAGGCCCCTAACTTTATATGTATTGCAGGCAAGCTACAATTTGGTCCCTTCTAAAACATGCAGCAGCCCAAGACAACCTGATCAGATGCTGCTTGTGTCATTCATGGATAAATTATTTGGAACGAGCATATTTTTCTCACTTCGTATAATGTTGCATTTTCGCATGGCAACTCTCATGTAGTTTCCAAGTTGCAACTATTCTATAGCAACATCTCAAAGCTTCTTCAGATTATTCTCGGTATATATGATCCCTTCTAGAAGTTCCAGTTGGTAATAACAAAAACAATATAGAAAATGAATATAGCATTAAAAAATTAAAATTTCATGTGGACCTTCGTAAAGGTGTAATCCTTACCATGAATAGTTGAGCAAAGCACAATTAGTATTGGAATTTGCGGATTTTCAACCTCAATTAAGAACTTGTTTTTCTAGAGTAAATTCACACATTGTATATGGTCGGTCATTCAACTGTGTTCTAACTTATACCCTTCACGTAATGTTGCAAAATTATTTGGCAACTATTTACATGGAATATGTCACAAGTATAGAATTTTCATTGCGGTGGTGGTTTGTCGTTGTTTGATCACTTTGACTTTGTAGAAATAATTTGAGTTTTAATGGTAGATTTATACTCATTTATAGGTCATTTATCGGTGTACCCATGCACCATTTGTGGTTGTCTTTTCCACGTATGTAGAACAAAGAACTGTTCACAGAGGTCCATACATGGTTGGAGAAGACAATGAGGGATATTTTTATCTTACATGGATGACAATAAGTTTATAGATACGTCATCCGTCACTTTAGGCGTTGTTATGAATTTCTCACATACTTGTAATGCACCATTTTTATTGTTTTTGTTGGAGCTTCTATTTGCTTCCTACTATGCAGAGTCCGGGTGTAAGCTATTATTAATTATATCGACGTGATGCTAACTTATGAGTTTATTAAATCCCTTTATCGAAAAATGATCATCTTGAGTACTAAAAAATCAACAAAAAGACCATATGGGAGAATGCAAATGACATGTGCATCTTAAATCCATACCGACCAGTTCAGCTACTAGTGATTTGATCAATTTCTTTTACTTTGGGTATAATGACTTGATTTCTGCTTACAACCTTAGGAGTTAGCAGTGGTGCATCCCAAGAGTCCTACTAGTGAGGTAATTGCATTTTGTTACTAGTTACTAATAATAGGGGTTGAGACATACACCTCAAATATTTCCATCTTAATAATTGTTTAAATAAAATTACATGCACATGTAGTAAACCGAGAGAGAACTAATTAAAATAGTTGGATCATAGAATTAATTTCAAGATATTTCTCCCGTACACAAATTGTTAGATAAAAAACAATGCATTGAAATGTTGTTTTGTGACTTAGAGAAGAATATTGAACAATTGTTTCCCTCGTGACTTTTTGCTTGTCTTGTATGGCCCATAATCTACTGGCATTGACAAATATGATTGGGAATTGGTTGGATGGGATTGAAAAATATACTAAATTACTAACTCTAGAATTCGCACATGACTTAAGCTTTATGTTGGTCAATATAGAACTGTAGAAATAACATCAACTTTAACAATACTAGATCATTCCATGTTTCGCAAGTTATTCATGTGTTTGTATAATTAGATTCAGGTATGATCCATTCTCCTCCCATCGGATTAGCGAGAGCTCATGGTTTGTTGATGCAATTTTTTTGGTGATAGTCGCTCAGGATATCTTCAACTGAGGTGGTTGGTGGTCTAAAAGTAGACTACACAATGTATATGTGCTATATGTTCCATCTTTTTATTGGTTTATTCGTGTATCAACCCTATTTTATATATGAATTGCAATAATTTGTTTGAATTTTTAATAACAAATATCGTTTTATGCATAAATTTATGTAGAGGCCGGGTTATACTACCCTTTAATAAAAATCGAAATAAAGTTAAGAGAGGTTTCCTTGAGAATAAGAGATCATACCTATAAAGGAATGCCTTAGTTAGGGTATAGAATGTGTTGGCGTGTATAAAGTGTTGCACGACCGGATGTTATATGATCGAAATGGCTATTTGCAAAACTTCCCACCACTTCTGACCTGTGAGAAAATTTGCAGACACTTATATATGTCCCCTTGGAGTCCTGATAATGGTGTTGACGCGTTTGAACAACACAAATGCACCAGTATATTCATGGTTGTGTCTTTCTAGTTCAAATCTGCATGACCTTCACCATCATCTTCCAGGTGGCTCACATGAAATCCATATTATGGGAATTAGAAGTATATCCCGCAAGTTGCAACGGGAATCCTTTTAGAAACTATATTGCATAAATAATAGGTTTTAAAAAGTATGATATATTGTGTTGTCTGAAAAAATATGCAAAATTAAAAATTTCATAGTTGAGATACTAAATTTATTCGACACGAAATATGCGTGTATTAAAAATTATTAGCATGGACAGTTAAATGATTAAAATACGGATGATGTGTAGTTATCATGTAGAGATCAATAAATATTAGTGGAGATGACATGGACAACTGATTCGCTAACAGAAAAAATGATGTGGATAGCTTGCATGTTGAGATAGAATATTATTAATACATCTTAATGGGGTTTCTTCTCATGTATAAGAGATATAGATTTCCTGTCTCTCGACTAACTGAAAGGATTACGGAATGTGCTTCAGGTTTTGTGATGGGAATTAATGGTCCATCGAACTTTGGTACAATATAGTTGTGATGGGAATTAATGGTCCATCGAACTTGAATGTGTAAACAATGATTTTGTTCAATACGCTTTATATACAATCACATCTTCACCAAAACTTTCCATGCAAAGAGATCTTGAAATCAGTTCCAGATAAATACTCCTAGCTACCGCAACGTGCATGGTCCGCATTCTATATACTACTCCACCATCGATCTAGTATTTTCATTCCATAGTATTCCCGTTGTTCCTAAATATAAATAGTTTTAGACATTGTCAATTGGACTCTATACGGACCGAAATGAGTGTACCAACACACTAAAACGTGTCTAGATACATCCGAATCTAGAAAAAGCTAAAAGAGCTAAAACAACTTATATTTAGGAACAGAGTTAGTACTCCTTCAAAGTCATTTCGACACCTTTCCTATCACACACCACCTGCTACGAAACATAGTGCAAGAGAAAAAGAAGAGAAAGACTGCCTTGAGAATGGAAGACATTGGGATGAGAATGCATAGACTCAGATACGCATGCAATACTGTATATTGTCATGAACCACCATGTGATTGCTGCATAGTGGCGATGGGCAGCACCAATGCTTGTGCAGTGTAGGCCATAGCGAGACACTCAGACCCCTGAAGAGATAACGTATGGACCTCGGCCAAGCCATCTCACAACATCTCTCCCCTTCGACTTCAACTTTCAAATTGGAGCATCGTCTTGAGCCTCATAGTACTCTGTCAGACTATAAAAAAAACATTGTAGAGCGAAAGCACGCGACGACTCCTCGACAATGCCACAATCCTCGGTGTGTAGTACAATTGTGACGTGATCAAGGCTCGATGGGTTGTCTACATCTTAGAATTATGTGTTAAATAGATATGTAGAGAATGGGGATGATGAGTATAGTACGACACAAATATTCCAAGCAATGTGTTGTTTGTTTTAAGAATCTCAAGATGGTAAAGAAAAATTAATGTAGTCGATCAGGTATTTTAGTCTTGTTATTACCCTATCATGTGGATGATGACCAAATATATCATGTATGTGGTCAAACGTTTTTTTCGAATTAAATAGTTGGTAGGATTGCAGTATGCTCTCAATTAGAGCATCTCCAATAGATGATACAAAATAGGGCATCAAGAAATGTTTTAGGTCATCAAAATGTATGCTTTAGGTAACCGAAATTTTTCCGCCATAACAGATGACGTAAGATAAGAATATACCATATATGTTGTACTTTAGTGTAAAAAATCTAAAAAATATATGGAATGATTGACTAGAACATTTACTACTTCAACTGAAATAACATTTGCGTGGCCATGATGTTCTATGTTCCACATAGAACTCGACTGCATCTACCGAATAATTGCATGGATCTGCGACTACATCCTGGCTCTATATCTCAGTATATCTAGGTCCATAAAAGAGCACGTGAGCATACAGAAATTATACAAGTGGAGAGACAAAAAGGTCAAGCAGGGCACCTCGGGGATTGTGTCATATTGCTATGTAGGCTTGGAAGGCATCATTTTTTTTTTTGAGAAAGTAGTACGTGTTAAATTAGCATAAGATACACATCCGGAACACACACACACACTCCAGAACCAACCCGACCGAAACGTGTCCTAGAAAAAAGCGAAAAGAACCCTGATGAAAATAAAATTTACAACGAAGCCCTTGCAGGTCCTCACGCTCAACCACCACACCGCTCGTCGCCGTCCACCACCGGCGCCGCCAAGACGTCACCAGGGAAGAAGAACTCGAGGTCACCGCACACCCGAAGCTAACTGGAGCTCGATAGCAGCAAAGCCGCGTTGAAGTACCGCAAGATCCATCCGGCGCGGCCGCCGGAATCTGCTGTCTCTGAACGACCATCGGCGGGGAACCATCCCCGAGCTCCAGCCAGCCCGTCGACGCCGCCTCCAACCGAAGCCAGAACAACAGGCGAAGACGTCCAACCATCTGCCACAGAACCACACCAGGACAATCCGGCGGAAACACCAGAGCGCACCGACCCCCGCCCTCCTCCAGCTTCCGCCTCCGACCACCACGGCCGCACCCGGCAAATCCAGAGAAGACACGAAGCCCGATTCCATCTTGCCACCGAACCTCGACCTTATTGAAGGAAGCGTCAGCCCTCTCCTCCGCTCTGAACTCCAACCTCTGAAGCAGAAGAGCCAAGACGAGGGGCCCTACACCGCCCCAGATCTGGTCGACAAGATCTGGAGCTCCGCCCCAATCTAATGGCATCACGCCAGCCTCAGGCATCAAGCCAACCACGAGCATCAAGCCCAAACACCTACTAATACTAGTACTATGTACAGAGATCCAACCTCCTACTCCATCTTCTCGCCGACAAGCCTGGCCGCCGGAGAAAGAGAGGGAGAGGGGCGGAGACGACCCTGCACGGGAGACTCTCAAGAGAGGCAAGCGGTGGGAGAGAAGGGGGAGAGGGGCGGAGACGACCCTGCATGATGGAAGGCATCATGAGAACTTGTGTTGCTTCAGCTCGGAGGGCATCTGTATAGTTGTTTTTTGTTTCTGGAGTTAGGGATGGAAGTTGTACGAGGTTGTCAGATGTGACCTGCTTCCACATGAGGTTGCAGTGAAAATGAGAAAAAATAACCTCCGATCGAAACTTTAGCACAAAATAAACTTATTCTGAAACTATTTTCAAAACTAACCCTTTTTGGTAGTGCCCGCACAAGGGGTGTTATGTAACATAGGGTAGCGTCGAGGCAGACGGCGCTATGGTGTTGCCAGCGTGGCCAGACGGGGCTCAGACCCTGGTTATGTAGCGCCGGTGATGGGGGAGTTGAACATGCTAGCATAGCGCCGGCGATGGGGCGAGCTACCTGGGCTACAGACCCGAGGAGTAACAGAACGGTAGCATAGCGCCGTTGGTGGGGAAGTTGAGCTACCCGGCTCTGTGGCCCCACAGCCACGCTGGTAGGTTAGTAACGCCGCCGCTACCGGCACTATCATGTGTTGAGTAGCGCCTTTCGTATGGGCGCTACTAAAAAGGGTTATTTTTAAAATAAGTTTGCGAATAGGTTTATTTTCGGCTTAAGTTTCGTCCCCAGGTTATTTTCGTGCATTTGCACGAGGTTGCATGGACATGGCACGGTTTATGGGTTAGCCATTTGCCCATTTCCGTGGCAAGATTATTATCTCAGTAAGCTGCAGCAAAATTGGACTGATTGACGAACAAGAACTCGTCCTTGTGTCTGCCTCTCTGGTTGTAGCATTCGAGCTGGTGATCTTTATTAATGTGTTGTTGTTTCCTACCATCTTGAAACTGTTTTAGTGAAGTTTTGTACAATATTTGCAGGAGAGTGTTTTAAGTATTGAAACTTAACGCCTAATAGCTTATATTGATAATCTACTTTTTTTTTTTGAACATAAAAGATATATTAATTTTAACGATCACAGTACATGCTTACAAAGCTCACAACAGAGCAAGGGTCAGCAGTGCTAAGCTGCACATAATAAGTAGTAGATGGCCAAGATTTGCACAGAAGATACCGAAGACTACAATTGGAGTCAAACAGCGGTCGGTCGTCCGTCGACAGTTCGGGCTCGAACTTGCTGCAATTGCAGTCTCCAAGGGCCTCATTTGTGCTCCATACCAGTTGATGCCCTGCGGGTGACTCTCCCGACAGTCTTTCTGGCGTATGCACTTGAGGTTTGTAAGAGTAGAGCTGTAGATGTCGAATAGGCTTCACCGAGCTCAAACTCAAAAGGTCCCCTCCGTTAAATCTGAGGATCAACAACGAAGGTGCTGTCGTCCACCTCCGGTGACACAGCCCGAACAGAAAGGGGACGGTATCTTCAATATTATTACCATCCATCAAAGATGAACCAGTGCAACAATAGCATGTAAGAAAATTTTGCTCATCAGGACCAATGCTCAGCTCCAGACTAATGGATATGATAAACTTGTACCTCAAACCTGGCAAAAGATCTCTCAAAATTTGAACTATGGTGATGCTGCACTTCTCAAGCATTCTAAATATGTACCGGGCTTGTAGCAACAAAAAATGGTTGCCGTCAATTACTACAAGCTTGCTACCAATATTATTTCTTGCAAGAGAGGAAGTAGCATACCCAAAAGTAGAGGCAGTAGTCCAGAGAAATGAATTACATAACATGAAAACATGACCCCAATCACTTCCCTGATAAATCTGGAGAAGCCAACCCTTCGATTGTAGATGGTATTCAGAGACATCAGCTGCAATGAATTGTCCACATTGCTGAGCCACAGTGTGCAGGTCTTGGCAGACATCCAAACTGATGCGGCTAGCAACATGAGCACTCGTAGGGCATGCGCAACCAGCAACTCCAACCATGAGCAAGGACGCAACCGAAGCTTGACGCTGAGCTTCGGAGTCGAAGAGGTTGACCAGACGCCACCAGCTAGCTGTGCCATCTTCATCATCCCAAAATGATTTCTCCAGGGCCGCAAGCAAGCAGCGCCCGGAGCCACGGTGGAGTACAGAGCACACAGCAATGCCAGTCTTGAGGCCAGTAGCCTTTAACGTGCAACAAGAGGATGACCACGTCGCAGGACAGGTCCCCCCACGGGACCCAAGCAGCGTAGCTTCCTCCGATGAAATCCAGCAGCAATATATGAGTCTCTCGTTGAAAATCAAAGCTGCTAGACCTAGAAACTCGAGATCCATCGGATCCCCTTCAGATCTGAGGAACATGGCCTCTCCACAGCCATTACTCCCGGCCACCATGGACAGGACGAAGACCAGCAGAAAGAAACCCATAAGACCAAGATCTAGATTTATTGAAGAGAACAAACTAGCTAAAAACCTAACTATACAACTCCAGACCCCCCTCCCACTCACCGCCGGCCACCTTGGCCGCCGGCGATGGGGGGGAGAGAGGCCGGAATCAGAGGCAGAAGGGGGGAGCAAGCGGAAGACGGCACGTAGGCCAAGTCGCCACAGGGGCAGTCTATCTTTCTCTGATAATCTACTGGTTAGGAAAAGAGAAAAACATGTCTACGAAGTGAGAGTTGTGAAAATATACTATGTCAGCACACAGGGGAAAAGAAAACACTACAGATGCAAAGCTCCCATTCGTACTCGTCGCGTTGGTACGTTTTTGGAGTACGGGTTATGCAGGAGAGGAAAAAAATAGGAAATAATCAATGATTTTGTCACAAACTATATTCTACATGGGGATTTCCTCCCAGGGCTCACATTCGTGTCAGGCGAAGATTGTTGGCCGGAATGGACAAAGTTCGGTAGGTGGCCATGGTGGATCCCTAGGAGGTCGCCGGATGAAGTAGAAACGCTGGGAACAAGACGCGGCGGGGACCGCCGTGGTCGACTGCGGGGCAGCTCACGGTGCGGCGATGAGAGCTCAGCCGGGAGGCTGTTCTGAATTATGCTGGCGCCTCCATATTTAAGGTTTGAAGCCATACCATTTTAGAGGGCCCCTCGTAATTTTTTTTAGAAGTTAGGATATGACGTCTGCTAGAACCTTTTTTGTACCGACCTCTAAAATCGGCCAGATTATGCAGCCCGGCCGATTATAGGGCGTCTGTAATGAAAGGACAAGCTCGTGCAACATATTAGTTGCCGGCAGTGTAGCGCGCCGACCCCAGAACTATACAGTGAAGCGTTGTGCAACCGGTCATGCTACACAATCGAGTGTTACTGGGTTTACCAATCCCAGACCAAAACTCATTGGCAGGTGGGCTCGGAATGGATCATCGGCACACAACACCTCGATCATGCCATAAGCTCAGACATCGCTATCACATATAGTAAAGAGACCGAGACTTGTGAAACAACTGGCACATTGCAGACTCTACGACACAAAAGCATATAGCAACTCATATAACAGAAGATACAAATATTACAAATCAAAAGGTCACAGACCATCAATTCATCAAGCGGAAGCGAAATAACGTTGTCTAATACAACAAGATGCAAATTATGGCCTAAGAGGACTACAAATAAACATCACCCAAGCCAGCTTGTTCCATGGTCCCAAGCTGCCACCTGGGAATCCCGGACTACTAGTCGACTTCCACGTAGAACCCACCTAACTGCTCGGTGTCGTCCTCCTCTGAAATACAAATATAAAGGCAGCAAAGAGAGACTGAGTACGACGTACTCGCAAGTTTAGTAGGGCGATATAGGCCCGATGCTGACGGAGGCTCTAAAGCTGTATAATGTAGCTATTTTGCATAAAGCTAGATTTTCATTTAAAAGATATAAAAGACACAAGGCATCGTCTATTCAGAATATTTTTCATAAAAGGGGTAAGAGAGTAAACTTTCATATTCGGTTCTCATACAACCTACTTGTAGTCATAACCACTCATCTCCACCAAAGGCACTCCCTCGAATCCCCCTCGAGAAAATGGACCTTTTATCAAATGTTGTATGCAACCTTTAGCTGCCAAATTTTAATTAAGGTTAAAGTTTTCTATGATCCCGTAAATCCATTCTCAAGGCGTCCATAACCGCGGACACGGCTTTTCGAAAAGATTAACCCTACAGGGGTGTACTAATTTACCCACCGGTAACGTCCGGCTCACCTGATTGGCCCTCTTCCGGGGAAGGCCGGCGAGTGGGCGCGGTTAAACCTTTACCTCGCGTGATACTATCCAAGAGTCATCTGTGGCCACAGGGCAAGTTTACCCAGCCTATTTCAGCCCCTGCCCCATCGCCACGTCCTAAACACAAATCCTCCACAACATTTCTTTTCCACTCACACGCAAATGGAAAACCGAACTAGAAGACCCTTGGATACGCCCGCACAAGTTATTTAGTTAAAGGGGATTTCATATGTCCCCACCAATGGCAGCACGCTCAGACCTTGGTTCTGAAGACAGGAACTCACACTTAGGGGCAAGAGTGAGGCAAAACACCATCCCCGATGGCAACTTACCTAAGCCTTTTTAGCAACTTAATTAAGTACCACCACAACCTCCACATTGTCCGATCATTCCATCAATTGCATAAATCATGGAAATAAATAACGGACATCTAAGCATTTAACTAAGCATGGCTAAGCATTGCTAAGCATATAAAACCAACAATTATATTATTGTCTCAGGCCAACACATCATCTCTAGGGTTCATAGGCAGGGATACATGTGATTGGCTCGGGGAAAAACATGCATTCATAGGATTCTCTATATTTTGATCAAAGAGACATTGGAATCGCATGCAATATTGTGGTGGATAAAATAAGTTTATAAAACATTAGGATGCTAGAATGCCAAGAAGGTTGGGTTATCTCTTGCCTTGCTGCCGGGGCGTGTAGTACTGCTCGTCGGTATAGGTCGGGGTGACCTCAACTCCGGAATCTATCGATACCCAAAAATAACACAAATTACAAATAAATCACACGAACACAAGGTGCAATGCGCAATCACATGATGCCACGTCAAATTGATGCAAAGACACCATCATATAAATTGAATAGCAAAATTAAATGGAGTTCCAAATAATTAGTGCAATTATTTGGAAACAACCCCATATTTATCTTAGTGACCACATTATTTATAAATTATTACACATTATTAGAGAAGTGCCTCAAATATGCATGAACATGATATGAATGGTTAAGTTTTGTTCTGCCGATCATTTTGGTACCTCATTTGTAATTTTTGGAGCACCGATGAATAAATAACAAATTAAATAATTAAAGGAATTTAATTCTTTTAGACCAATTATGAATAACATCAATTAAATATTTTTGATCATGATGTGATATTAGCATGGTTTGATTGCATTTGGAGTGTTGGTCACATTGGTATTTTATTCACAATTTTTGGATCAATATTTAATAAGTTATGATTTTCCGTAGATATTATTTGAACCCTTTTTGGAAATCATATATAAACAACAAGAAAATAAACTCAAAAGATGATTTCAATTTGTCTAACAAGTAGAGTTTGTTTTTCTGATCATTTGGATATTTTACTATTTTTGGAGCAATATTTAATTAGATAACAATTATTTAAATTCATTCTATTACTTAAAAGAAAAGCCAAACTGGCAGACGGGCCGGCCTCATGCCGGCCAGGCCGGGCTGGAGGCCGGGCACCAGCCCGAGGGCGCCGGCCCAGGCTGAGCTGCGGCCGGGCGGGTGGCCGAGGCTTCCGGCCCAGTGCCGGCCCTGGCCGGGCGCGCAGGCCGGGCACCTGCCCGAGCCGTCCGGCCTTCGGCCGGCCCAGCTGGGTCCGAGGCCGGGCACGCAGGGACGGGGACGCCGGCGACGACCGGCGCCGATCGACGGCGGAAGAGGAAGAGAGGGAGAGGGGAAACGTGCAAAAGGGAGCTAGCTCACCCGTAAGCACTCGTGCGTGATCGGTGCGGCGAGGGGATGGCCGGCGGCGACCGAATCGGGCCGGCGCGCGGCGGCCGGGCTGAGGTTGCTGACGAGGAAAACCGGTCGGCACGCTCGACTTGGGCGACCTCGCCCCGATTCCTGCGGCGTGGAGGGAGAGAAGGAACCGGCGGAGGGGGGTGGTGCGCTCCGATCTGCGTGGGGCGGCTCCAGGCGTCGGCAATATGGTGGAGCACGCTCGGCTAGCTCGAGATCGGGAAGGAGGAGACACGAACGGGGAGAGGAGGAGTGAGCAGGGGAGGGAGCAGGGCGTCTCGGGGGCGTGCTCCTTTGACCACCAGGGGCCACGGCGTCGAGTGGCAGGCGCGGCCACGGCGGCAGGGCGGCATGGGCGCCCGGCATGGCGCCAGTGCCGCCGGCACTGTGGAGGACAAGTAGTTTTCGCGAAAAACCCCTAGCCCAAGTTTAAATAATTGCAAGAAGGTCCAATAGTGCTTTGTTGAATTTTATTGAAGCCCTAAAACATTTTTATAAATTCAGCAAAAATTTGTGAAGATTCCCCCTGACATATAGGAGCTCCACAAAAATTGGTGCCCCAAAATAAAATGTTTTGGCCAACATTTGTTCACAGCTTTTAATTTAAATTATTTTTGACAATTTCCAAATTGTATTTAATTGAAGCACTTAAGCATTTCCCAAAATAATGAAAATATTCATGGAGGCTCTAACAATAACATTGAAGCTCCCCATGATTTTAGTTTGAATTTTTGGAGTGTTTGACTTGGTTTCAAAAATAGGAATGGAACTAAGCCAATTTGAATTCTCATGTTCATTTCTTAATTGACAAAATTTGGAAATTGAGAATTGGGGATAAAAAGCAAATTTGGAACTTCCTAAACAATTTGGAAGTCCAATAATGAGTTGGTTGACAAGTTGAGCAATTGTATTTGGTTTGGATGCTTGGGAAGTTTGCCTCCCCATTTTAGTTGCTTGCATATGTTGGTAGTTTAGAAATAGCAATGTTAATATGCAAAAAGTGGAAAAATTCTTCATATTTTTCAGTACCAAGTTGGGGCTGTTATAATTCTACCCCCCTTACAGGAATCTCGTCCCGAGATTCTAGGCTTGAGTGAAGAAGGCGGGGTATTCCTGACGGAGACTAGTTTCTCGCTCCCATGTGGCTTCTTCCTCGGAATGGTTGGACCATTGAACTTTTAGGAACTTGATAGTGTTGTTGCGGGTTTTCCTCTCCGCTTCATCCAAGATGCGGATAGGATGCTCGCAATAGGTCAAATCCTCCTGAATGTCCAACGCCTCATGATCAACCCCACGGATGGGATCCTTGAAGCAACGACGGAGTTGGGAAACATGGAACACATCCTGCACATCCGGGAAGTTTGAGGGCAACTCAAGTTGATAGGAGAGATCTCCTCGCTTGGCTAGGACGGTGAAAGGGCCAACATAGCGAGGTGCCAATTTGCCCTTGACCCCGAAGCGACGAACGCCTCGGAGAGGAGAAACTCAAAGATAGGCTTTATCACCAATTTTATAGTGAACCTCTTGATGGTGCTTGTCATAATAGCTTTTCTGACGGGATTGAGCAGCCTTGAGATTATCCCGAATGACACGAACTTTCTCTTCGGCTTAATTGATCACATCCGGACCGAAGAGTGGCCTCTCTCCGGTTTCAGACCAATTTAGGGGAGTCCGGCATTTTCTCCCATAAAGAACCTCAAAGGGAGCCATTTGCAAACTGGCTTGGTAGCTATTGTTGTAGGAGAACTCGGCGAGGGGAAGGTACTTTTCCCAACCCTTGCTGAAGGAGATAACACAAGCCCGAAGCATATCCTCAAGAACTTAGTTCACCCTCTCTATTTGACCATCAGTTTGAGGATGATAGGCGGTGCTGAAGTTGAGGCGGGTTCCCATAGCATTTTGGAAAGCCTGCCAGAATCTGGATACGAATAGGCTCCCACGGTCTAAGATGATCCTCAGTGGAACACCGTGGAGAGGAACAATGTGAGCAACATATAACTCGGCCAATTGCTTTGCATTTATGTCCTCGCGAACCGGAAAGAAATGGGCTACCTTGGATAGGCGGTCGATGACGAACCAAATGGCATTGTTGCCCTTTTGAGACCTTGGAAAACCGGTGATGAAATCCATAACCACTTCATCCCATTTCCACTCGGGGATGGCTATAGGGTGAAGAGTACCGGCTGGTCTTTGATGTTCAGCCTTCACTCGGCGACAGATGTCGCATTCACCAACATATTTGGCAACTTCCCGCTTCATGCGGGTCCACCAGAATTTGGGACGGAGGTCTTGGTACATTTTTGTGCTACCAGGATGGATGGATATAGGAGATTCATGGGCTTCTTGGAGTATCAATTGCTTGGTATTTCCCCTTTTGGGCACCACAAGGCGGTCCCCAAAATAGACCACACCAGAATCATCAACGGAGAAACACTTGGCCTTCCCGCTTGCAATATTCTTCTTGATCTTGCGGATGCCAGCATCATGTTGCTGGGCGGCCTTGATTTCATCCTCAAGAGTGGATTTGATCTCGAGGTTAGCTAGATAACCGGAGGGAACAATCTCCAGATTCAACCTAGCAAATTCCTCGTGGAGAGCCGGTTGTGCCTTTTCCACCATCACGGTGTTGCAATAGGCCTTGCGACTCAAAGCATCGGCCACGACATTGGACTTGCTGGGCTGATAGTTGAGGGTCACATCATAGTCTTTTATTAATTCCAACCATCTTCTCTGCCTCAAGTTCAGATCCGGCTGGGTGAAGAGATATTTTAGACTTTGATGGTCGGAGTAGATCTCGCAACGGTTGCCCAACAGGTAGGGCCTCCATTGCTTCAGAGCATGTACCACGGCGGCAAGCTCCAAATCATGAGTTGGATAATTTTGCTCATGTGGTTTGAGTTGACGGGAGGCATAGGCGACCACATGGCCTTCTTGCATCAAAACACACCCCAAGCCTTGGAGAGATGCATCACAATAGACAACAAAGTCCTTGTCGGTGTCGGGAAGGACAAGCACCGGAGTGGTGGTGAGCTTGACCTTGAGAGTTTGGAAACTTTCTTCCGCCTTGTCTGACCACACAAATTGTTTGTTTTTCTTGAGGAGGTCAGTCAGTGCCTTGCCTATCTTGGAGAAGCCCTCGATGAATCGGCGATAATAACCCGCCAATCCAAGGAAGCTTCGGATATCTTTGGCGGACTTGGGAGTTGGCCAATCCAGGATTGCCTGAATTTTGTCTGGTATCACCGCTACCCCGACAGCTGACACCACATGACCGAGGAAAATGAGCTCCTTTAGCCAAAACTCACACTTGGAGAACTTGGCATAGAGGCGGTGATCTCGAAGCTTGGTCAGGACTAGCCGAAGATACTCAGCATATTCGTCTTCGGTTTTGGAGTAGACAAGGATGTCATCGATGTAAATAATGACAAACTTATCGAGATACTCATGGAAGATGGAGTTCATCAGCCTCATGAATGTAGCCGGAGCATTGGTGAGGCCGAAGGACATGACGGTGTACTCATATAACCCATAGCGGGTAGTGAAAGCCGTCTTTGGAATATCCTCCTTTCGGATTTTTATCTGATGGTAGCCTGACCTCAGATCCATCTTGGAGAATACCATTGCACCAGCTAGTTGATCGAACAAGTCGGTTATTCGGGGAATTGGATACTTGTTCTTGATGGTCACCGCATTTAGAGGGCGGTAATCAACAACCAGACGAGAAACATTTGTATCCCTCTTCTTGACAAAGATGACCGGGCAGCCCCAAGGTGAGCTACTCGGCCGGATGAATTCTTTTTCTATCAGCTCATCAAGTTGCTTCTTCAATTCAGTTAGCTCTTCTGTTGGCATGCGGTAGGGCCTTTTGGAAACTGGGGCGGTTCCCGGAACCAACTCAATCACAAACTCCACGTTGTGATCAGGTGGCATGCCGGGCAATTCCTCCGGGAAAACATCAGGGAAATCACACACCACCGTAACTTCATGCATTTCTGGCGGTGTGGTTCCTTCCAGGAAACATAAGCTAATCTCCGGTGAGAGTGGAGTGGCAGCGGAGGGAATTGCGGACGAGGGTGACCAATAACTCACCAGCCCGACGGTTGGGTGGATCACGGTGACAGACTTGGCAGCACAATTCAGGTTGGCCTTATATTTGACTAACCAATCCATCCCCAGAATTACATCTAGCCCATCTGACTTCAATGCTATCAGTTGGAACGGGAAAGACCAATAGCCTATGGTAATCTGGACTTCCGGAGCAACCCATTTTGTGTGCCAACTAGAGCCTGGGGTCTTGACCACTAACGGGGAATCCATGTTCACAAATGGAATTTGATGGTTGTGTGCAAAAGCTATTGATATGAATGAATGCGATGCTCCAGAATCAAACAAGACTGAAGCAGGGTAATCATTGATTCGAAGTGTACCCATGAGAACTCCGGGGTCCTCTTCGACTCCTTCAGTCGAGACGTGATTCAAGCGACCACGGCTGACAGTCGTCACCTTGGCGGCTGGGGTAGAGGGTGCTGGTGCTGGTGCTGCGGGAGCCGGTGCCTTCTGGGGACACTCCCTGGAGTAGTGCCCAGGCTGGCCACAAGCGAAGCAGGTGAGCCCCAGTGGTGCAGGCAGCCGAGGTCGAAAACCGCCTCCAGCCGCACCCAAGGTCGAAGTAGCTGGGCGAGGCGGAGGTGGCAAGTACCCGGTGGGCTTCGGCGCGAAGGGTGCCTTAGGCATGGCGCTGAAGGGCACAAATACCCGGCGCTTCTTGCCCTCAGAAGAAGAGGAGCTCTGTCAGTGGAAGATGGCCTCTTGGAAGCCTCCAGCTCCATCCTACCTCGCTCCATAGTGAGAGCCTGGTTGTAGAGCTCCTGGTAGGACGTGAACTTGAAGGGTAGGAGCTCGTATCGGAGCCGAGGTGCGAGCCCCTTGCGGAAGAGGTATTGCTTGTCCTCATCATTCGTCACGTCCCGCGGGGCATAACGGGAGAGGTGGTTGAACTCCCGCCCATAGGCTTGGACGTCCATGCGTCCCTGGGTCAAGTCCAGGAACTCCCTCCTCTTGAGGTCCATGATGGGCTTGGGGATGTACGCCGCACGGAAAGCAGCACGGAAATCCTCCCAAGTGAAGACATGGCCCGCGGCAAACATTGCCACGTGGCTCTCCCACCAGGAGCCGGCGGCTCCATTCAGCAGATAGGTGGCGAAATTGACTTGTTCCGCCACCGGAACATGAAGAGCGGCAAACTTGCGCTCTAGAGCCCGAAGCCAATCATCCGCATCAAGCGGCTCCTTAGCTTCAGAGAAGGTGGGAGGTTGGGAGCGCAAGAACTCCGTGAGAGTGTTGCATTCCGTGTTCCTCCTGGCCCCTTGCTGCACCAGCTGCTCGAGCAGACGCTCATTTCACAGCCGGTTTTGCTCAATGGCCATCAGGACCTCCGCCATTGAGGGTGGCGGCGGTGCATCAGGATTGCTTGATTCCCCACGCCGGGTAGGGGCCATTCTGAAGAATTGGAACAATGACATAGTTAGTAAACACCTTCGATAGATAGGATAGATCATTAGGGTGCTTCCAGATATAGATATTGAAGATGGCAACACTAAAACAGATTTAGGCAACCACGGTGACATCACGTCATCACGGCGATAGCAAACGGATATAACGGGCTCGAGACATAACTGGACGGTAAGAACCCAAACCCCGAGAACCTAAACTTTGACACCAAGCTCAAAACAAATAGAGATAAGAATCAGAGTAGAGCGAGTTGGATGAGGAGTAAAAGGAATCCTAAAAAGGTTTTCACAACTCATTTTTAGTTTATAAATAATTTTCAACTAGACTCGACATCGACCAATAGAAAGGGTTTCCTACAGGCAGTCCTGCTCTGATACCAACTTGTAGCGCCCCGACCCCAGAACTATACAGTGAAGCGTTGTACAACCGGTCATGCTACACAATTGAGGGTTACTGGGTTTATCAATCCCAGGCCAAAACTCATTGGCAGGTGTGCTCGGAATGGATCATCGGCACACAACACTTCGATCATGCCATAAGCTCAGATATCGCTATCACGTATAGTAAAGAGACCGAGACTTGTGGAACAACTGGCACATTGCAGACTCTACGACACAAAAGCATATAGCAACTCATATAAGAGAAGATACAAATATTACACATCAAAAAGTCACAGACCATCAATTCATCAAGCGGAAGCGAAGTAACGTTGTCTAATACAACAAGATGTAAATTATGGCCTAAGAGGCTTACAGATAAACATCTCCCAAGACAGCTTGTTCCACGGTCCCAAGCTGCCACCTGGAAACCCCGGACTACTAGTCGACGTCCACGTAGAACCCACCTAGCTGCTCGGTGTCGTCCTCCTCTGAAATACAAATATAAAGGCAGCAAAGAGAGACTGAGTACGACGTACTCGCAAATTTAGTAGGGCGATATAGGCCCGATGCTGACGGAGGCTCTAAAGCTGTATAATGTAGCTATTTTGCATAAAGCTAGATTTTCATTTAAAAGATATAAAAGACACAAGGCATCGTCTATTCAGAATATTTTTCATAAAAGGGGTAAGAGAGTAAACTTTCATATTCGGTTCCCATAGAACCTACTTGTAGCCATAACCACTCATCTCCACCAAAGGCACTCCCTTGAATCCCCCTCGAGGAAATGAACCTTTTATCAAACGTTGTATGCAACCTTTAGCTGCCAAATTTTAATTAAGCTTAAAGTTTTCTATGATCCCGTAAATCCATTCCCAAGGCGTCCATAACCGCGGACACGGCTTTTCGAAAAGATTAACCCTGCAGGGGTGTACTAATTTACCCACCGGTACCGTCCGGCTCACCTGATTGGCCCTCTTCCGGGGGAAAGCCGGCGAGTGGGCGCGGTTAAACCTTTACCTCGCGTGAGACTATCCAAGAGTCATCTGTGGCCACAGGGCAAGTTTACCCAGCCTATTTCAGCCCCTGCCCCATCGCCACGTCCTAAACACAAATCCTCCGCAACATTTCTTTTCCACTCACACGCAAATGGAAACCGAACTAGAGGACCCTTGGATACGCCCGCACAAGTTATATAGTTAAAGGGGATTCCATATGTCCCCACCAATGGCAGCACACTCATACCTTGGTTCCGAAGACAGGAACTCGCACTTAGGTGCAAGAGTGAGGCAAAACACTATCCCCGATGGCAACTCACCCAAGCCTTTTTAGCAACTTAATTAAGTACCACCACAACCTCCACATTGTCCGATCATTCCATCAATTGCATAAATCATGGAAATAAATTACGGACATCTAAGCATTTAACTAAGCATGGCTAAGCATATAAAACCAACAATTATATTATTATCTCAGGCCAACACATCATCTCTAGGGTTCATAGGCAGGGATACATGTGATTGGCTCGGGGAAAAACATGCATTCATAGGATTCTCTATATTTTGATCAAAGAGACATTGGAATCGCATGCAATATTGTGGTGGATAAAATAAGTTTATAAAACATTAGGATGCTAGAATGCCAAGAAGGTTGGGTTATCTCTTGCCTTGCTGCCGGGGCGTGTAGTACTGCTCGTCGGGATAGGTCGGGGTGACCTCAACTCCGGAATCTATCGATACCCAAAAATAACACAAATTACAAATAAATCACACGAACACAAGGTGCAATGCGCAATCACATGATGCCACGTCAAATTGATGCAAAGACACCATCATATAAATTGAATAGCAAAATTAAATGGAGTTCCAAATAATTAGTGCAATTATTTGGAAACAACCCCATATTTATCTTAGTGACCACATTATTTATAAATTATTACACATTATTAGAGAAGTGGCTCAAATATGCATGAACATGATATGAATGGTTAAGTTTTGTTCTGCCCATCATTTTGGTACCTCATTTGTAATTTTCGGAGCACCGATGAATAAATAACAAATTAAATAATTAAAGGAATTTAATTCTTTTAGACCAATTATGAATAACATCAATTTAAATATTTGTGATCATGATGTGATATTAGCATGGTTTGATTGCATTTGGAGTGTTGGTCACATTGGTATTTTATTCACAATTTTTGGATCAATATTTAATAAGTTATGATTTTCCCAAATTAGATATTATTTGAACCCTTTTTGGAAATCATATATAAACAACAAGAAAATAAACTCAAAAGATGATTTCAATTTGTCTAACAAGTAGAGTTTGTTTTTCTGATCATTTGGATATTTTATTTACTTTTTTTGGAGCAATATTTAATTAGATAACAATTATTTAAATTCATTCTATTACTTAAAAGAAAAGCCAAACTGGCAGACGGGCCGGCCTCATGCCGGCCAGGCCGGGCACCAGCCCGAGGGCGCCGGCCTTTGGCCGGCCCAGGCTGAGCTGCGGCCGGGCGGGTGGCCGAGGCTTCCGGCCCAGTGCCGGCCCAGGCCGGGCGCGCAGGCCGGGCACCTGCCCGAGCCGTCCGGCCTTCGGCCGGCCTAGCTGGGTCCGAGGCCTGGCACGCAGGGACGGGGACGCCGGCGATGACCGGCGCCAATCGACGGCGGAAGAGTAAGAGAGGGAGAGGGGAAACGCTCAAAAGGGAGCTAGCTCACCCGAAGCACTCGTGCGTGATCGGTGCGGCGAGGGGATGGCCGGCGGCGACCGAATCGGGCCGGCGCGCGGCGGCCGGGCTGAGGTTGCCGACGAGGAGGTTGCCGACGAGGAAAATCGGTCGGCACGCTCGACTTGGGCGACCTCGCCCCGATTCCTGCGGCGTGGAGGGAAAGAAGGAACCGGCGGAGGGGGTGGTGCGCTCCGATCTGCGTGGGGCGACTCCAGGCGTCGGCAATATGGTGGAGCACGCTCAGCTAGCTCGAGCTCGGGAAGGAGGAGAAACGAACGGGGAGAGGATGAGTTAGCAGGGGAGGGAGCAGGGCGTCTCGGGGGCGTGCTCCTTTGACCACCAGGGGCCACGGCGTCGAGTGGCAGGCGCGGCCACGGCGGTAGGGCGGCATGGGCGCCCGGCATGGCGCCAGTGCCGCCGGCACTGTGGAGGAAAAGTAGTTTTCGCGAAAAACCCCCTAGCCCAAGTTTAAATAATTGCAAGAAGGTCCAATAGTGCTTTGTTGAATTTTATTGAAGCCCTAAAACATTTTTATAAATTCAGCAAAAATTTGTGAAGATTCCCCCTGACATATAGGAGCTCCACAAAAATTGGTGCCCCAAAATAAAATGTTTTAGCCAACATTTGTTCACAGCTTTAATTTAAATTATTTTTGACAATTTCCAAATTGTATTTAATTGAAGAACTTAAGCATTTCCAAAAATAATGAAAATATTCATGGAGGCTCTAACAATAACATTTAAGCTCCCCATGATTTTAGTTTGAATTTTTGGAGTGTTTAACTTGGTTTCAAAAATAGGAATGGAACTAAGCCAATTTGAATTCTCATGTTCATTTCTTAATTGACAAAATTTGGAAATTGAGAATTGGGGATAAAAAGCAAATTTGTAAATTCCTAAACAATTTGGAAGTCCAATAATGAGTTGGTTGACAAGTTGAGCAATTGTATTTGGTTTGGATGCTTGGGAAGTTTGCCTCCCCATTTTAGTTGCTTGCATATGTTGGTAGTTTAGAAATAGCAATGTTCATATGCATGCCATGATGCAAACAAGGATGCAAAAAGTGGAAAAATTCTTCGTATTTTTCAGTACCAAGTTGGGGCTGTTACAGGAAGGAATTGCTAGGAGTGAGCGTGGATATCGGCATCGCTATCAGATGCCACGCAATAGTAGAATAGAGGCCTTTTGTGATGCAATTTACTAGTCTCACTATTATGGAGTCATCTCAACCATCCATTACGTGGGAACTCTAGGCATCGCATATTTGGATATTTAATTTAAATTCCTTTGTGTGCTTAATTCAATTTAGGGTTTCCCGCAAAATATATTTTCCTCCTGAACTAGCGCGGTTCACCACAGCCGCTTTCGCACGGCACCGCTAGTCTGCCACCGCAACTTGTCTGTCGCGCCCTACAACTCACTGAAGTTGTCGGAACCTCCACACCCTTTGCTGGTAATCACCACCTGCGCAGCACTGCACGCCCAAGCCCTCGCCTGTTGTACGGTACTTGTCTACAACATGCCATTACAATCTTCATCCACACTGTCCAACAAGGAGAAAATCTCTTGCCAACTTCTTACCCAAGTCTCTTGACAATTCCCTAGAGAGGAGGTAGAAGCTCTTTGCATGGATCATCATCAAAAATAGAGTCTGGATGGCGGATCGTCTATAACGACGTGGATGGCTCAAAATTATGAGCATTAGCCCCTTTATCGGCAAGTTTGGGAATCAAGGACTCGCCTCCTTTTTCATTGCCACTTCTTTTCCCGCATCTGGGATGCGATCGCTGGGTGGATTGGCTCCTGCACTTCATGCCCGAATGTTGGGAGGGTCGACATTCTGTTGGAATTGCCCCCTTTGGCTCGGACATGTAAACTATTAAAAGTCCTCTCTCTCTCTCTTAATTAGTTAATGAAAAAGGCAACCCTTTTGCTCGTGCCAAAAAACATTAACACCAATTCTAAGAGGCTGCACTCTATTCTTGAACTCTGTCAGGTAGTACCAAATATACATTATACATCTAAGTTGTAGGCGGATAACATGCACCTTGATTTTCTTATGTGTTACCTTAATTTGCGTTAGTGCATTTCCAAACCATAGGGAGGAATTAAAATCTGAAGTGATTACGTCATATTGATCCATTACAAATGATTAACAAAAAAACTACAATTTTAAAAGAAAAGGACGTACGCCATGATTTATAGTTGGTGAAAACTCAGACTTTCCTCCCACTCCCGTTCATCATGTTCCGCAGACCGACGCTAGGTGTTTCAGCACGTCTTGCACTATTGCACACACACCACGCCCATAGGCGCTCCTCCGCGTCCGTGGTGACATTGCTGTGATGAACCTCCTGCATTTATCCTCTTGGAAGAAGTACTTATCCCGACAAAGAACTACATCGCCCCATCAGGTTGTTTTCGTTCAGGTACACCGCAATGACGCTCGGCATCCTAGCATTTGCATGCTGCCGGAGATGCAACTTTTAGGGTTATGGGTAATAGAAAAGTTTGAACTATTAAAATTATTGCGTTGGTGTGCACACTACGGGAGAGCAGGACATTACCGTGTGCCCGAGACACACTTCAAAGGCCTAAAAACACCCGAGCAGGAAATTAGGTAGAATGGGAGAAAATTCCTAATATTTGTGGATTGTCCATCATATATGGACTACTTTGTGTGAAAATTGGATGGGTGCCATTTTGCATCATATTTTGTGTACTTGTTTTAGAAAAAAAATCATTTTTGACAACTAGAAAATGAAAAATGATATTTTTAAAAATAATTTGAAAACCTCAGTTCGGTAACATTGTTTACCATACCAAGATACACTTATGTGCAAAATATGGGAACATTATCATAAACTATGACATGGCAATGATCATATCTTGATCGTTTGACTTGAAACCTATATATGTTTATAGATGATAAACCTTTTCATGAAGGATTTTTTTGTAAAGCTTGATAAAAGTCAAGTTTATCATTTTTTCTAACAATTATTACAGATAAGAGAACTCCATGCCAAAGGATTTCATTTTTTGAGGTTTTCTTCATTTTATTTGAGTTTTTTTGGAAAAACGGCCCAAATGGCGAGCAAGGCTATTCATTGAAAGATGTCGAATTTGTCAAAACTATCGATGTTTCTGTGAAACAATCACTAATTTTGTACCTCAAAATGATTTTTGGAAAAATTTCAGAGCAAACTATCACACACTTGTAGTTCAAATTGGAATTACTTTCGGAAAATCAACATAAAGTCATTTAAATATGCGAAATTAGGTAGAAAGCGAGAAAAATCCTAATATTTCAGGATTATCCATCAAATATGGACTAGTTTGTGTGAAAATTTGATGGGTTCTATTGCGCATCATATTTTTGGTACTTGCTTCACAAAAAAAGTCATTTTTTGCACTTAGAAAATGAAAAATGGTATTTATAAAAATAATTTGAAAAAACTCAGTTTGGCACAATTGTTTCCTATACCAAGATACACCTATGTTCCAAATATGAGAACATTATCACAAACTATGTCACGAGAATGGTCATATGTTGGTCGTTTGGTTTGAAACCTATACATGTTTATAGATGATAGACCTTTTTGTGAAGGATTGTTTTCAAACATTTGTAAAAAATCAAGTTTATCATTTTTCCTAGCAACTATTACACATAAGAGGACTCCATGCCTAAGGATTTATTTTTTTGAGGGTTTCTTCATTTTCTTTGAGTTTTTCGAAAAGATGGTCCAAATGGCCGGCATGGCTATTCATTGAAAAGTGTCGAACTTTTGAAAAATATCTACGGTTCTATGAAAAAAATCACTATTATTGTACCTTAAAATGATTTTTGTAAAAATTTCAGAGCAAACTATCACACACTTGTAGTACAAATTCGAATTACTTTCGGAAAATCGACATAAAGGCATTTAAATGTGCGAAATTAGGTAGAAAGCGATGAAATTCCTAATATTTCTGTATTATCCATAAAATATTGGCTAAGTTGTGTGAAAATTGGATGGGCGCCATTTTGCACCATATTTTTGGTACTTGCTGCACAAAAAAGTCATTTTTTGCACTTAGAAAATGAAAAATGGTATTTATAAAAATAATTTGAAAAAACTCGGTTCGGCACAATTGTTTCCTATACCAAGATACACCTATGTTCCAAATATGAGAACATTATCACAAACTATGTCACGAGAATGGTCATATATTGGTCTTTTGGCTTGAAACCTATACATGTTTATAGATGATAGACCTTTTTGTGAATGATTGTTTTGAAACATTATTCAAAACTCAAGTTTATCATTTTTCCTAACAACTACTACACATAAGAGGACTCCATGCCAAAGGATTTATTTTTTGAGGGTTTCTTCATTTTCTTTGAGTTTTTCGAAAAGATGGTCCAAATGATTGGCATGGCTATTCATTGAAAAGTGTCGAATTTTTTGAAACTATCGACGGTTCTATGAAATAATCACTATTGTTGTACCTTAAAATGATTTTTGTAAAAATTTCAGAGCAAACTATGACACACTTAAAGTTCAAATTTGAATTACTTTAGGAAAATCGGCATAAAGACATGTAAATGTGCAAAATTAGGTAGAAAGGGAGAAAATTCCTAATATTTCTGGATTATCCATAAAATATGGACTAATTTGTGTGAAAATTGGACGTGTGCCATTTTGCACCATATTTTTGGTACTTGCTTCACAAAAAAGTCAATTTTGGCACTTAGAAAATGAAAAATGATATTTCTAAAAATAATTTTAAAAAACTCAGTTCGGTAACATTGCCCCCATACCAAGATACACCTATGTGCCAAATATGGGCACATTGTCACAAACTATGCCACGGGAATGGTTATATCTTTATTACAAATAGATAAAGTAAAATTAAAAAGAAAATGAAAATCGGTCTTTGCCGTGTGTTTGCACACGGCAAAGACCGATTTTCATTTTTTTAATTTCGGTAAAGGGTAAAGCTTCTTTACCGTGTGTAAACACACGCCAAAGAATAAATCTTTGCCGTGTGCCAAGACACGGTAAAGGCTTTCCGTGACTACGCCGTCCGCACTGCCGTCCGCTGGGCACGCGTCCCTTTTCTTTATCGTGTGTCGTTCTTTACCGTGTGCCAGACGTTGCCGTGTGTTTTCTGGAGTAGTTCGCCGTGCATCACTCTTTACCGTGTGGCGCACACGGCAAAGATCTCTTTGCCGTGTGCCCGATATTTGGCACACGGCAAAGACCATCGGCACATGGCAAAGTCTCACTCTCCCGTAGTCGCACTAGTTTTTGTCAGGAACCTTGTAAACCAAAAGGAGGTACTAGTAGTTATTAGGGCCTCTTTGGATTGTAGGAATTTCAAAGGATTTTCATAGGATTTCAATACTTAGGAATTTTTCCTATGGATTGTCTTTGGTTCAAAGGAATGGTGCTACCAAAATCCTATGGATTGGATTCCCATGCCTCAATTCCATAGGAATTTGAACATCCACTCCAACCTCTTTTTTAGACACAAGCGCGTAGGATTGAGAAATTTTTCCTGTGTTTTTCCTGCGTTTTATCCAAACAACAATTCCTTTACTTTCCTGTGTTTTATAATCCTCTGTTTTGCACTTGCAAACCTGTAAAATTCCTGTGTTTTTCATATTACTGTGTTTTCCAACCCTGCGATCCAAAGAGGCACCTCTGGGTCATTCGTCTCCGTTCCTCTATCCTCCATCTCCAATACTAGTAATATCGGAGTCTTTATATCCAACCACTGCCGCAACTACACATTATATTTATATAACTCCTTCATATAATAAGCACCTCTGGGTCATTCGTCTCCGTTCCTCTATCCTCCATCTCCAAATTGTTACACAACTGCAAGTCTAGCAAACTACTTAATTAGGAATAAGAGCATTTTTCTTTATACCATGTCTCCGCTTCTACATTGCACAAGTCTTTAACTCCTTTGCCTAGCTAGGAATGGGAGGTAGTAGGAATCTATCCAGAATTGACCTGCAAAATGATGAAAAGACTATGAAGCAGACAAGTAGAATTCGCAGCATGTGCAGTGAACCAGCCAGGGGAAAATAATGTGTTTGCATGTGTAAAGGACTTATCTAAGTTAATTGGTTACGCAGCATGCTTTACAATGGCCGTGACGAAAACACAAGGAGAGGCCAATTCCATAGAAATCGTCAAAATATAAGCGTACAAAAGCAGGCAGGTCAGAAAACAAATATATGATTTATGAGATGGAAATATCAATGATTCAATGGTACAATCTTCACGCAGATACAATGAATTCAGTTAGTTCGAATATACCTAGGAATTGTGGACAAGTACATTTTTATGCTCCCAAAGAAAATAACGCAGATAATGATCAAAAGACAACTAAATATGACCAATAACTATCTAGCAAAATGTTTTTTTTGGGTTCTTGTTAGCTTTGAAATCAGCAATTACATCTTCATAATCTATTTATAAGCAATTTCATATTCTATTTGTAGCAGCATGTTAGCTGCAAGAAATAATCTTCCATTCTATTACGCAGCCTTTAGTTGATAATCTTCAAGACCGAAAAAGCACACTCAGCCATGCAGTGGGAACTGGGGATCGAAGCAATATATCAAGCTAATTATAGATTCTATATCATTTTGTGTCAACAAGACATCGACATAAAGAAGTAATGGTTGCGGGCTTCCTTAACTCTTCTTAATTTGCATCCACACAAAAACAGTTCAACTGAAACTCTAACCCAAACCACTCGTTGTGGAAAATTAGATGGATAATATATTTCCATGTAAGATGAACAAGAGATCAAACACAAGGGGACATGAAAAACCTTTTCAACCAGAAATACAAAAAACCATGGGCGTCAGCCATTAAATCTTCACTATAATCGGGTGAGGTTATAATGCCGGGGATTTACAAATTGTGACTTGTTCCAATCTGGCGGATTACATGAGGTATATATATAGAGGTGGTGACCTATGTCGATAATGATATGTAAGTTAGAGTCTTATCTAAATAGCCTTTAACTGAATATGGATGACAACAAAGCAACAACTTATGGATGCACCCTGGATGACTGTCATGTTTTGACTTGGTGTGGGCATTTGGACCTCATCACGCTGCTTGGCCACGGGATTCGTTTTTGGCAGCGTGATATATCTTGGTCGATGGTAGTGGAAGAATTGATGAGGCCGAATATGTTGGTTGGAAGCACGTTCTACATGAACACTGTTTTGCTTTTGTGGTGATCAACATCAAGCAATGTGCGGTCCTTTTAGAATTGATTCTCGGAAAGTGGGGGCAGCAACACAAGATGGCTTTGTTTTGTGGTGATTTTCGAGTACCGAGTCTCGATTTTCAGGATGAAACCCCTAGGTTTGACATTTATTTGTTGTACATGGCAACGGCGTAATTCTAGACGTTTCCTTGTTGAAAAGCTTTGTTTGGAGATTGATCGGACTTCTGCGGAGTGAAAACTCAGTATCTTACTCTGGTGGTTGGATCGGCGATGAGGGTGTTTGTGTACGGTTCCTTTTTAGTGGTGTCGTTTTTGGAGAACCTATTTCACAGTCGGTGAGTGGCAAATAGTGGTGTCGGTTGTTTTCTACTGCTTTGGTGGGGTTATATTCCTTTTTCATTATTATTTTCTTAATATATTGGATGTGCGCATATTTGATGTCAGAAATAGTTACGTTGATGTAAGGGTCAAGTGTGATTGGTATCATCTTGATATTAATATATTTCTCTTTATCAAAAGAAAAATGCAGAGGACAGGGATGTCAACGGGTTCTAGCAAAAGTGGATGGTACGACATAACATTGACAAAAAGAGGGGGGAAATGAGAAATATACCAAGCAAGTGGATTATGTTTATATTTAAGATTGTAACACATAGTAAAACTATACAATTTCATAGACAATCCTTTAACTATATAGAGGGAATGAAACAAGCATATGCAAAAGGATCAAATTAAGGAAAAGCGATAGAATTTTTTTTGGCTGATTCATATTTTTGTCCTTTTCGGTTTCTCTAGTTCTTTTGTTTTTAGAGTATGTCTTAATTTCCCTTTCTAAATTCTTTAACTTTTTCATAATTTTAAGAATGCAAACTTTCTTACTAAATTTTAGAAATCGCTTGAAATAGTTTGCTTATGACAAAGATAAAAATGTGTTTTGTTGCAGAATGTTATCCAATTCTATTAAACTTTGAAATTAAAAAGATTTTGCTTTTAAACATATTTTATTAGAAAACTATTATATTTCTGTCCTGATGATTCCATTGTGTACCGAATAATCGCTAGCTACATCATTGGTCAAACCTTGTTAAGGGGGAGAGAGAAAAATGCTATTCGGGTTTCTAAAATGAAGTGCCAAGCTTATCGTTTTTGGATTTCGCTGGCAATGAACAAGATTTATATATTGGTCCAAATCAGGTGTGAATTTATAGGAAGGAGTCGATGTTGATGAATGTTTCTCACCAACCATGAAAGTATATAATGCTCTCGTTCTCCATATATATTTCTACATGCATCTTCGTCCGAGGCAGCAACAAACTCTCCGTCATCTCATTAACCTACTCTTGCTTCATACACAATGTGTGTCACAAACCCACAATCCTTTTTCTTCAAACACGGTCAAGCGTGTTCTAGAACTTCTACTGTTCTCTTCATGCTCCATGTGTCGGTAACTTCCACTATAACTAATAATTATCTCAAGACCTAGTATTCAACTATCGGTCACACCATTGTTCAGCTTGAGAATAGGAGACGCCGGGAATGGAACACTTTGTATCGTGCAGAGACTTCGTACTCAGCTGTGAGTCACATCATTCCTCGCTCTCGGTAAAGAAACGACTAGTGTCGGAAAAGGATACAATGTACTCTCATATTGGGATTATAAGGCCTTACGTCCAATTCCCTAGTATTAAGAAGGTTAATTAGTAGCTCTAATTAACTACTACGTACACCAATCCCTTCAAAGTACTAAGCTCTCTGGAAATGGAGAGCTGTGGTTAGGTGTGAACGTGGGTAGCCCCACCTGTAAGTGACTGTGATTTTAATAATCCCTTTAATATCTAATCATGCAAGAAATAAAGCTTTTCAGTTGCTACTAGGTGTAAACCTCTCATTGGTTCTTTTCCTGCATATTACTGCTCACCAGATTGCGTACGGTACCTTTTCATTTTCACCGCGCACGAACCTATTAATAGGCTTTGTAGGTGCCAGATAGGGTGCCCAGCTCGGTCACGTATAACTTTTGCGGTATGTATGCTCGTCTAAATTTACTTCAGCTTATTATTTTTAATTTACACAATGGTATTTTGATTGAATATAAAATGTATACGAAATATATGTGCGTCTACAAGTAGGTTTATTCCCATGATCGGTTTTAAATTTCGTCGACTATAAATTGTTAATATTGGACCGAAGTTTGTACCATATTTTGAAGAATTTTATCAAATTCATCACACTCGTTCGACCATTTGATATTTATTTTGACATATAGATCCACCTCATCTTTTACCACAACTTTCGTGTTGTAATTTTTTTATTTTGACGGACATATAAACATTAATTTACACAACGTATTTTGATTCGAAATAAAATGTACACGAAATATATGCGAGTCCACAAGTAGGTTTTATTCCATGACTGGTTTTAAATTTCATCGACTATAAATTGTTAATTTTGGACCAAAATTTGTACCATATTTTGAAGAATTTTATCAAATTCATCGAGCACTCGTTCGACTGTTTGAAATTTATTTTGACATATAGATCCATCTCATATTTTGCCGCAACTTTCATGTTGTAATTTTTTTATTTCGACGGACATATAAGCATAGATGTTATGTATGTACATATTTACACTATGCTTGTTCTATGTGTTCATGGTGTGCTTGTATGTTCGCTTCCGCCACAAACTTCACTGGTGTGCTCTTGCCGCACCGCCGTCGCGCCATTACCCCGCTCGCCGCTTCATATGTGGTTGTCAAGTAGATAAATTTGCTCAAGTATGGTGGGGTGAGGTAAGTTCACTAAGTAGCCAAGTGGTGAGAGTATATGAAACACACTATACAACCAAACGCACGTGTTTGTGTTTCTCCAGAAGCAGGAAAAAATCAATATGCAAACGTAATGTAGAACATGTTCCAAGCCACCTCCCTTCGCTACACTCCTAGACATCATATCCCTCGCTTGGGATATTCGCCGAACTGATAGAGACAATTATATACAATATGTGGTGGAGTTTGTTTCAGAGCAGTAGTACACCTAGGTACCGATGTCGGTCGAAGGAAAGGGTGACTACCGGTTGCATATGAGGTCGGATCGTCAGAGACTAAAAACGACCGATTGAAGAAAATAAGAAGACATTGAATGACAATCCGATTGACGCTACATACTTAGCAAATTGACTTCCACACATCTGAACTACATCTAGATGCAGTTATTTTTTATCGAAGATCGGTAAGTACGAAAATGAAGATAAAAACTTACATAGCAAAGACCATGCGGGCGCGGCAAAGCGCGCCTTATCCTTCTAGTAGTTTTCATATGTACAAGAAGAGCAAGAAGCTGCATTTATACTCCCATACATTTTAAAGAGGGAGAGAAGTCTTACAATCCCAACGGGAGGGAGTACTATCAATATGCAATAGTGATGATATCTGGAAAGAAAGGGGAGTGTTGTTTCGTCTCCCGAACTCACATGCTCCTGGCTAAATAAAAAATCGTAAAAATACTAAAACGTTTAAGAAAATTCTTAAATTTTTTATGATGAACATACATAAGTTTTCTACATAGTGTAAAATTTCGTATTGAAATGACATTTGTTCTGACATATAAAAAAGACAAATTAGTAAACAAAATGAGATTTAAAAAATATTTTTTCAGAGCACTGATCTTGTCCTTTTTGTAAAGGGCAGGACAAATGTCATTTTATTAAAAAATTTGCATATATGTAGAAAACTTGTAAATTTTCATCGCTAAAAAAATCAATTTTTTAAAAAATGTTTTCATATTTTTTTGTTTTTTTATTTGAGGATGAGCATGTGAGCTCGGGATTCAAAGTGAATATTTGTTTTGATTCTCGAGCTCACGTGCTCTGTCCAATTTTAAAACAAAAGAATTTGAAAAAAAGTCTGAAGTTTTTTGGTGACGAACGTACATAAATTTTCTGTACACGTGCAAAATTTTATCAAGTTTTAACAACTACTTCTAGATTCGTGCGATTGCTTACTTGGTGCGGGTTGTGACTTGTGACTTGTGAGGGGATAACCCGAAAGAAATAATAAAGAGAAAAACACAGCAAGACTCAACGTTAACGAGCGGTGATGCTGTGCTCGGCCTCGCCGCCGCCGTCTAATCCCGCCGGCGGGCAGGCCGCCTCTGACAATCACGCGCGCCTGAGGTCCGCGGCCGCGCGCTCCGACCTTCCGGGCGCGCTTGTCGCGTTCGCCGCCATGTCCTCCTCCGCGCCCGCGTCCGGGGCCGGCCCAGTGCTCCGCACATTCACCTCCCTCCTCAAGCTCTGCGCGGCGCGCGCCGACCTCGCTACGGGCCGCGCCGTGCACGCTCAGCTCACCGCGCGCGGGCTCGCGGCCGAGGCGCTCGCGGCGACGGCGCTGGCCAACATGTACGCCAAGTGCCGCCGGCCTGGGGACGCGCGCAGGGTGTTTGACCGGATGCCCGTGCGGGACCGCGTCGCCTGGAACGCGCTCGTCGCCGGGTACGCGCGGAACGGGCTCGCCGGGGCGGCCATGGAGATGGTAGTCAGGATGCAGGAGGAGGACGGGGAGCGGCCTGACTCCGCCACGCTCGTGTCCGTGCTGCCTGCCTGCGCCGACGCCCAGGCACTCGGGGCATGCCGCGAGGTGCACGCGTTTGCGGTCCGTGGTGCATTTGATGAGCTCGTGAATGTCTCCACTGCGATCCTTGACGTGTACTGCAAGTGTGGGGCGGTCGCGGCAGCCAGGACAGTATTCGATCGGATGCCTGTCAAGAACTCCGTGTCCTGGAATGCCATGATCAAGGGGTATGCAGAGAATGGGGATGCCACGGAGGCTCTGGCTCTGTTCAAGAGGATGGTGGGAGAGGGCGTGGATGTGACCGATGTGTCTGTACTGGCAGCATTGCATGCTTGCGGTGAGCTCGGGTTTCTTGATGAGGGGACACGAGTCCATGAGCTACTTGTGAGGATTGGACTGGAGTCCAATGTGTCGGTGATGAATGCGCTCATCACCATGTACTGCAAGTGCAAGCGGACCGACCTTGCTGCCCAGGTGTTTGATGAGTTGCGCTACAAGACACGCATCTCATGGAATGCCATGATACTCGGGTGCGCGCAGAATGGAAGGTCAGATGATGCGGTGAGGATCTTCTCTAGGATGCAGATGGGAAATGTAAAACCTGATTCGTTCACTCTTGTCAGTGTCATTCCTGCCCTTGCAGACATTTCGGACCCACTGCAGGCAAGATGGATCCATGGATACTCTATCAGGCTGCACCTAGATCAGGATGTGTATGTTCTGACAGCCCTTATTGACATGTACGCAAAATGTGGCCGCGTTGGTATTGCTAGAAATCTCTTCAGTTCAGCAAGGGAGAGGCATGTTATCACATGGAATGCGATGATCCATGGGTATGGCTCACATGGTTTTGGCAAGGTCGCAATTGAGCTTTTTGAAGAGATGAAAAATACTGGCAGAGTACCCAATGAGACAACCTTCCTCTCGGTCCTCTCAGCGTGCAGTCATGCTGGTTTGGTTGATGAAGGACGGAAATATTTTTCGAGCATGAAGGAGGACTATGGACTTGAACCTGGGATGGAGCACTATGGTACCATTGTGGATCTGCTTGGCCGAGCTGGGAAGCTAGATGAAGCATGGTCTTTCATCCAAAAGATGCCTATTAATCCTGGCATTAGTGTTTATGGTGCAATGTTAGGTGCTTGCAAGTTACACAAGAATGTGGAGTTGGCAGAAGAATCAGCGAACAGGATCTTTGAGCTCGGGCCAGAAGAGGGGGTCTATCATGTCCTCCTAGCTAATATCTATGCAAATGCTTCAATGTGGAAGGATGTTGCAAGGGTGAGAACTGCTATGGAGAAGAAAGGCCTCCAAAAGAGTCCTGGATGGAGTATTGTTCAGCTCAAGAATGAGATTCATACCTTCTATTCCGGAAGCACAAATCACCAGCAGGCAAAGGATATATATGCAAGGTTGGCTAAGCTAATTGAAGAGATCAAAGCTGTGGGATATGTGCCAGACACTGATTCTATACATGATGTAGAAGATGATGTCAAGGCACAGTTGCTCAACACCCACAGTGAGAAGCTCGCGATTGCATATGGGCTCATTCGCACAGCCCCTGGTACAACAATTCAGATAAAGAAGAACCTCCGAGTCTGTAACGACTGTCACAATGCAACTAAGTTAATATCTCTAGTGACAGGACGGGAAATTATCATGAGAGATATTCAACGATTTCACCATTTTAAGGACGGTAAATGTTCTTGTGGAGACTACTGGTAAAGCTGGCTGAATATGGATTTTGAGATGCTAGAACTTCGCGCCACTAATATAAGTAGGACTATAAGATCACACTATCAGACTATCAGGTGAACTTAACTAATTGGCATATATATTAAGGTACTTGTTGAGTTTCATCTGTGGCACACATCGTGTGACACTAGCATTCTGTGTAAATGATTTTCTGTTCTTCATGGTCAGACTTTTGGAGCTGCCAATGAAATCTGAATGGGTCTAGCAGCTGCCTTCTGTATTGACACTACGTGACTCAGATTGTGAAGTGCGCGGCAGCTTTAATGATCATCTCACCATCTCAGGAAGCATAGATTTCGGTCCATGTACATTGGTAATGTAACACATGCAAAAACCATTTTAAATAGTACATGTGGAAGCTGTTGACCATAGCAAACACTGGTATTTATTCTCGTCCAGGATTAGATGATGTACATGATGAGATATTGGGATCAAACTGTTGATAAGTAATAAATGACCTATGTTTTACCATTTTGTGTACTTGAGAATTGTGAGATGAGTATGTAACTAAATCTGGTACTGTGTAATGAAAGTCAACAACCGTAACAACATTCTATGTTTTGTTGTATGAAAATTAGTTGTATTCACCATTTTCTTCCAGAATTATCCGAAAATTCCATTAAAATTGGATCCACATAGGATGCTTACAATTGAGTATACATTGAACATTTAATTCTTCTATTGGAAAGTTACGCGTACTTTGAAGCAAATGATTGCTTCTCACCCTGAATGTAGTTTCCAATTACTATTTAAATCATATTACAGATCTGGTCAGTGGGCATGCCAGTCTTTGTTTCAGTCATTGTAACTTTGTACTGATGGTGTTGACTTCTGCCTGCCAATTGTAGAAATGAACTCCACTGCCACTTTGAGTGCATTAATAGATGCAAGGTTCATCAGGCTTGTTGATGACCATGTTGGTTCACCTCCAGCTAGATCAGATACTCCCCGGAAAACTATCACAGGTATGCCAGGAGATGCCGTTGTCTGTTGAAATAGTGAGTAAGTTCTCCTAGGGATATCTTAATTTTTTACTGTAATGAAAATATTGGAATGCAAATGTTGGCAGAGATTTAAGTTAAAACTACTAGAGATAAAATATAGAACCTCACCATCACAACTGCTGCACTCTCCTCATCTACTGTTGACACCCCAAATTCTCTGAAAAGGAAATTCCGATATTCTGCATTGTCTAGAAACATGTCGGCTGATGCTCCTTTTAGCCCAGAAACCACTTTTGGGTTTTCTGGTAAGCAGAAAGTATCATTACACCTTTCAAGGTTGACCTGCAGAAATTTTACAATCAGTATAAGTTTTACGCTGTAATTTAAGCCTGTATTTCCATACTACTGAAATAAAGTGTATGTCTCGCCTCAAGTCCTTCTGCTATCTTGAACCATGCTGAATCTACAGGTAACCAAAAAACTTCTTCCATAGGCTTGCCAACTGAGTATAGCTCCTCATTTCTGTATTTCAGAGATCCTAGCAAGTTGTCTCCTCCATTCGGGACGTTAAATTGTCCAAAGCTTAGTTCTGTTGATGATTCTTTTAATGATTTGAACTTCTGGAAAATCAAAATCAGAATAGCAGAAGTCTTGTTAAGTAGTGAGTTCAGTGTGTTAGCGGTGAAGGATGAACAGATTCCAGTTGCTTTGGTCTATATCTGCACTCGCCAGCATTACACCATGAAATTGGGAGTAACAGCTAATTATAGTAGGAGATTACCTTCCATGACCAAGCGCCTGTATAAGCAACTAACTTGGGGACACTAACATCGCCAAATGACATTGAATCATTAGAGCTTCCGGCTGTGCCATAATGGACAATACCAGACACACTAAAGACATCGAGTAGAGTTTGTACGGTAACAGCTGCATTCAACTGGAAGAACGCTGCTTTAGTGCCTAGAAGTAATTTGTCTTGATTACTTATGATAAATCAAAAGGACTCCTCCATATGGTAGTATTTAATGATAATACATGATTTCAGTGCAGAAGTTATGGTTTTAGTACCCTGCGCTGTCCTGTCAGTGCATATATGACATTCACGCCTCGAATACTCCCAACGTGAAACCTTCGTCCTGAAATAGTATGATGTGAGACTGTATTCTGTCACTACTAGAAGTTAAATACAACAATGTACTAAAGCATTGTCATGAATCTGGATGAGAAATCAGCCGATCAGCAGAATAGCAAAATCAATAAACATGTAATAAAAAAAATACTACAGTGCAACTACAGCGGGATACTTGGTTTAAGATTTTATCTGTACTTCTTACTTTCTCTTTCTGATGGAGTGTTTTTTTCCTGTGGTTTGCTACAATATTTTTTGATATATGATTTGTAGTTTACGCTTTCTGGACCCCCTTTGTGAAGCTTCTGTCCAACACGAGCAAATGTGCCAGTGTACACCATGATGTTGTAAGTTGCTATGTGAAATCAGCTCATGTTGGGAGGGAATTCAGGCCTGGACCTAGTGCAGATCATTCAAATCTGCGGAGCAGTGCAAGCAAGCTTCATCATATATGCACAGCTTCAGGTATCTCTGAAAATTTTCCTTACTATTTATTCATCCTCAAATGTTAAAGTACCACTATATCACCTACGAGATATTGAAAGACATCACATTCTCTGACGTCTATAGTACTGTAGATATTACATTCACATATTTCTCTCCCTTTTATCAACAAAGTGTCTGGGTTCAGTTACCAGCAGTGCTGCACTCTAGCTGTTTGGAAATTGGAAAGAACCAAGAAAGTCAACTAGGAGCAGTCAAGCTCATCCGGTCTCCATCTGCTAAATCTACAGGCAAGCACTTTGGATCAGAAACGGGAGGCCGAGACTCACCGTAGAGGTCAACGAAGGGCTGGACACTCCAGGGTCTGAAGTAGCCGGAGGCCTGGAGCGCGGTGTCCTCGGCGACATAGGACATGACGAGGCCGATGGACGGGCCACGCCGGTTCACCCTGTCGACCTGCCACCGCACCCGGTCCATCCCGGGCAGCGCAGGCAGGGCCATCGCCGAGCCCGCCAGCAAGCAGCAGAGCAGCAGGACAAGCGGTGCCAGTTGGCACCTCGAGCTGGAGAGCTCCATGGCCATGGCTGGAACGGATTGGGAGCGAGCAAGCAAGCTTAAATGTGCTCACTTGGGCTGTCGCTAGTACTGGATGGTGATTTGTTTGGTGGAGAGCGTGATCAGCGTGCCCCTGTTTTGATACTCGGATGATTAGAGAAGATGTCGCTCTCAAGGATTCGAGTCCACGTTTTAAAATATATATAGGTTGTAACGAGATGAACGAATCTTGTCAAATTGTTGATTACAGAGGCTTGGTTAATTTGAATGTTTATGAACCATAAAACGTGCAGAAAAGGTTGTGACAAAAATACAAAATGTAATGTGCATTTACTAGCTTAACTTCGAGTAGCCTCCTTTGTGCACATTAGAGGTTACAAAAACACATTTCAGTTAGTACTTGGGCAGAAAACTAAAAAGAAAAGGAAAACCAAGGTTTATGCATGGGGACGGCTGCAAATATTTTTCACGGTCACCTAGTTCACAGTAGGCCTGTACAATCTGTTCCCCTGAACCGGTTTCTCGGGTTTCAAAAAAATTCAGTTTTCATATTTGTCTAACCGATCGGTTTCTCCTATATGATATCATCTCCTATATTATTTTGGGGTCGGTTTTCGGTCCTTGGTTTATATGCCCACCCATAGTCCACAACCCCAAAGAATTGTAACTCAGGCGAATGAAAATTCAAATAATCAAAGGCAGTGAAAACACATACTCCCTCCATACCATAATATAAAATATTTTAGCTATTCCAGTATGAATTATATACGGAGCACTCTAAAATGCATCTACATACATCCATATATAGTCCCTATTAAAATAGCTAAACCATTTTATAATATGATACGGAGGCAGTATATCACAGGTCTTTATTCCTAGGATCACAACTGCCTCCCTCAGTTTCTCCTATATATATTCAACATCATCTACCCTGCGCATACAAGTGCCCATCGCCTCTCATTACCAGGCACTTCCACATAACTCTCCCCTTTAGGGCCCGCTTGGTTCATCGTTTTTTTCCACCCCGGTAAGAAAACGAGGGAATTCTATCGTAAAATAAACGGACGTTCGGAGGTCCGTAAATAATTCCGGCCGTTTCCCCCCGGAATACGACATTCCAAGCGGGCCCTTAACATTGTCATAGCTGAATAGGCTGTTGTACATGGAAACGTAGGAACGCAAAATGGAGACGATATCAGTAAACACATAAGACTAGGAGGCATGGGGAAAAACACAAATACGAGAATGGTTCTCTTGGCACCAAGCAAGAGTGGTCGCGTAAGTGTTGCTGCAAGAGTACGTAAATGTCACATCCGTGTGTGTGCCATAGAGCATAGACCGAGCTTCCGTCGTTTCACAATTGTTATATGCAAAGATGATCTTGCAACCATGGTTGCTTTTCGACTGTGGCTGGAAAACCTCTATCGCGAATATTCAGATCTGCCTTCAGGTTGCTGCGGGGGAACTAGGGACATCATCCCCGTTTGGTCTAAAATGTACACGTGACCACACTGTGTTAAGATTGTTTGAGATTGTTCTTGCTTGTTTATTGTGCAAATTGGTGCTTCATAAATATTTTGAATAGTTGTCCAGCCAGCGATTTAGGGTGTGTTTGGTTTTGGAATAGGGTGAAAGGAAATGGAACCGTTTCACATCTGGGACTGAATCCTGTGTTTGGTTGAGTAGGAGGAATGGAAATAAGTTGAACCGATTGGTTCCTTCGAAGGGAATACACCCCTTAGATCTGGAATACACTAGTTCCACCGAATCAGTGGAATATGCTGGAAAGGGGCACTCTAAGTATTGCGCTAATCCTCCATAACTGTTAGATTAACGTTGATTGGTGTTACGGAATAATAAAAAAATATTTTAAATTTAAATAAAATCTAAAAATCCAGGATGTAATAATGTTGTCTTCTACCAACGTGTAAAATCTCAAATAAAAATATATTATATTTAGGTCCGTGTAAAATGATAAAATCATCTGAAATTAGTGGTAGCCCATGTTAAGTCGTTTGACATTGTTTCTGACAAGATGTGGCCACTTTCAGGCTGACGTGGCACTGATTTTCACTCCGTTTGACTCAGCCGTCAACTTACATGTGAGGCCCGCTCGTCAGCACCTTCCCCTGGGCTTTTCCTCCTGAGGCCTTGTTTGGTGCAAGGGTATTGCCAGGGATAGGTGGGGATCATCCCCAAAGAGATTGGGTGAAACCACTCCCCTCACCCAATCCCCACATATCTCATTCCATCCCTATCCTGTGCAATCCCTAATCCCCACTGATAAAAAATGACGTTTGGTGGACAGGGATAGCACGCAACATCAATATTCAGTTTTTACGTCAATCAACAAGTAGTGTCAATATACATTAGAAAAGATTCATTTTTTATGGCAGAAAAGGCAGAAAAAGACATGAAAGAGCATGGTTGCCCCATGTGTTGTTTTGGTAATTAATGGCAATCTCTATGGACTAATGTGTGCTTTGAGTTATATGTGCAGTGTTGGTCCATAAGGAATGCTTGGACTCCATATGTTGGAGTCAAGGCTAAAAGAAGTAGATCATTTGTTGATCAAGGCCGAAGCGTTTCTCCATGTGCATGAATCAAGAGGAAGATTCTATGTTGCCCATGGAGGATGGCGTCACGTGGTGATCATCATCAAGATAAAGACCAAGTGAGGATATGTCGAAGAGTGTCTCTCCCATCTTGGTGTATGGGGAGCAATATGCGAGTCTTCACCAAGCGGAGCACAATCAAGAAAGGTGATCCACTTGAGAGTAGATCAAGATCGTCATCATCTAGCTCAAGTGGAATGCGCAAGGCAAAGGTATGATCTTGATAGGGTTTCTATTTTACCGGTCTCGCGGTGTTGTTGGGAGACCGGGTTTGTTAGATAGGTAACCGTACTATCAAGAGGGGCTCTCAAGTGAGCTTTAGCGTATCGGTCGTAGAGAGCTCAAACCTTTGCATCCTTGGCATCATCTTTATTGGTTCCTATTTGGCTCTTATCGTGGTGTGGTATTGGTGCTTGTCGTGCTTGTCATGACAAGCCCAAGGTCACCGAAAACGGTTCTCATATGTGTTCCCTATTGAGTTTTCGGTGTCAGAGATTTTGTTGGTCCATCTATGCGGAAGGTTTCACTCTTCCATTTATTAGCAAAATCTCCCTTGCTTGGTCTAAATATTCTCATATGATATAGGGTAGCATTTGTCGTCCTCTTTCCAACAAAAGTGGTTTCATGTCATTCGGACTTCATTTGCAAAAGATATGGTTTTCCGGTTTTTAATAGAAAGGTTTTACCTCTCATCATTTGGTTTTACCATATCTTGTTGAACAATGATGTTTCTATGTATATTCTTGTAGTGCTCGTTGTGACGATTCCAACGAGTCCAAGATTACCGAAAACGGAGTTCGTATGTAGAAGATATTGCGTTTTCGGTATCGGTCGTTTTAAAAACAGAATATTAGAAAAAAAGGGGGAAAAGAAAAAACCTGCGCCGGCCTCACTGCCGGCCTGGGCCGGCTCCCAGGCCGGCCCATTCGGCCAGGACCCCGGCCACAACGCCGGCCTGGGCCGGTTCCACGGCCGGTCCCCTCGGGAGGGTCTCCAGCCTCCCCGCCGGCCTGGGCCGGTTGCTGGGCCGGCCCACCCGGGTGCACGCCGGCCTGCCCGGCTCGCCCCTTTGCCCGCCGGCCTGCCTGCCGGCCTGGGCCGGCTCCCAGGCCGGTCCTTGCTGGTGGTGCTCCGGCCTGCCTGCCGGCCTGGGCCGGCTCCCAGGCCGGGCTGCCTTTCCCTGCTTTGGCTGCGCGCAAAATAACCCAACGGCTCCATTTTTGGAGCCCCTATTTAAGGGGCTTCTTCCCCAAAAATAAAAGTAACCTTTTGCCAACCTCTTGAGCTATTTTCTCCCTCCATTGTTGATCTTCTCAAGCTTGGCTTGCTCTCAATCTCTCCGATAGTTCTTGCTACTTTTTGAGGGAAAAGAGAGAGGAGATCTAGATCCTTGTTTCCACCGGTTGATTTCTCCTCTAAGTGAGGGGAATACTTTGGATCTAGATCTTTGGAGTTTCTTTGTGTTTCTCCTTCGTTCTTCCTCTCTAATCCCTCCCAAGCATTAGTTGCTTTGGTTGGATTCGGGTTGGAAGAACTTGATCACTTAGTGTGTTCTTTCCATTGCATTAGTTGCATCGGTTTGAGTTCTCCACGGTGATTCGTGGAAAGTGAAGTTGAGAAGCTTGTTACTCTTAGGTACTTTGGTGCCCTAGAGCTTGTTCCTCTAGGGCACGTTGGTACCCTAGACGGTTGTTGATTTCTCGGAGTCTTGGTGGCTCACGGGATTTGTTGGGAGCCTCCAATTGTGGAGTGTGACTCAACCTTGTTGCTTCGGAGCTTTGGTAGCTATGAGGACATTGCCGGGAGCCACCAATTGAGTTGTGGTGTGTGCCTCGGAGTTGGGCATCGAGTCTTGGTGACTCGGTGCATTTGGTGAAGACCCTCCAACTTGTGGAGTGAGCTTCACCCTTGTAAAGGTTCTAGTTGTCAACCTCAACGGCAACATAGTGACAAGTGCCTCGCCACATTGGTGGCAAGACACAACGGAGATACGGTGTGCCATATCAAGGCTACTCGGTGTCTCACATTGGTGAACACCGCGCCGCTCCAACGGAGACTAGCTTCCATTGGGAAGTGAACTTCGGAATAAATCATCGTCTCCAAGTGCCTCGGTATTTCTATACCCGAGCTCCTTACTTATGCTATTTACTTTGTGATAGTCGTTGAGCTTAAAGTCATATATCTTGCTATCACCTAGTTGATCATATTGCTTAGCATAAGTTGTTGGTGCACATAGGTGAACCTAGCTAGTTTAGGTTTTGGCTTGATAAATTAAACGTTAGTTTTATTCCGCATTTATTCAAGCCTTAACCGTAATAATTTTAAATCGCATATTCACCCCCCCTCTAGGCGACATCCGTGTCGTTTCAATTGGTATCAGAGCCAGGTTCTCTCTTTATAGGGCTTCACGACCTAGAGAGTAAATATGTCGTCTAGTGGTTTAGTGCACAATGATTCTTTAATATTCAATGGCACTAATTATAATGATTGGAGAAATCGCATGCTAGATTATTTTCGGGACATTGATCCATATATAGAGCAAATTCTAGATATGGGTTTTTCTCCTCTAGAGGATGAGGAAAATTCTTATCTAGATGATGGAGCTTCTAAAGTGATTTTCAAGTCTTTGAGTAATGCAGTTGCTTTGTCGATCTCTCCTTATCGAAATGGCCATGAGCTATGGACCAAGCTTCAAGACAATTATGGTGTGTACATGGATAGTGAGAATGATTTTTCTCACTCCACCTCCGGGCGTAATGAGTTCTCAACTTCTTCTACCTCACCTACATGTGGCAAGCCACAAAATAATGCAATGGTGAGTAGGGATAAATTTTGCAATAATGATAGTGAGATTCTTTTAGATAATATTTCATCTCTATCTCATTACAATGATTTATCTTTGGATTTAAACACATCTAGAACTATAAATGTTTCACATGCTTGTGTTGATAGTCCTTGCATATCTTTTAAATCATCAAGTAGTGATGATCATAACAATAATGATGATAATGAAGAAGATGATGCTCACTTCTAAAAGAAAGGTCTAATGGTCCTTAATGCTCTTTCAAATAATAAAAATGCTTGTGAGAACCTCCATGAAATCATGAGCACCCTTGTTGAGCGAGGGATTACTATTGAAAATTTGGAAGCTCGTGAAGATGAAAGTCTTAGCCGTGAACGTAATTATGCGAACACGATTGCGAAACTTGAGGAAGCTCTTGAAGAAGAACAAACCACCAAGAAATCTCTTGAGGAGACATTTACTCTAGAGTCATCTAAAGTAAATGAAACCCATGATAGAGCTCTCAAGGTGGCTAATGATTTTAAAATAAAAAATGAAGAGCTCATTGTTGAAATTGTTAGACTTCTTGAGGCTAATGTGAAATTTGAAAAGGATGTCAAGTCCTTGGAAGATTCTCTTGCACATCTCACTAAGTCTCATGATCAACTCCAAGCTCAATTACTAAAAGAGCTTCCTACTTGTTCTCCCATTGCTATTAATGTTGATGCTTGTGCTACTAACTCTATTTCTTGTGAAGCATCCATTTTAAAGGAGAATGTTGAGCTAAGGGATCAACTTAAATTGCTAACTAGGAATTATGAGATATTGGAAGAAAGCCATGAGAAGCTCTCGAGCTCTCATGAAGATCTTCTCGTATCTCATGATAAGCTAAAGTTAGCTCATGAGGCTATTGCTACCAAGGTAATATCTAGTGAGCCTCATGTGGACAATGGCACAACTTCTAATAAAAATGCTAAAATGCCATGTGCTAGTCCTTGTAATTCTTCATCTCACACTAATGCTAAATCATATGTTGAATTACATTTTGTGCCTAGTTGCTCTAACAATGAAGCTTCAACTTCCACTAGTACTTGTGTAGCTACTAACCTTGTAGGGAAGACTAAAAAGCACAAGGCACAAGCCACTTCTTTGAAGAAAGATGTGGAGAAACGTCATAAAGGGAAGGCCACACTTGACAACATGTCGAGTGTGCAAAAATCCCCCAATGACAAGAGTGGACTTGGATTCAACTCCAATATCAAGAACAAGTCCAAGAGTAGCAATAAGAAGGGCCAAGAACAAGTCAATCACTCGGCCAAGATTGTATGCTTCAAGTGCAAAGTTGAAGGGCATCATGTTAGGGATTGCCCAATGAAGAAGAAGCCTCTTAGTGAGAAGCAATTAGGGAAGCGGCCTTTTGTTTAATCTCTTGCTCAACCTCGGGTTGAACAAAGGCCACCTCCTAAGAAGACTCAAGTCATTGCTCCTCAAGTTGAGGAGCCTATTAAAAAGAAATAAAAGAGTCGATATTGCTACTTATGCCGTGAGAAGGGTCACTTGGCTTCTTCATGCACTAATGGTACTCTATCCAACCCCATAATAGTTGATGATGTTTATTCTCTTAGGAAGGATAGGGTTGGCAATGTGTTTGCCAAATATGTGGGGACTCAAAGTGGTGTCAAGAAAAGAACCATTTGGGTTGCCAAGCCTATTGTGACTAACCTCTTAGGACCCAACTTGGTTGGGGACCAACAAGCTCAAACTTGATCAATAGGTTGTGATGGAGGACATTGGAGACTTGGCTATCATTTGAAGAATTAAGGGAACTTCATGGTTATATCTCATTTAGCCAAGTCAATTGGATTGTCACATATCTATCTCATATCCAATGCTCCTTCTTGCGGTAACTTATATTTAAATTATATATACATTGAAAGTTGCTTGCTCCCTAGCATGTGTTAGTTTTGTTCCTATCATGTGCTTGTATATGTTGTGCTTATTACTTACCTTGAGCAATCAAGTTTGTGTATGTTAATGTGCGCTCCATATATGTGTAAACTTTGTGTTGAGTCCTTATTGGATCTTGTGTTGATTTCAATGGGCTCTTTTGAGAAATTAATGGACTATCCCATTTTGGGGGAGTGATATGCTTTGTGCACTTCACTAACCTAAAAATGTGTATATATGAGTTACACCACCTAGTATTGATATATCAAGATTATCTAGTAACAATGTGGTGTGTCATGCTCATGAGAAATTCAAATTCTATAATGTCTATTAATTATCTCTATTTGATTTTATTTGCCTCTTGTTAAGAAGAAATGAATTATCACATTGTGGGGGAGCAATACACTATGTGCATACTACAATCCCATAAAATGTGAACATTTGAGGTTTTGCCACCTAGATTTGATATTGTGAATTATTTTATTTCTATGTGGCATATTAACTCGAACAAGTGCCAATTTCCTTTTTAGCTATCCTTTGGCTCTTGTTTGTGTGAGTTTGCTTGGTATGGTTTCTCTCTAATATGCATCCCTATCACTACAACCGAAATGACCTTTAGTGACAAAGTACTTTTGTCACTTATTAGCCCATTTTTGTCACTGATTAGTTGTGGATGACAAAAATGGTGCGTCATTAGGTTTGTCATTGATTGACCGTCATAGATTCATGGGGATGACGAGATGAAATTTTTTGTCACTGATTTAGATGAATCCGTGACGGTGGGAATTTTTGTCAATGATCATGTTTAATCCGTGACAGCCTGATTTGTCATCGTTTGTATGCAAATTTGTCACTAATTGGTTGAATTTGAGTGTACGACTGGTCAACATTAGCTGACGTGGCTTCTTACATGTGGGTCCAGCTGTGGTGACGTGGATGCTGATGAGTGGGTCCAGATGCTGTGACGTCAGATGATGTCATGTGGGCTAGATCCGTGCTGACACGTTGGACCCACTTTATCCAGACAGGTGGGACACATATTTTCTGGCTAGTGGGACCCACTTATTCGTGACATGTGGGACCAATTTTTTCTGGTGAGTGGGACCCAATTTTTTCTGGTATGTGGGACCCACAAATGCTGACGTGTGGGACCATTTCGTTTTTCGAGAAGTGGGACCCACATTTTAGGATTGTGGGACCATACGTTGCTGTTTGGTGGGCCCAGAATGTGGTGACGGTGTCACATTTTCCGTCATTGTTGGAACGGAAAATTATTTTATAAAAATGTAATTTTCTGGCAATTTTGAGCAGAGAAATACAATTGAAAACAAATATATAATTGGAACCGAATCAATATTATAGGAATTATAGTGGCACACATACTATAAGTCTGAAAGACACAAACATTTGTAAGACACTGAGGTGAATAAAAGAGGAAATAGTAGTATCTAGCATTGTTCTTTATTCAAAAGATGCATCAGGATGGTGGTCATCAGTTGGGCTGCGATGATTGCTGTGACGTCCTTAAGAGCAAACTAAGCAGCGCATCCATTTCTTGTTGCCTCTTTTCATAAGCCAGACTCTTCTCTTCCTGAGATTTCTTGAGAGTTGCAAGTTCTTCATCCTGCTTTCTTCTCATTTCTTCAAATTTCTGTTCCTGGGCTTGCATCCTTGACTCCAGATCGTTTTTATACCTTTCAGCTGCCAGTACTGATTGTTGCTCCTGATCAGCAAGCCTCTCTTCAAGCTCTCTAATGCGCTCTTTGGAAATGGTGTATCTCTGGGAGCATGATGAGACGCCCAATCTTGACAAGAATGTGCTAGAGCTGGAGGAGCTCTGTTCCTTGAGGACTTGTTGAACAATCATCACATCTGTTTCTTCAGGATGATCCTCTGGATGTGGTCCCATCTTTCTTAGCAGCATTTGTTCCTGCAATTAGATTCAAATGTTTCAAATGCTAGTATGCCGAGACAGTAATAATAAATTTGTGTTGTTGTTAAATATTTCGTACATAAGCCTCTTGTGCTTCCCGAGGCATCACAACATCCTTGCTAGTGTGGGTAATTCTGTAAAATTCAATTGGTGATGTTTCCTCCTCGTTGTTCAGAGCCTTCTACAAGGTTTAGTACATTTTGAGTATCAGTTCTATAAATTATATATTTGCAGTACAAGTAGCTAAGTAATTGCGTAGACCTAGTTGAAATACTTACAACATGCTCGTAGTGGGCAATGTAGCTTCTTGATCCAGTGGTATGGTGCTGCTTCACATTTTCTCTGTTCTTTACATTCTTCATACACATTTCCTGTATTGAGCAGGTGGGATCTAATTAGGTGATGCAAAAAATAAAATATGTATGAATTAAGTTGCTAGCTGTAGGTGAAAGAAATATGAATTATGTACCTGGTAGTGGTCATCAAACCATCTGTTCACAAGTTCTTTCCAACTATTCTCGTCTACATTACTTGGCTTCATCAAATAAGCTTGCTCAGGAGTAAGCTTTTGAATCTTGGGCCAGTACACCTTCTTAAGCCTATAGCGTTGTTGTCGAACACTATTTTGTATCATTTCTGTGCACACAGTTTTTGCCACATCATCATTTGTGTCCATCACAAGCTTTTCCTGCAAAAGAGGGTTTGCATATGCACAAATTAGGTTATTAACCATGTTACAGTCTGAATAATATAGATGAAGAGAGTAGACTCACCGCAACTTTTTTAATCGCAGAAGGAACAGCATCTTGTAGACTCTTATCTTTGTCGTAGAGCTTCCAGTGCGTTGCAAGGGGCATCTTATCGCTGCGGATGTGTATACCAACCTCAGAGCTTAGTTTTGCTGCATGTAGAGGATTTTTGGGTCTTCTCACGCCTGCAGTGAAGTCAATTTGCATTTTATTGCCACCATTTTTTTTGTCCATTCATGGAGTGAATGCCCCATGGTAGGTCTCCGTCCAAGTCCTTTCTGCTTTGACTTGACAGAGACTGACAATATATATTATTTGAGAAACCATTTGCTCCATATTATTCTAACCATGGCCTTGCCGGTTGGTTTGAGTGGTTGGAACTACCAACAAACCTTATTTAAATATGGTGTATTTATTTCTTATCTCTTGCCATATGTTCTATCTTGTGAGGATATTCTTGGATACATCTTATCATCGGGAAAATAATTCCAAATGGTCACTGTCCTTGGACAATCCATATTTATGTTTGTGATAGAATATCTTTGATTATCCTTACTTTGGCATTGCCTTTTATTTGCCCCATCTCTTGCCAAAATATTTATTTTGACTCCCTTTGTCTTCCTTGCCTCTTGCATGGATCCTAAGTTTCAAATTGGTAGTGTTTAGTGTTGTAAATAAAATATGAAGAGTAATGATCCCTTGTGCATGCATTTTGTATTCAAATGCAAATATCAAAATAATGCATGAATCTTGGGGGAGCATTCCTTTTTATTTAGAACACTATCCTATCTATCAATATTTGATCCTTCCAATTGGCATTTGATTTCTATCATATGTATTTATGAAAGACAAATCTTTTTCTCTTGATGCTTTGTGCCATCATGAAAAGTGTAAAGGGTGCTTGGTTTATTTAGTGTAACCTTGCTCTCTCTTGGGAGTCTTGCTTTCTCATTTCTTGTTTTATGTTTATCCTATAGAATGAGAAAACCCCTTTGAGCATGTCTCTTTCTTTTATCTTATATGCTCATTGGCCTTGCCTAGGTACCTTCAATTGGTATTAATTGGAATTTAATATCTCCTCCATAGATATTTGTTTCAATTGATATTTATTGTGAGAATTTGGATACCTTATTGCTTTATTTTACTTTACTTGATTCCGGTCAAGTATTATCCTCTTCTTGGTATCTTGTCTCCTAGTTGGTATTTTATTTTTCAATTGGTGTCTTATCTCTCATGTGTTGTTTGATTTGATTCCTATTGATATCACACCTCATGTGTTGATGTGTTTTGGAATCAATCACATGTTGATTTGATTCTTTTCTCAATCATGTGTTGATTTGGATTTTGATATAACTTGGACAACCTTTTTGTGTCACACTTTGGTGTGCTCTCTTCTTGGTTTACTTGGTGTTTTGTCCAAATTGTATCTCATTTGGTTCTTGTAAGTCCATGCATGCATATTTACTAGTATATTTATTTTATGGCATGCTAGTCCTTCTTGATCCAATATATAGGGGATACTTCACCAAATCCTAAATCGGCTAAGATGTGCATGAAATTCAATTTCATATCTATATGCACATATTTATGTGGAGTGTTTCCTTATAGTGTATCTAACTACTATGGAACCCAATGAGTGTGGGAACCATGTTGTACTTGAATTTTGTTTTAGGTACAATGGAGATGCATTGGATGCTTGCCTCATTTATAAGGAAGGTGTTCTCACCATGTGATTATTGGAGTCAAGCTTTGATGATAAACAAAATTTCTCATCTTCGTCATCACCAATGCTATTTCGGTAACAAGTATCTACCCCATGCATATTTTTCTTGTATTCAACCTTGTGTAGGTTGCCCCCCCCCCTTGGCATGAAAACTTTAAATGTGCAATTGTTGGGGTTTTGGCTTATTTCCTTCACTTGGTATATCTTTGTTATATTTGTGATGAAATTGCAAAAACCTTTCTACAATTGGAATTATTTCTTTGTGATACTTGTTGCCTATCTCAAAGCATTTCCACTATCCCTTGTTCCCTTAGTGATATGTGTGATGCATTTGATGTGTTTGAAGTTCATTTATATACAATGAGATAAATTTGAGCTATGTGCTATGCTTTTAAGCAATAATCTCTTTTTGTATATTCATGACTTCCTTTTGGTTACTATAGTCTCCTTTCTTCGACCATTTTATATGTGCAAGTTTCTTTGTCGATGAATATCATTGTCTACTTAGAAACCTATACATATGAGAGAGGTCACCTTTTATTTGGTATCCTACTTTCTTTCAAGCCACCTTGTCTTTTATCTATAATTCTTTGGTGGCTCCAAGTTTGTCTCGTGAGTGCTTCTCTTATTTCTATTCGCACCTTTGCACACTCATATTCCACTGAAGATTCTTCTCTTCTTGCTCATCACGGTGAGTATGTTGATTTGGTTGCCTAAATGTTTTCACTAGCTCTTGGATTTCTCAATTGGTTTAGTTTCCAATTAGTATCTTTGAGCTTGTGAACATTTTTTTTTAAATCTTCTTTGAAAGTTGTGTGTGTCAATACTTGATATATAACTTATCTCCATTTGGTTAAGACTATGTGTCTTATCAAATTAATTGTCTTGTCACACACACATACTCTTGGTTGGGCCTTTCTAGATAATTTCTTTTAATGGGTATCTCCTTATGGCTCAACCACATCTTTGGTGCAAGTGTTTTGTTTTGCTTTAATTTTTACATCCTTGCACTTGGTGAGTGTTCTAGATGATTTTGGGGGAGTGAGGATTCCAAATTTGTGCACTCCTCAATAGTGCGTGAACATTGGGGAGCTTCTCTATTTTTATTTAGAACTCTCGGTTTGGATCTTCTCGATTGCTCTTCTCCTTGGTGGAGATGTTTAGAATGATTTCATCATTTTGCAATCTTTGGATCCTCAATATAGTTTGATTTCCTCTATTATTCGTCAATGGATATGTGCATTTAATTTCACTCATACCTTGAGGAATGCATACCTTGTGGAGGAACTCATATTATATTGGCCTTCTAAATTTTTTCTTCCCATTTCGGCAATCGATGCCAATGGGGGAGAAGTTTTAGAGGGTTTAAGGGAACTTGGTCTTATGCTTTCGTTTGATTCTTAAGCATTTGTCTCTCATGCTCATGCATCCTTGTCTTGCAAGGTTGCTTAATTCATTATATAAACCCTCTCAAAAGGGATTGTCATCAATTACCAAAATGGGGGATATTGAAAGAGCATGGTTGCCCCCATGTGTTGTTTTGGTAATTAATGACAATCTCTATGGACTAATGTGTGCTTTGAGTTATATGTGCAGTGTTGGTCCATAAGGAATGCTTGGACTCCATATGTTGGAGTCAAGGCTAAAAGAAGTAGATCATTTGTTGATCAAGGCCGAAGCGTTTCTCCATGTGCATGAATCAAGAGGAAGATTCTATGTTGCCCATGGAGGATGGCGTCACGTGGTGATCATCATCAAGATAAAGACCAAGTGAGGATATGTCGAAGAGTGTCTCTCCCATCTTGGTGTATGGGGGAGCAATATGCGAGTCTTCACCAAGCGGAGCACAATCAAGAAAGGTGATCCACTTGAGAGTAGATCAAGATCGTCATCATCTAGCTCAAGTGGAATGCGCAAGGCAAAGGTATGATCTTGATAGGGTTTCTATTTTACCGGTCTCGCGGTGTTGTTGGGAGACCGGGTTTGTTAGATAGGTAACCGTACTATCAAGAGGGGCTCTCAAGTGAGCTTTAGTGTATCGGTCGTAGAGAGCTCAAACCTTTACATCCTTGGCATCATCTTTATTGGTTCCTATTTGGCTCTTATCGTGGTGTGGTATTGGTGCTTGTCGTGCTTGTCATGACAAGCCCAAGGTCACCGAAAACGGTTCTCATATGTGTTCCCTATTGAGTTTTCGGTGTCAGAGATTTTGTCGGCCCATCTATGCGGAAGGTTTCACTCTTCCATTTATTAGCAAAATCTCCCTTACTTGGTTTCAATATTCTCATATGATATAGGGTAGCATTTGTCGTCCTCTTTCCAACAAAAGTGGTTTCATGTCATTCAGACTTCATTTGCAAAAGATATGGTTTTCCGGTTTTTAATAGAAAGATTTTACCTCTCATCATTTGGTTTTACCATATCTTGTTGAACAATGATGTTTCTATGTATATTCTTGTAGTGCTCGTTGTGACGATTCCAACGAGTCCAAGATTACCGAAAACGGAGTTCGTATGTAGAAGATATTGCGTTTTCGGTATCGGTCGTTTTAAAAACAGAATATTAGAAAAAAAAGGGGGGAAAGAAAGAACCTGCGCCTGCCTCACTGCCGGCCCAGGCCGGCTCCCAGGCCGGCCCATTCGGCCAGGACCCCGGCCACAACGCCGGCCTGGGCCGGTCCCCTCGGGAGGGTCTCCAGCCTCCCCGCCGGCTTGGGCCGGTTGCTGGGCCGGCCCACCCGGGTGCACGTCGGCCTGCCCGGCTCGCCCCTTTGCCCGCCGGCCTGCCTGCCGGCTCCCAGGCCGGTCCTTGCTGGTGGTGCTCCGGCCTGCCTGCCGGCCTGGGCCGGCTCCCAGGCCGGGCTGCCTTTCCCTGCTTTGGCTGCGCGCAAAATAACCCAACGGCTCCATTTTTGGAGCCCCTATTTAAGGGGCTTCTTCCCCAAAAATAAAATAACCTTTTGCCAACCTCTTGAGCTATTTTTCTCCCTCCATTGTTGACCTTCTCAAGCTTGGCTTGCTCTCAATCTCTCCGATAGTTCTTGCTACTTTTTGAGGGAAAAGAGAGAGGAGATCTAGATCCTTGTTTCCACCGGTTGATTTCTCCTCTAAGTGAGGGGAACACTTTGGATCTAGATCTTTGGAGTTTCTTTGTGTTTCTCCTTCGTTCTTCCTCTCTAATCCCTCCCAAGCATTAGTTGCTTTGGTTGGATTCGGGTTGAAAGAACTTGATCACTTAGTGTGTTCTTGCCATTGCATTAGTTGCATCGGTTTGAGTTCTCCACGGTGATTCGTGGAAAGTGAAGTTGAGAAGCTTGTTACTCTTGGGTACTTTGGTGCCCTAGAGCTTGTTCCTCTAGGGCACGTTGGTACCCTAGACGGTTGTTGATTTCTCGGAGTCTTGGTGGCTCACGGGATTTGTTGGGAGCCTCCAATTGTGGAGTGTGACTCAACCTTGTTGCTTCGGAGCTTTGGTAGCTACGAAGACATTGCCGGGAGCCACCAATTGAGTTGTGGTGTGTGCCTCGGAGTTGGGCATCGAGTCTTGGTGACTCGGTGCATTTGGTGAAGACCCTCCAACTTGTGGAGTGAGCTTCACCCTTGTAAAGGTTCTAGTTGTCAAACTCAACGGCAAAATATTGACAAGTGCCTCGCCACATTGGTGATAAGACACAACGAAGATACGGTGTGCCATATAAAGGCTACTCGGTGTCTCACATTGGTGAACACCGCGCCGCTCCAACGGAGACTAGCTTCCATTGGGAAGTGAACTTCGGGATAAATTATCGTCTCCAAGTGCCTCGGTATTTCTATACCTGAGCTCCTTACTTATGCTATTTACTTTGTGATAGTCGTTGAGCTTAAAGTCATATATCTTGCTATCACCTAGTTGATCATATTGCTTAGCATAAGTTGTTGGTGCACATAGGTGAACCTAGCTAGTTTAGGTTTTGTCTTGATAAATTAAACGTTAGTTTTATTCCGCATTTATTCAAGTCTTAACCGTAATAATTTTAAATCGCCTATTCACCCCCCCCCCCTCTAGGCGACATCCGTGTCTTTTCAAGACACATATTTGAGGTGCAGCGTACATAAAAATCACATACACGTCATAGTAAGTAGTTGAGGTTCAGCAGATTGAGGTGAATTACAACATTTGCTCGACCAAATGTTAGACTGTGGCTAAATTTTTTCTATAAAACGCTTTCACGACCAACACACCATACTGTGTTAAGATTCTTTGAGATTGCTCTCGCATCTTTATTGTGCAACCAGTGCTTCTGTAAATCTTACGTAACAGTTGACTTGTCAACGACTTGATTTCTTACGTACTATATGAGAATATCAATCTAATTTCTGCGTGGCTCTTTTCTATGTGGAGGATGATATACATGTGAAATGATTCTTTTCTATCTTAATAGTACTAGTTTTGCATTGCATAGAGATATTAGTGAACTGGGGAGAGAACTAAATGACCTAGCTCGTTGAATTTGAAATGACCGGGGTATATAAATAAAGAAAACATCACATGCACCGAAACATTCATTATGTGTGTTGGTCTTCTAGTACAAATGATGTGAGATTTTTTCAATAAAGAACAATATATTAGAGCCCTTCTGTGGTACCCCCAAATAAATGACAGCCATTTATTTTCATCCATCCAAAGGCTAAAAACGTTTCATACCGGTGCTTAAATGATGACCCGTATAAATCATACTGGTATAAAAATCAGAGCCTCCCGCAGATGGGCCCTGGCCCAATACCGTAGATGGCTGCTGGCCCATTACAAAATTCAGTTATCCTCAGTCCAAATCCAGTACGGCTATCGCCACGTTTTTTTTCTCAAAAAAGGAAAAAATCGTAGTCACGATTCATCAGAGAAATCCCCAATTTCCATGAAATGAACCCTAGATCGTCTAGGCCTCCGACGACGAGCGCAACACCATGCCAAGCATTCAACACTGGTCCTCATAGGCGACTTCTCCGGCAGCCAGGAAGTCGCTGAGCATGTCGAGGAGGCGCGGCAGGTCGACCGATGCGGCGACGGCGGGGGCGACCTCCTTGCGGACGGCGGCGAGCTCCCCACATACAGGTGGCGCAGCGATGATTGGAGACGATGAACGGCAGCCACGATCCAAGTAACTCATTCCTCTTCCCTGACTTTCCCTCCTTCCCATCATTTTTTTCCCCTATTGCCCTTGGAGAAGGTTTTGTGTGTTGGAATGATGAGAGGGGCTGCACTAGATTTGTGATGGAATTTTTCGTATTGGGTTCATGGTCATGTACGTAAGGACTGAATTCATGGAATTCACTAGTATTGTATTCCTGTAGGAATTATTTGTGATCTGATAAATCGAAGCAGTAGGTGAGTTTTCAGAAATTCAGATAGAAGCAGAGTTGTAACATGAGATGCGATGTGTGAGCAAGCCTGGAGCATGTGCATTATACATGTACATATTCGGGTAGTATTTTTGTTTTAAAATACGAAGGTGTTGCATTGGAATTGTTAGTATACTTGACATGTGAGCTCAGATCGATTTTCACCCTGCATCAGTGTACAGATCCATAACCATCAAAGCAAAACTGAGACATCAACACTACCAGATCGAATTCTGTTTGTGAACAGCAAAGGTAGTTGCGACAGTTTAAGGATCGTGGTCTAATACAGGGGTTAAATATGTGATTATTTACGGAGTTCCAATGAGATTATCCATTTGCTTAGCACTTACGAGAGTATATCCTTCGCATGCACTCTGTTTGTAATGTCTTGTGTATTGATGCAGAAAAAGGCGAAAAAGTTCATAAAGGCGAGGATCAAGTTTCTAGAGAGGTGATTGAGCAAGAGATATTTTCAACTGCTGTTAGGACACCGAAAAGAATTTCAATCACACTGCCTCCTAGTCTTCATGACAGCCCCAGGCCTATTACAAGGAGGTAATCCTGCTACCTGCTTTCATATGCACAGAATCATGAAAAAGGCGATCTACCGAAAAGAATTTCAATCACACTGCCTCCTAGTCTTCATGACAGCCCCGGGCCTATTACAAGGAGGTAATCCTGCTACCTGCTTTCATATACACAGAATCATGAAAAAGGCTATCTTCTAACCTGATGTTTAAATTGTAGGAGACTTGCTATGGCCATGGCTGGTGATGGTGCATTACAGCCACCTTTAACAACTACTGCGTTTCCAGCGAGACCTAGTTTTGATGTGCCGTCAAGTTCAAATGCACGCAAGAAAAATAACTCCAAATAGGAGAAAATAATGATTTTATTGCACCGAGACTCTACTTTCAATCCTAAGATAGATGTGTTGGCTTTTCTTATTTGTTGAATGATATGCACACATTAGTTACTACTTGGACTGATTTGTACTCAGAATTATTGAACTCAACATATTGTTGGTGATGAGTTGGTGATCTTCGTGTGATGTACGATGTCAATTCCATGTAATCCCATAGAACTCTACTGCAAGATTTATTTTTGACATTCTCTTTCAATAATTATCTGTACAAAGATACAAAATTTACAATGCAAATAGGTTCATATTTGTCTAAACATGGCATCACTTGACATGACCATATTCCTGATACAAGTACAGTACTAACTAGTGTACATGCAGGCTTCAGCATCACATTACAGGCCATCATCTTCAGGCTGGGCATGTATGTCGAGACAATGGCAATTCTTCTTCTTTTTTTGAAATAAAGGGGAGCTCGTTACAGTCGTTTCTTATAAGTTTTCCGACATCCAACGGAATGTCGTTTCCCAGAATACAGTCTCCCCTAATACAAGCTAATTTAGCTAATGCATCAACGACAATATTCCCCTCTTCTCACCTGGGCAGAGTAGCAAGCACAGAACTGCATCATGATTCGACAGTGCTGAGTGCTGACAGCTGAGCAATCAGATTTGACGATCACTTGGAGGGGCAGAAATCGTTGATATAATTGAGGCTATATCGGATAGCACTGGCTTCAGCTTCTTCAGGTTTAGTGCAGACATGTAGTTTCACCTCATGTAGGCCTGCAGTGTCTCGCCAATGTCCTGAGGCTCGAGGAAGTATGGCGTCCATGTTGGACGTGCCGTCCTCAAACGAGTGGTGGATGCTGTTCGTGGTTGCCGATCATGGCTGTGCCACCCGTGGTCCAGCTGCTGCCGCCAGCGGCGCTCCCGCCCATGTCCTGTGTTTCTCAATCGCTACATAGGGGGAACGAGAGCAATCAAATTGAGTTCCGTCTGGCCCGTGGGGTACTGTACATTATTTCACAATGCATTCAGAGCTAACGAAATTAATAAATCGGTAAAAGACGAAAGAGGGCAAAATTGTGAGGAATCAGTGTAATGTGTGGCAAATAATTAAAGACCAAGTAATGCGTGGCAAATAAAAAAGGTCTGAAGTAAAACATGGCAAACTATAAAATCCCACCTATAAGATTAGCATTCATGTTAATAATCAAGTAAATCACTTATTAAGATAAAGCAAACCTACGTGCAAGATGAAATGACAGAACATGAATCTATTCACTAGGAAGGAGCATCAGACGTGATATGACTATCTCATGGTTAATCAACAAGTACAAAAATGGCATCAACTGCTGGTCATTACATGCAGAACAAGCAAAGATCAAAAAGCTTTTTATTTCACAAGATCAAATGGAGAAAAAGGAACAAATGATACCCTGGCAGCATAACAAATAAGACTGAAAATTGTGATTTATGTAATATCAAGTTAAGCCAAGGAAAAAACTTTGGAGTTCTGACATGCTGGCCAGAGCATCCTAAACATTTCACATGAAAAGGCATATAAAAGCTCACTTGGGATGTAAGCTGAGTGTTTGAAACATCACTACCATGTCAAATCAGACCATACATTAGCCAGGAAGAAAATTTTAGAAGGATAAATGAAGAGTAATGGTTGTATGATCATATTAAGAAATTCAATCATTATTTCCCCTTGTGCTTTAAGGATTTAATCAAAAGCACATGTAGAAGATCTAATCCCTGACATCAATCCAACGCAGTTGTTTTTTCATAAATAGGGTACATAAGAGATTATGTGTGCATGCACCACTCAGTCACAAGAAATGTAATGACCTTTAACTGAATTGGGTAGTGGATCTAGCACATGCATTGGTGCTTATTCATAGGATTTTAATTAGACAAGCCCAGGGTTAGCACCATGCAGTATGCGCAGACACCAGTGTGAAGAGGAAACGAAACAAAGTGAAGACACGATTACTTGAGGCTTTCATCTATGACTGTACAGAACTATCCGTCTCAAGTTGATGCTTGGTGACAATGACAGATATTAATCAACAAGAAACAATGCAACATCTGGATTATAGACTGACTGTGGTTAGTTTGTCATTATGACGAGCAGTACAAGATGCAAATGCTAATTGAGGTTCCGTTGGTTTGTTACGGCCAAATGATAGAAGACTGAAATAAAGAGGGTTTCATCAGGGAGACCACGTACCAGTTCCACGCCCTATACTGGCGGCGTGCCGCGTCGAGCGCTCCTCCTGCTCCTGGCGCCGCTCGCGGAGGGATGGGTCGCGGCGGCAGATCAGAGAGCGGAGAGGGGGGTCGTGGCGGCGTGCGTGCGGGCTAGAGGCGGCGGCGTCGAGATCGGAGAAGGGAGCTGGCGGCGGCGGCGGCGAGATCGGAGAAGGGAGCTGGCGGCGGCGGCGACATGTGAGAGGAGGCTGGCTGCACGGCGCTATGGTTCTTGTCAAAGAATTGGTCTCGTTCATCCGAAACAGTCCGGCTGAGAGCTGATTAGTCTTTTTTTTCCACTGAATTATCACTGATGGGCCTCCTGGGCCGAATCTCTCTCAGCCGTTAGATCAAACCATACTGGTCATATTTCGGGACCAGTAAAAGGTACCGTAGAACTTGCCATATATTAATATCAATTTGATATCTAGTACGCCCGACTCTACAACAACTTAATATCAAATCGATATGAAAATGATCCGAGATAAATAGTCCTTTCCGCCACAATATATGTGGCTAGCAGTTGATATATATATATATATATATATATATATCGAAAGCTCTACGCGTACAACACTTCTGTGTCCGACGTCCGTCCGACTTGAAATCCAATGTGCTGCTTTGTTTTGTCCAAAGTATGAATGAGCCGATGGTGCACATCGTACGCAAACTGTCGTACCCATAGCACCTCTCTATATATATGGAAAACGCTTCGTTTAGACCGACCTATGGCGCGGAAACATAGGTCCTTTCGGTCTCGCGCATCGCGCCTTCCGCGCATTCCGTTTCTTACGCGCGCGAGCTGTTTCTTTCATACGGTGGCCCCACATCTTGGTCTTTTTGAGCGATGCTATACGTACGACGAATTGCGTACGATTTCCGTCCGACGCTACGCGGCGCGACTGCCACAGAGCAACGGAGGCGGATCAAAGCAGGCCCACCTTAAATATTATACGCAAAAAAAAGCATGCTGCCTTATCTCTTCCCCCTTCGCTGCTCTTCTAGCTGCTACGGAGTACAAGTACAAGGCGAGAGGGAGGTAGGAGCCGAGGAGCAATTGGAAGTTCCCGACGGTGCAGGAGCCGTTCCCGGCGGAGCACGCAGCGGTGGCGCTGCTCCCTTGGCAAACCAGATGGGGGCGCCGCCAGCGGGTGGCCATGGTAGCGCGGAGCTGCACAGCTCCCCTAGTCTTGATCCAGGGGCGGCGGTGCTAGGGGATCCCGTCGACGGCGCTGGGAGAAGCTTCTGGCCGGCTGTGGGCGGCGCGCGGAACGCCGGTGAGCAGCAGGGTGCCAGGACAGAAAGGAAATAGCGTGAAAAAAAAAGAACGAAAGGGAACAGCGGCGGATGGAAGCGTCGTACGTTTATCGGACAGAAACGTCGTACGCACAGCAATTCCGGGTCTTTTTTGGTTGATCAACATGCATGTCATCAGTGTCACAACTAGCTAGCACCCCACGCTTCGTATATAGCCAGCTAGACGTGGAGCTGCTACTGCTTTTGCAAGCATGTGCACCGGGCGGTTTGCTAGGTAGCAAAATACGGAGTACATGCTCCATGTATACATACGTTGCTTTGTTCGGTCTGGTTGTCTGCTGTGGTGTTGGCTGGTTCACCACGTCGAAGCATGGGCATTTTGGCGATGTCTTGATCAAACCGCCACATATCAAACCTTCCGAGATTACACTCGCAACAATATATCCCTCCGATAGTTGCGACTACGACGATCCTGAGGAGACGATGGAGTAGTGGGAACGGGCACCGGTCACCAGATCTAGCGTCCGCGGGTCTCTGGCTAATCGGATTCGCTGCCGACGGTGTTGAATTGTTGAGATCGGTCCGATGGTACAACTAAGTTTTCTTTCGTGCATTTTTTAATGTTGCTTACATCTTTGAATTTTGTACCAAACTCGCACATGTTTTGTTGAGAAAGCACCTGCGAGATGTTGCAACATTTTCTTAGCGTTTTGCGACAACTTTATGTTTTTCCGAATTTACAATGTTGTGTATGCTGCGAACACTATTTTTTATGTTGTAATCGATCTGATTTTCGTTGAAATAGTTGGTGATTTTTGTTGCAAATGAATCTTCAGCAAAATGTTTGTTGCTTATTATTTATTGCTGCAAACATATGATTTTTTTGTTGTATTCATTTGTGATGTTTGTTGAAATAGCTGATGATTTTTTTTGTTTCAAATCAATCTGTAGGAAAAAATTGTTGTTTAACCATATTGCCATATTTTGTTGTAATTGTTTGTGATTTTTGTTGAAGTAGTTGTTAATTTTTGTTACAAATGAATCTGCAGCAAAATGTTTTTTTGCTTACCCACTATTTATTGTTGCAAACACATGATTTTTTTATTGTATGCGTTTGTGATTTTTGTTGAAATAGCTGATGATTTTTGTTTCAAATCAGTCTATAGCAAAAATTGTTGTTTAACCATATTTCCATTTTTTGTTGTAATTGTTTGTGGTTTTTGTTGAAATAGTTGTTGATTTTTGTTGGAAATCAATCTGCAGCAAAAAAATATTGTTTGACCACTTATTATTATTATAATAATTATTTGTGATTTTTTTTGAAATAGTTGGTGTATTTTTTTGCAAATCAATTTGCAGCAAAAATTATTGTCTTAACTATTTTTTTCTTCTTCTAAATGTTGCTGAAATAGTATTTTTTTATGCATGCGATGAGAGATTTGATTATTTTTTTACAACTTGGTTCTCCACCCACATGTAAAACGAATAAAATATTATCTTGACACCAAGTATGAGCCGCATGCATGCAGCTGAACCGAGAAAACCTTGAAAACGACGTGAGACAGGTGGGCTCCACCCACGTGAGAAAGAAAGCATTGAATGCGTCAGCTCAGTTTTGGACGTACGATGCGTGCGCCGAGGCGACCTATACGCGCGCGCATTAGGTCGACCTATGCCTAGCGCGGCTCTATATATATTGCCACAACTGCCAACTGTGTTCTCTCACTGCTCTGTGTTTCAACACATTTCTCTCATGCACCATTTGTTATCAAAATGCCAAAAAAAGAAGGTAGTATGAGTTAACATAAGAATAGGAGACATCTGAAAAACCACAACTAGTATGCTGAAAAGCTTCAGCACAACCGCGGTTACTAGTAGTGCCACCCTCACCCTAGACCACAACCACCCAACCCTCCACCACATCCGCCTTCTCCCTCCTACTTAGCTCCCCCACATATCAGTCCCATCCCTAGGCAGCGACGAGAGTCTCACTCCTCGCTAGAGTTTAAACTCTATTGGCCCGCTGCGATCAAAATAACTAACCCTTGCGTAAGCCTGTACGTATGACTTGTTGTTTACAATTTTATCCAACACGAACAAATTTGACAGTCTACACATGCTGTTGTAAGTTGCTACGTGAAATCAGCTCATGCTGGGAGGGAGTTCAGGCCTTGACATAGTGCAGAACTGCAGATCGTACAAAGCTGCCGAGCAGTGCAAGCAGACTTTCATCGCATATATATACACAGCTTTAGTCATCTCTGAAATTTCCCCTACTACATCTATTGGACTAATAAAGAGTGGGAGGATGGGACCGAGATGGAGAGGAGATCGACGGTGCGGCGGCTCGGTGCCGGAGGCGAAGAAGACGATGACTGTACATACGATTGGAGGAGAGATGGCTCGATTCCTTTGACGGTGGAACCCAGGACGACGTGGCGGAGCTATTTGACAAGGTTTGGGCGCTTGGAGTGGACCACATCGGCGGGAACGCAAAGCACGCCGGCAGCGGTGTGAACTGAATGCTGATTGCGTTCTCGACGCTCAGAGGGCTCCAAAGTGCCCAGGAGCCGGTCCACCGCCGGTTCCATCGCCTTTCCGTTCTCGATAGGCAGCCGCATGATCGCCTTTCCGTTCTCGATAGGCAGCCGCATGATCAGTTGATTCAGTTCCCGCACGTCTGCCTGGCCAGCGGGGTCGTCATCGACTCATCGGAACGGCCGAGGCATCGGAGAGCACGCCCGTCCATGACGTGCAATACGCAGTCTCGGGGGTTGACGATGGCGCTCTTTGTCTGCAGTACCCCGTCGCCGGCCAGCGGTGCTAGTGCAAGAAAGGCAGTCGGCTGGCCACGCACTACGTCACGGTTGAGCTTTCGTCACGATTGGAGGAGAGATGGCTCGATTCCTTTGACGGTGGAACCCAGAACGACGTGGCGGAGCTATTTGACAAGGTTTGACCGCTTGGAGTGGATCACATCGGCGGGACCACAAGGCACGCCGGCGGCGGTGTGATCCGAATGCTGGTTGCGTTCTCAACGCTCAGAGGGTTCCAGAATGCTCAGGAGCCCGTCTACCGCCCGTTCCATCGCCTCTCCGTGCTTGATATGCAGCCGCATGATCAGTTCCCACAGGTCTGCCTGGCCACCGGGGTCGTCGTCGGGACGGTCGAGGCGTCGGAGAGCACGCCGGTCCGTGACGTGTAGTGCGCAGTCTCGGGGGTTGACGATGGCGCTCTTTGTCCGCAGTATCCCGTCGCTGGCCAGCGATGCTAGTGCAAGAAAGGCAGTCGGCTGGCCACGGCAGGGCTGCTTGCTGGGCTAGCTCACGCCCTGGTGCGGCCGTTGTTGACAGTACTTATGCGCGTGGCCTCGGACAGATTGGTCCAGCCAGGTGTGATAGAAAAGTAAAAGAAAAAAAGGAAAAGAAAATACTAAGAAAAGGAAAAAAGAGTAGCATCTAACGCGTTTGCCTTTGACGTCACTACCCGGAATTGTGGTAGTTTATACTACTCCCTCTGATCCCAAATAAGTGTCGTGAGTTGGGCTAGAAATTATTCCTACTTAGTTCATTTGTCACGTCACTTAAAGTGAATCGGAGGGAGTAGTTCTATTCCATAATATAAGTCTTTTTAGAAAGCTAAACTATTACGAAAATGAGGGGGTAATTAACTCCGTAGCCAAATTGTTCTCCATTCCAACAACAAGAATGATGTGAACGGTGATCAAAAAATAAAGTCAACCAAACAATGGTGGAAACGAAAGTGTGGCCTTAAAGTGAACTCAACCAAATAAATGGCGGAAAAGGAGGAAAGATCCGGCAGCAATATGTGCTGACAGTGTTCAAAACAATGTACATCGATACTGAAGCGTGATCCAAAATCTTTAGAGGGCTTTACGCTTGCAGGGTAGAAGTATAAGTATAACTTGATTTCTTGCACTCCCAGAAGTCTTGTATATTGCCTCTTTATATGCCCCGTGAGAGTACGGATTGTCGTCTCGTGTTTGTAAAACTACTACATCATACTGTAATTACGTTTACATGCTTTCTTTGTGTTTTACGAATTAAACAGGTAAAACGTAAGGCTGGATAGCATAGGACGGCCTGCTATAGACCCATGAGTCCATGACGCGGCTGTGGAGGTGCAGTTGGCCGTGGAGGCAAGGGCAGCGGGGTTGGTGTGAAGGCTGACCGGTTCCGGGTCTTGGGCTATGCGGGCGAGATTGCCGGTGAAAGCCGTACTTCGAGTGTGGCCGGAGTCGTCGATGGCGGCATCCACGAACGTTGTTTCCTTGTTGGAGGCATCGATGTAACAGCTCCCACCCGCCTTTCCCGACATACTCGAGGGGAAACCCTAGATCTAGTCTTCTAGATTGGTCGATGGCGGCGCTCCTCAGTGTCGCGTTCTCTCTTGTGGGCATCATCTTGGAGGTGGATTCGGTGAGAGGGACCCGTGGCTTGCGAGGATGTACGACGATGAGCAGCAAAAGCCCCCTCCACATGCAAGAAGCGTCAGATGAGCCGCACTGGTTACTACTCATCGGATCGGAGAGGCACATGTCCTCCTCTTTCGGGCATGTCGTCCCACTCTGGTGCCCACGAGTTTGGCGAATATGCTTATGGCAAACTCGATCGTCGCGACAGTTTTCGGTGTGCACTTCGAGAGCGGCGAGACTCGAGTGTCGGCTGTGTATGTCGTATGTGTTGCCTTCCGGCGTCTTATATGTCTTGTGGTGCTTAGGTGTGGCTTGCCGTTGTTCAGGTTTTCGCCCGGTTTTCCTTTAATAAGCCGAGCAGTGTGGGTCTCTTGACCTTTTTTCTTCTGAGCAATGAATTTAGCAGCTCTCCTGTTAACATTAAAAAAATGAGTTCGAGTAGGCGGCCGCCATGCAAAAAGCCTCAACTCATGATATATTTTCAGATTCGTTTAGGTTGTGCTGAAGCTTCAAGAAAAAAATTCATCTTTGTCGTTTCCATTCCGCCGAGTCGCACTGGCGTTCTGCCGCTACCAAGATTTTTTTTCGAGAATCTCAGGGGGGATAAACCTCACCGTTTATTGCATTCATTCGAAAGTAGCCTGGCGGGCCATGTTCTTACAACAGATGGAGAAATTACAGAGAGATACAGGGGAGAGAACACAAAGAAAATACATAAAAAGACGACAAGAAACAAGGGGGAAACACTAGCCAGCTGCTAGAGGAGGATCTCCGGTGAGAACCTCGATACCGGAAGCAAGTAGTCCGATGGAGTAGGTAGTAGAATACATGGACACCAAAACAAGAGCACACCAAAGTGATATCACTGGCACGGTTGAAAGGCGTCGGATAGCCGAGTCCGTGCGACGACACCGGCGTGCCACCGACGTAGCTGAAGGCCGGTGCGCTGCCGAGACCAAGCACAGTCGAAGGGCATCAGATAGCCGAGACTGGGGCGACGACACCGGTGTGTCGCCCTCGTGGTCGAAGGGCAATGCATGCCGAGGCAACCTCAGGACATCCAGTAAGCTCTGCTTGGGCCACCATGACCGTTGCCCAATCCAGCGGAGGTACTAGCCAACAGACCAGCGGGGAGGCAACCACCAACACGAACCACAAACCTGCTGGTCGAACCCAACTCCAAACGAAGCCCTCAAGAGGGATGAACGGAGCGAAGCCGACATCGTCTGATCCGGGGAGATTGGACACGGAGGCGAGAGCATAGAGACGGCGCCTCCAACAAGGTGACAACGCCTACATACGTCGTCGCCACCGGCTTTCGCCGGCTATCGCACTCCCGAATCCAAGGTCTCCTAGTCCACCTGACCACCACCGGCGCCGGCACCTCGCAAAGGGGAGCTCGACCTAGGCCTGACGGCCAGGGCACCAAATCCGGCTCCCTGCACGTTGCCGCGAGGACGTCCGGGGCCAACTGAAGCTGCCGCCGAGAGAGCCACGACAGGCAGCCTACAGGCACGAGCGCCCGACCAGGAAGCCGCCGCCACGATAACGCCTCGTTTGACGCAACGCCGAGAAGCTGCACCATCAGAGAGGGATGAGTAGGGGACCGCGTCGTCACGTCGCCTAGGACGCCGCGCCGTTAGAGAGAGGACGCCTCAGCCGCATCGCCTGAGGCCTCGCCCCACCGCCGTCGTCCGCGACCCGAGCAAAGCCCGGCCGCATCCTCCAGATGCAGTGAGGCGAGGTGAATCCTGGGCGAGCCGCACCACCCAGCCCACACCGACGCCCCACATGCGCGGCCGCGACACCCTCCAGCACCAAGCCACCCACCGCCGCCGGGAGCCGGCCGTCGTGTCGACGGGGACCAGAGCGACCGCCACGCCTCCGCGCATCTGGGCACCCAGCGCCGCCCGAACTGCGCGAGAGGGAGGAGATCCTCCGCCGCCGCCGTCGGCTGCAGGGGCTTAGCCCGGCGGCGTCCTCCGGGGGCGGCGGAGGGGAGGACGGGGAGAGGGGCGGCCCGGCGGCTAGGGTTTGTTTCGCTGCAGGCGACACGGGGGTTTTTTTCCTTTTCTCTAGTCCCGCTGCCAAGATTGTCAGCTGCCGATCCTTCTTTCCGCTGCCATGCCCATACGGCCATATCCACGCTTAGAGCAAGAACAATAAAAGAGCCGGCAGCCGGCTATAAAGCCATGCCATATCACCAAACCTTTTTATTAGCCTAGTCATGTATAATAGGCTGGCTCTTAGGTTGGCTCCATGATAATTTAATTAGTGCATCTTGCATGAAGGTGCCGCACCGGATTGGAAGGAAAAAAAGCCAAATGTGGGCCTAGCCTAGCTTTATGGCATGCAAACCTGGCCAACGGGCCGGCCCGGCCCGGCACAGGCCCGGCACCGGCTTGGCGTGCCTGGCCCGGCACGGCACCTTCCGGCCCGCGAAGCACGCGTGCCGTGCCGGGCCGGCCCATGTGCCTGGCTGGGCGGCACGGGCACGGCACCGGCCTTAGACGGGCCGGCCCGCGGCACGTGAGCCCGCGAGGCTGGGAAAGTGGCCCGTCTGATTTTTCTCCGTTTTATTTATTTTAGTCCAAAATACTCCTTAAAGTTGACCGATCTGCTAGTATAACACAAATGGTTGACTGTCCCGGTGGTTAGAGGAAGTATGGAGGAGAGGGAGGTCACGGGATCGAGTCCCATGGGTGCCATTTTTGTGACTTTCACCTATATTTAAAATGCACTCGCGGGCCAAGTGCTAAACGGGCCGTGCCGGGCTGGCACGTGGCCCAGGCACGGCCCCTCTCCTTCACGGGCCGACACGCCACGGGCCGGGCTTGTGCCGGGCTTTTTCCGCGTGCCGGGCCGCAAAAAGCCCGGTTCGTTGGCCAGGTCTGATGGCATGCATGCACCTGCTTTTCCTCGTGAGATGTGTTGTAGCCGGGCGCTTCACCAAGAGCCGACTCTACTCTCTCTCCTCTTTTCTCTCTCTTCCACATTAAAATTTTGGTGACATGACAATCCTATAGCCGGCTGACTAGACTTATTGTACTTGCTCTTACAAGGACTTCTATCCGCAATGAAGCAGTAACCCATCCTCCGATCACATGGCCGTCCGTCGCTGCCAAGATTGTCAGCGCCATCAACACCGGATCATGTACCGAGGACACAGGCGATAAGCCTTAAATATTCCGAACCAAATCAACTCAGCACGCCTGAGCCAACTTCCACCGGTGTTTACCAGGCATAAAATTCCCCGACCGGTGGATGCGTTTGCAACAATCCATCTGCTGGGCTAGTGCTACCTCTCGTGAAGCCCTACAGATCTACGTTTAAATCTCCAACTGCTACTAGAAAAGTTGATTTTTTTTTCGATAATGAACTAGGAAAGTTCATGTCCTTATTTTAATTCTTCGCTTCATAAATTATTTATATGAAGGTATTTTCCCTGCTTTGCAGTAATAAGTATATGTATACATATTTATTAACGAATATCAATGGCGGAGCTTGAGGCTAAAAGTAGGAGGGGCTAAACGGTGATTAGTAGTTAAATTAGGCTCTAAATCAAAGCTTAGCCAGCAAATTTTCTCACATCTTTTTTAGTACATGCTGCAACATAACAAGTAGGGGGTGAGGGTGAGGTGGTCTAACCTAAGCTCCGCCACTGTACTTATGGCTATCATGAAGTATAACCTTCCGATGTGAATTCGTGATATGAGATTTTCTCTATGATAAATCAAGATGTAAGCATGCATACCGACTATGAGTATGCACTTGAGGGCTTCGGAAAGAACTGTGCTGATTGGACCGTTGAGGAGGAAAAATGTGTAAAGTTGTGTGTCAAATTAAACTCCATCGACAAAATAATATTGTGCAGAAAGTTTTGAGCAAGATGCATCTCAAGCAAAATTTACTTATGCACAAATTGTAAGAAAGAGGTAATGTTTTAACTCACACCACAAAATTTAAGGAGATTCTTACTGACCTAGAAGCAATGAAAATTGAGTATGAAGAAAAAGATTTGGTTTAACGCTATTATGTTCACTCTCAAATTCTTACAGTTACCATATTTTACAATCGCCATACTCTCATATGTTGACAATGTATCGACGAACATTTATTATTGATTATTCTATAATACGATATATTTGCATCATATTATAAGTTTATACAAAACTATTAAGATTTACAGAAATTTTGACAAAAGTCCCATTGTTTTGCTATCTACTCTAGAAGTCAGAAAAACTTTTCGTTAGTGTTTATTACTTTCGACACACTACGAGACTCCAAAATGGGAAGGTAAAATATGCCAGTTTATAAATTTCAAGAAAGATCCAACAAGTTAAAGTGGGACCTACATAGGCTAACAAGTTGTATCTAAGGCCCCTCGTCGTGTTTGGTGTGGCCCGTCTCACCGAAGCTGCTTTCTCGGCCCTCAACCGTCCGTTCGACTTGGTTTTCTTATCTCCGCCTTCGTTATGACCTAATTAAAATCGTTGATATAATGCTTTGTTTCGCAGAGTTATTTGGGTAGCAGTGCTAGAACACGAACCACAGAAACACACGCCGCCTCCGGAAAATGGGGAGCGTTTGTCATGGGGTTGACACGTCAGATGTCATCTATGTTGACTTATCAAAGTTGTGGAGCAAGGTGACCTAAGGCTTTCTGGGACTGAGATCTAAGCTAAGAACTGGACACATTAGTTACTCAGGTTCAACCCACATAATGAAGGTAGGGACCTACACCTACTTTGTGGTATTGATGATGATAGTCCTGATTACAATGTCACAAAAAAATTTGTTGCCAATTCGATGCTGCTATTTCTAGAAATCTTAGAACTTAGCCTTTGGAGGCGTCTCTGGCTTGCCTTATATTACATGACTAGCTTAGGGTTACATGGTAGCCGAGTCGGTCGTGTATCAGAGTCCTACTTGGATACTACAACTTCTAATGTCTTGTACGTACGTCAAGAAAGGGTGTCGTCTTGTCAAACTCTTGATGGAGTCATCTTGGGAGCGAGCTGTCCCATGTTGAGTCTTGTGCAAGCCCAGAATGGGAGGCGGCCATGAGCCTTTCATGCCTGGTCTTGTAGTCATGAGTCACCTCGCGTTGTGGGAATACCCTATTAAGCATTCCCCCAACATTAGCCCCTGAGTTTAGTTTGGACGTAGCCTCGGCGTTGGGACGGGACCCCCCACTGTACCATGCTGACAGGATCACCTGCCAACTGCCATCTCGACCAGGACTAAAGTTGCCAAGCTTTTGTGCTGTCCCGGGGGCGGTGGACCCAAAGAAAGTGAGTGGAAGAAAATCCACATTTAGTGTGCTCAGGCATAGTTCCTCTGTGCAGTCGTGATGAGGAGAGAAGTGTGACTGCCCCTTGTGGTATCCCCTTATAACCTATAAAAGGAGGATCGAGAGCAAATGGGAGATCAATTGGTTTTGGCTAGGCTCGAACAAGGAGGAGAAGAGAAGTGATAAGATTGAATCTGGATCTGCTCTTCAGCTTCCCCACTAGGTTAGCCCGAGTAAGAGGAACAGGTTCCTCGGGAACCACTCTGTAACACCTACCACTCCACCGTATATAGAAGAAAGGTAGAACGTAGGGTTTTCCACTCTCTCTCTCTCTCTCTCGCTTAGACAAAGGAATCTTACACTACAAACAACAGTACATCGTGCGGACAAATTGTAATTGGAGCAAAATACAGTGGAGAGAGAGGGAATCTGGGCGCGCAACATGCAGCGGGGATC
>QRDG01001187.1:89823-178369 GCA_012064385.1 Puccinellia tenuiflora
AACCCCATCGACAAAATAATATTGTGCAGAAAGTTTTGAGCAACATGCATCTCAAGCAAATTTTACTTATGCACAAATTGTAAGAAAGAGGTAATGTTTTAACTCACACCACAGAATTTAAGGAGATTGTTACTGACCTAGAAGCAATGAAAATTGAGTATGAAGAAAAAGATTTGGTTTAACGCTATTATGTTCACTCTCAAATTCTTACACAATTTTTACAGTTACCATATTTTACAATCGCCTTACTCTCATACGGTGACAATGTATCGACGAACATTTATTATTTATTATACTATAATACGATATATTTGCATCATATTATAAGTTTATACAAAACTATTAAGATTTACAGAAATTTTGACAAAAGTCCCATTGTTTTGCTATCTACTCTAGAAGTCAGAAAAACTTTTTGTTAGTGTTTATTACTTTCGACACACTACGAGACTCCAAAATGGGAAGGTAAAATATGCCAATTTATAAATTTCAAGAAAGATCCAACTAGTTAAAGTGGGACCTACATAGGCTAACAAGTTGTATCTAAGGCTCGGCGTTGGGACGGGACCCCCTGCTGTACCATGCTGACAAGATCACCTGCCAACTGCCATCTCGACCAGGACTAAAGTTGCCAAGCTTTTGTGCTGTCCAGGGGTGGTGGACCCAAAGAAAGTGAGTGGAAGAAAATCCACATTTAGTGTGCTCATGCATAGTTCCTCTGTGCAGTCGTGATGAGGAGAGAAGTGTGACTGCCCCTTGTGGTATCCCCTTATAACCTACTCCCTCCGTATCAAAATATAAGATGTTTTAGCATTTCTCTTTCCATTCTTATCTAGGCATGTTTTAGTGCAAGATTCATTTGAACCTTACACTAAACTAGTTGAATTTGGCGTGGCGTGACGCCACACCCTTGGTGAGTTTTTTTTGTACAATATATATATTTTTTTTCAACAAAATGTTTGCCAAATTGGATTGTTGAAACATGCTTTTATTTTATTATGAATAGGTAGCATTTTGTTGTGAGCATTTTTTTGATATATTTCGTAGAATATTTAAATATTTAGTGGTTTGAAATTCTCAAACATGTTTGTATTTCGACGTCAATATTTAATTGAAATTATAAAAATCCATTTGAATTTGATTCCACATTTGGGGAAAGTGTTTTCGTATGGTGTCGAAATATTGGCCAAATTGAAATGTTCAAATATATTTGTATTTTTCCATAATTATATATCGTTTTTTTAGCATTTTCGATATATTTTATGGAATATCGAAGTATTGTTTTTATTTTGCTATGAATAGGTAGCATTTTTTGTGAGCATTTTTGATATATTTTGTAGAATATGCATATGTTCAAACATGTTTGTATTTCAGTGGCAATACTAAATTGAGTTTAGAAAATATCCATTTGAATTACCTCCAAATGGTGACAAAATTTGAATATTCAGGAAAACACAAAATCTTTAGCATAAGTAGTTTGTATGTATTTTTCTGATTGTTTTGATATATTAATCGTATTTTTTTCCAACGGATATATTCGGAGATATCGATTTATAATTCGTTTGAATTACAAAAAATTGGTGAAAGTGGGAAGCTATTCGTTTTTTTTTTCGTTATTCAAATGCTCAGATTTGGAAGTCATTGAAAATTTCGAAGTTTTCAAAAAAAAAATTCAAATAAGTTTTTCTTTTTGCTATGAATAGGTAGCAATTTTTTGTGAGCATTTTTTTATATATTTTGTAGAATATGCAAATATTTACATGATGCGCACTTGTGTTAATATTGAATTGAAATTAGAAAATATGCATTTGAATTACCTCCAAATGGTGACAAAATTTGAATATTCCAAAAAAAAATCTTTAGCATAAGTAGTTTGTATGTATTTTTATTATATAGCTTTTTTTGAGCTTTTTCGATATATTTTATGTAATATCGGAGTATTGTTTTTATTTTTCTATGAATAGGTAGCATTTTTTGTGAGCATTTTTAATATATTTTGTAGAATATGCAAATGTTCAAACATGTTTGTATTTCAGCGGCAATATTAAATTGAGATTAGAAAACATGCATTTGAATTACCTCCAAATGGCGACAAAATTTGAATATTCGAAAAAAAATCTTTAGCATAAGTAGCTTGTATGTATTTTTCTGATTGTTTTGATATATTCCTCGTATTTTTTCCAACGGATCTATTCGGAGATATCGGTTTATAATTTGTTTGAATTTGAAATAAATTGGTGAAAGTGGGAAGCTATTTGTTTTTTTTTTCGTTATTCAAATGCTCAGATTTGGAAGCGTTTTTTGTGAGCATTTTTTTATATATTTTGTAGAATATGCATATGTTCAAACATGTTTGTATGTCAGCGGCAATATTTAATTGAAATTAGGAAATATGCATTTGAAATACCTCCAAATGGTGACAAAATTTGAATATTCGGAAAAAAAATCTGCAGCATAAGTAGTTTTGATAGATTACTCGTATGTTTTTTTTTGTCAGTACTGTGGTGTAACTAATTAAATTCTGGAAATGTGCATATTTAAAAGGTTTTTGGGTTTTAATATTTTCAATTTCCAACGGAAGTAAGTTGTTTGAATGCAAAATTTGGAGAATTGGGAAGTTATTTATATTTGTTAAATTCAATTTGGAAGCAAGGTACAGTTGGAGTAATTGAATTTGCATTTTCTCGAAATATTTAAATGCAATGACTTTTTTTGTTTTTTTTCTTACAAATTTGTGGAATTTGGTCGCATTTGATTTGAAAATGTATGTAATCAAAAATTTATTTTTGAAGGTATTTATACTTGTTAAATTCAATTTAGAAGTAAGCCACAATTACACAATTAGAGCAAATGAATCTGCATTTTCTCCAAATATTCATGTAATCAAACGTTTTTGTACTAAATTATTTTATTGGGATTTTCATGTTGAATGATATTGGGGACACTACTTTTTCTGGATTTTAATTGAGTTAAAGGATAATTATGAAATATATATTTTGCAAAAAGACGTAGAGGTGTCAAATGAGCGTTTATGTATTATTTGAACTTTTCTTAGTTTAAAATAATTTGGGGAAGGTCCCACAGTATCTCAAATGATTATTTCGATTTTTTTTTAGAAACTGATTTGAATTTATTTGGAGCTGTATTTGGAAAGTTTGAAATGTTTTGGAAAGTAAGTTGTTTGAACACAAAAATTGGAGAATTGGGAAGTTATTTATATTTATTAAATTCAACTTAGAAGCAAGGTACGATTAGAGCAAATGAATTTGCATTTTGCTGGAATATTTATGTAATCAAACTCTTTTTTTTGTTTTTTTGTATGCAATGACTATTTTTTTGATTTTTTTACAATTTTGTGGTTTTTGGTCGCATTTAATTTGGAAGTACATGTAATCAAACTTTTTTTTGAAGTTATTTATATTTATATTTAATTCAATGTAGAAGCAAGCCATAATTAGAGCAAATGAATCTGTATTTTCTCAAAATATTCTTCTAATAAAACATTTGGTTTTTAAATGTAGTTGCTATTTTGTTTTTCGTTTTAGAATTTTGTGAAATTTGAATGGATATCATATGCCATAAGTATTTTTTTTGTTGCAGGTTTTCTTTCGTCATTTTTGTGAGTATCATGGTGTAAATAATTGTCATTTTTGTGAGTATCGTGGTGTAAAAAATTAAATTCTGGAAATGTGCATATTTAAAAGGTTTTTGGTTTCTAATATGTTCATTTTTTTAAGGTACTTATACTTATTGAATTCAATTTGAAAGGAAGCCACAATTACACAATTAGAGCAAATGAATTTGCATTTTTCTCGAAATATTTATGTAGTCAATTTTTTTTTTAAATGCAATGTCTATATTGATTTTTCTGCAAAGTTGTGGAATTTGGTCTCATTTGTTTTGGAAATGAAGATAATCGAATATTTTTTATTAAGTGCGGTGGGTATGTTGATTTTGAAATCCATACCTTCTAAAGTGTCATAAAAGTGACAAATGAGCCTTCGTGTATAATTTTAAATTTTCAGTATATCAAATAAGTTGGAAAAGGTACAAAAGTATTTAATTCAATTTAGAAGCAAGCCATAATTAGAGCAAATGAATTTGCATTTTCTCAAAATATTCTTCTAATAAAACATTTGGTTTTTAAATATAGTTACTATTTTGGTTTTTGTTTTACAATTTTGTGAAATTTGAATGGATATCATATGCCTTAAGTATTTGTTTTGTTGCAGGTATTCTTTCGTCATTTTGTAAGTATCGTGGTGTAAATAATTGTTATTTTTGTGAGTATCGTGGTGTAAAATTAAATTCTGGAAATGTGCATATTTAAAAGGTTTTTGGTTTCTAATATGTTCAATTTTTTAAGGTATTTATACTTATTGAATTCAGTTTGAAAGGAAGCCACAATTACACAATTAGAGCAAATGAATTTGCATTTTTTTCTCGAAATATTTATGTATTCAAATGGTCATTTTTGTGAGTATCGTGGTGTAAATAATTAAATTCTGGAAATGTGCATATTTAAAAGGTTTTTGGTTTCTAATATGTTCAATTTTTTAAGGTATTTATACTTATTGAATTCAATTTGAAAGGAAGCCACAATTACACAATTAGAGCAAATGAATTTGCATTTTTCTCGAAATATTTATGTATTTGGTTTTTAAATGAAGTGACTATTTTGGTTTTTGTTTTACAATTTTGTGAAATTTGAGTGGATATCATATGGCATAAGTTTTTTTTTGTTGCAGGTATTCTTTCATCATTTTTGTGAGTATCGTGGTGTAAATAATTGTCATTTTTGTGAGTATCGTGGTGTAAAAAATTAAATTTTGGAAATGTGCGCATTTAAAAGGTTTTTGGTTTCTAATATGTTCATTTTTTGAAGGTACTTATACTTATTGAATTCAATTTGAAAGGAAGCCACAATTACACAATTAGAGCAAATGAATTTGCATTTTTCTCGAAATATTTATGTATTCAATTTTTTTAAATGCAATGTCTATATTGATTTTTCCGCAAATTTCTGGAATTTTTCTCGAAATATTTATGTATTTGGTTTTTAAATGAAGTGACTATTTTGTTTTTTGTTTTACAATTTTGTGAAATTTGAATGTATATCATATGCCATAAGTTTTTTGTTGTTGTTGCAGGTACTCTTTCGTCATTTTTGTGAGTATCGTGGTGTAAATAATTGTCATTTTTGTGAGTATCGTGGTGTAAATAATTATCATTTTGTGAGTATCGTGGTGTAAATAATTAAATTATGGAAATACGCATATTTAAAAGGTTTTTGGTTTCTAATAGGTTCAATTTTTGAAGGTATTTATACTTATTGAATTAAATTTGAAAGGAAGCCACAATTACACAATTAGAGCAAATGAATTTGCATTTTTCTCGAAATATTTATGTATTCAAATGTTTTTTTAAATGCAATGTCTATATTGATTTTTCTGCAAATTTGTGGAATTTGGTCTCATTTGTTTTGGAAATGAAGATAATCGAATAATTTTTTATTAAGTGAGGTGGGTATGTTGATTTTGAAATCCATACCTTCTAAAGTGTCATAAAAGTGACAAATGAGCCTTCATGTATAATTTTAAATTTTCAGTATTTCAAATAAGTTGGAAAAGGTCCAAAAGTATTTGAAATACTTATTTTAATTTTTACATATTTTTTAGAACTTGACTTGAATTTATTTGAAGATGTATTTGGGAATTTGCAAAAGTTTTTAAGAAAATAGGAAAAAACAAAACAGAAAAAGAGGGTGTGAAAAAAAAGGCCGGCCGAGCTGGGCAGCAGCCCAGCCCAGCTAACAGGCCCTGTGCCCAGCCTAGGCCCAGCGCCACGTCGTGCTGACGTGAGGGCTGGCCGGAGCTGCCGCGGCGGCGTTGGCCCCGCCGGCGTCGATCCAGCGCGAGCTGGGACGCGCGCGGGCGCCGGTCGGATGCGCGCGGCGGGCTACCCGCAGGTGGCGGCGCCGCCGCTTGTAAGTCGCCGGAGCGTCGGCGGCCTGCGGACACGCCGGCGTCGATTCCGGCGCGCCTGCGCCGTTTCGGCACGCGGAGCTTGGCGAGGAGGTGGAGCACGCGACGGCGGAGCTCCCCGCGTCCGTCGATCTGAGCGGGGAGCGCTGGAGCGGCATGCCGGCGCGTCAGCGGCGTCGGCGACATCGCCGCCGCGCGGGGAGAGAGAGGGAGAGGGGGGCGGTCTGTGGATGTTTTGCAGAGAAGTCCTCGTAGTTTTCGCAATTTTCGAATCGGTCCCTCGCCTCGCGTTTACGTGGACTGCGGGTTCTATTTACGGGTTTGGGAAGGGCCTTTCTGCAAAACCGTCACGGACGCGTTCCCGGGCCGTCGGATCGCCGTTCGACGGTGTGGATCGAGGGACTGTAGCTACTGTGGCAACTACAGTAGCTACTGTAGCTAGCTACAGTCGCCGAACGCTCTCAGGCCTCCATTTCGTTCGTCTTTAATATAGTTAGTAAATTTGAACCTTATACTAAAACATGTTTAGATACAGATGGAAAGAGAAATGCTAAAACATCTTATATTTTGATACGGAGGAAGTATAAAAGGAGGATCGAGAGCAAAGGGGAGATCAATTGGTTTTGGCTTGGCTCGAACAAGGAGGAGAAGAGATGTGATAAGATTGAATCTGGAACAAGGAGGAGAAGAGATGTGATAAGATTGAATCTGGATCTGCTCTTCAGCTTCCCCACTAGGTTAGCCCGAGTAAGAGGAACAGGTTCCTCGGGAACCACTCTGTAACACCTACCACTCCACCGTATATAGAAGAAAGGTAGGACGTAGGGTTTTCCACTCTCTCTCTTCTCTTAGACAAAGGAATCTTACGCTACAAACAGTGCAATACATCGTGCGAACAAATTGTAATTGGAGCAAATACAGTGGAGAGAGAGGGAATCTGGGCGCGCAACATGCAGCGGGGATCCCGGCCGAAAAATGAGCAACGGTATGGATATAGCCCGGCCGCCATAGACGTGTGTAATTAGTAGTAAAAAAAAAAGATAACAGCTAGACCTATTCAGCCGCAACGCAAACAAAGTGCGCTTCTGGCGTTATTTGAATAGAAAGCGATGATAAATAAGCATGATAGGTTTCAGGTGCATTTTGTTTAACGATAACACTCTTTATGTGCTTATTATAGGAGAACCAGAATTTGAACCGAGCACGAGAGCCTTTGCGTCAGTACTGTCTGGGAAGCGTTCGAATCCCTTGAGCGCTGACACCGTGCCAGCCTTGTTCACGGTGACGGGGTAGGTGAGAAGGTGGCCTGGGAGGTCGTCGTCGTTGAGCTGGTCGGCGGCATAGAGGCTCCAGTACTTGTCGGCTGTCTCGTTCACCCTCTGAACACACGCTAGACTCCCCGGGTCCAGAAAATCGTCGTGCGTGATGCCAAGGTGCTCGTACCAGAGCGACATCCGGAATCCATGGATCTGCCCTTTGGCGACCTCCTCCTTGGTGTTGAGTCGGTTCGGCTGGTAGCCGCCAATGGCGATCTCGCTGTCCCTGGCCCCGTCCAGGGACCGCTGGTTCAGGTTGGCAGAACCCAGGATGACGTACTCGTCGTCAACTGAAACAAACCAGAAATGTATCTATCTCTTATTATCAGCAGGTATAGATATATATAGATATCTGCATGACTAATTGAGAGATTGTGATACCTATCATCAGCTTGGAGTGAACGTAGATCATGAACCTCCGCGCCTTCTGCGCTCTAGCGTAGTGTGTGCCATCCTCTGGGCGTCGTGCAGGCTTGTACTCGTCGCTCCTCTTGGCCTCCCGGTTCCCCAAGCAGAAGAAGGTGAGGTACTCTCGGGGGTCGGCGTCGTCCATCTTCATCTTCTTTAGTGCAATAGCTATGTCGTCGTACATCATCTCCATCGTCCTCCTCTGCCAACCAAGTGTGGCCTGCCCGTTGCAACCTGCAGGAGGACCTTCTGGCCACATGGGCAGCACGATGTAGACCGTGAAACGCTCGCCGGCCTCGATCTTCCTCACGATCTTGAGCGAGAGCTCTCTTGGGATCGTATTCACCGCTCCGATGTCGGCCGGATTTATGCCGTCTGCTTTCCACTGGAACGAGCTGCCGACGAAGTACTGGTTCTCGATGTAGATGAAGTTCTTGGCGGCGCGGATGGCAAGGATGTAGGCGTCCTGGATGCTCCTGTCAATCAGCTGGTGCTTGCCAGGGACGAGGCCAGCCTGGTAGGCTTCCGCCTTGCTTTCAGGGAAGCCCAAGGTGGAGTTGTCGTCGATGGACCGGAACACCTGCACATTCCACGCCTCCTGGTCGTCGGGGAGTATCACCGGCGACGATGACGGCACCACCGTGTTCTCGAGGCCTACCAGATCCAGGAGGTGTTCCGCGCCGCCGCCTTGCTTCCTCCACCGCTGCTCGAAATTGTGGAGCACGTCCCAGGCAGCCGGACCCTCGATCTTGCTGTGGATGTCGTGCCATGGCCCCCTTGGCCCGCCCTTGCCGACGTCCGCGCCATCGAAGTTGGGCTGGTGGAAGTCCTTGCCGTGCGCCTGCCCCGTGCCTATCGTCCTGAACAGGGAGTGCGACTGCGTGTCGTAGCGCCCGTCGCAGACGTCGAGGCCGCCGAGGAAGCAGATGAGCTGGCGGCGCCCGCTGGGCGAAGGAAGTTCCTGGTCAACCATGATTGTCTTCTGGTGGTGGGAGAACCAAACCGTGTCCTGCGGCCTCAAAGTATCATTGATGGCGTTGACGACGCTCATGTTCCGCTCGCAGAGGACGCACTCCACGCGGCTGCCGCGGAAGTACCTGGCCGTCTGCTCGTCGCTCGTGCCCATGGCGCTTAAATTCAGGCCCACGGCATTCAACAAACTGAGGGAGCTGAAGTCGTTCCACACGAGCATGAGCACGCGCACGCCCTCGTCGGCCTTGCGCTTGAGGAGCTCGCCGAGGGTGGCCTCGCCACCGGGGCGCCCGTCCCGCACCAGCGTGATGTCGGTGAACACCGACCAGGCGGTGAGGTACACCAGGTGCCGCGCGTTGCTGATGGCGTCGAACAGGTCTTCCCAGCACTTGCCGACCTTGTACAGCCCGCCGCCGGCGAGCGGGATCGTGGGCGCGAACGTTTCATCAGCGTGCGCGTCCTGGTACAGGGTGACCCTGCACGCCTGCCGCTCCGAGAAGAAGGTGTGGGGCACCCCGGTGAAGGCCGCACCGACGACGCCGCCCCCGAACGAGATACCGACGTGGTCGACATCGCGGAAGCTGATGAGAACGTCTATCTTGGGCCCGCCTTTGAGCTTCCGCTTCTTTGCGTCAAGGATGTCGAGCCGGCGCTCGATGTTGTCGCCGGGGCTAACGGCGAGGAGCTCCCGGACAGGGAGGTAGGCGCGGCCAAAGAGCGTGTCCGTGTACTCGTGAGGGTAGTGCTCCTCGACCATCACGGAGAAGACGACGTCGGCCGCGTCGTGGGCGCAGTAGGCGCGGACTGCCTCCTTCCATCGAAGGTTTCCTGATGTGGGGGCGTCGATGGTCCGCGTCCGGGCAATGCGCGCACTGTCGAGGGAGATGGTCGCGTACATCCGCGTCAGGCCTTTGCCGAGACCCGTCTTCTCCTCCAGATCTTGCACAAGCTGCATAAAATATATATAACCGCGCGGTCTCAGTTAGATCGATCAACGAAAACTAATCACAGAGTGTATTGCTGGAAACTGTAAATATCAAGAAGAAGCCATCAGCTAGCTAGGGATCCAGCTCACATGGCCGAAGAAACCGGGGAGCTTGCCCGTGATGCGGGACGGGTCATGGACGTTGTCGGCCCCCACGATGGTGGCGTTGATGGTGCCGTGAAGCCGCTGAGCCGCCATTGCTTGCACCTTGGATCGCACTAATAGTTAGCTTGGCTAGGGAGCAGGAGCAGGGACAACGTAACTCGGCTTCACTTTGATGGAGGCACAAGGTCTAGCTAGGCGTTGCCATTTTATAACCAGAGCGCACGCCGTTGCAGATCCAACGAGAGGAAACGGGCCGTCAACGCCTTGCTTCACATGTAAGTTCAGAGCTTGATTAATTGCACCTTGTTGCTTCTGCATCCACTAGGAGGTACAGCTATCATCGATGCATGCTATCCGATCCAGGATTCGCGGTAACCGCATCATTAGCAAGATGTCAAACCTTATAACCAGTTTATGGTACTCCTACAACCTGTTTTACAATATGATGAAATTTCATCCGTGAGAACAGATACCTATAGCGTGTACTGTAAATTAAAAATAAAAGTTCCCGCTGCTTTCCAACATTGATCAAATTAGTTCTTCGTAGCTTCCGTGAAGCCGCTAAGCCGCCATTTCTTGCACCTTGGATCGCACTGGTACTGGTAGTTAGGCTAGGGAGCAAGCACAACTCCATCGGCTTCACTTGGATGCATGGAGATACAAGCTGTAGGTTGCCATTTTATAAGCAGAGCGCACGCCGTTGCAGATCCAACAACTGAAGTTAAGTGTGCCGTCAGCACCCATGCTTCACGTGTGAGTTCAGATCTAGCTGCAATCTTGATTAATCGCCAACTTGCTTCTGGATCGATCTACAATTGGGCGCAGCTATCCAAGTCAAGGATTCGCGGTAAGATGCCCGAGTTGGCCAAATGGTCTATATAAATGTTTGCCATGGCCACTTGGCCAGGTTTTGCATTAATCAGATTGGCTAAACGGAGTATATATATATATATGTTCATCATGGCTAGTACGGTGAGTTGATGAATGGCAGCAGGCGTGCAAACATATGCAAGGGCCGGCGTGCAACTATTGGCTTACTCTTGTACAATTATTTACAGGTTATTATGTATTGACGCCCTATTAAGATTATCAAAAACAAAGGCTGAGGAATGCACCAGTTTCTTCATATAGGATCCTCGTTTTGCACAAAAAGTAGTGTTCTCTAGTCTCTACACATTGCGGTGCGGAACTGCCTGTAGGATGATCTTTGGGCCAATTTCCGCAAACACCTGGGGTCTGATACTTCTCGACCCATGATTCCATGAATTGAGCAAGCTCATCTGGACAATCATTTTAATCCTACACCTTGCAGACATGCCAATGAAATGGTCTAAGCATTTTAGTTGCTAGTTTGCTCCGTTTACCTACGGGAGAGAATGGATTTTTTCAGTTGAGATATTATCCAATTACTTAGTCGTACACAACAACAAAGCAAAACATCTAAAGTCATCATAATCACAATACTGTAGTACAATAACATAGGTAGATTTAGCTTCATGCCTCCATCGAGAAGCTTACATGTCCGGCGCCTGAGCAGATGGAATTATGGCTTCCACGCCTGACCGCCGGAGAAGACGACGCCGATCTGGAGTGGCTTCATCGCGACCAGGGTGGAGGCGGCGGCGTGTGGCGTGAAGCTAGCTGGGCCTGCTGGGCCAAATTTCTCTCAACCGTTAGATTAATTCATACTAGTCATATTTTAGGACTAGTAAGTAAAAGGATTACTGTAAAACTCACCTATTGTCTGGTGTTTTTTTAGTTATTTTAGCAAGGTAGGAAGGGGAGGGACGTGACATTGTCGGATATTTAGCACCAACTCACATTTATCTCAATGAGTTTATTATGTTAAAGATCTCATCCTCTGCAACGGCCAATGTGAGAGACGATATCATACAAGTAAAAGCACCAAGTTAGTCCGTTCATGGTTTCCAAAGCAAGAGCCGAGTGGCCGTGGCAATGGTGTCATGCTCTTTCCTTTTTGTTGGTTTTCACAGTTGACGGTTATAGTCGTTGCCTCGTTGGTACGTACCTCCCCCTCAACTATCTCCCTGGTAGCACCAGGTTGTGGAATACTAGCCATAGGTACACCGGGCCCTGAACAATGGAGATCACGGGACCATCGTTTAGCCTCAAAGAGGCTAAATGAATTTCAATGTTGCAAATAAAATATGCATGCAACCATCTATAGGAGAGGTACATATATTGCACATAAACATAAAAAAGGCCTCACCCGACTTAATAATGAATGACATAAACATAACAATAACCTCACACGACTTAACCAATTGATTTAAACCATTGGTTGGTCTGAATTACCTTATAATTTATGAGCATCTTCAAAAGCGTGATACATTTTACTTTGTGTTGTTGGTGAAACTAAATGAACTCAAGGCAGTCATTTGTGACGACCTTTCTGTGCAAAAATATCTCGTTCAATAGACTACAGATTAATGTTTTACCAACCACACTATGCACAAACAACTACTCCGTACTATTTAAGTACCGCCACCAATCAATTGCACACTTCATGCTTGGCGAGTCATTTTAACCCCTTTGTCCTACTCCAACATCGCCATCACAAGTAATGCAAGAAAATGTAGCTTATATACAACTACCAAGGGTCTACCATCTTATTCACATACACATATAGAAAGCAACAAAAGAAAAGGGAACAAGGTTTGAGGTTAACTTGAGAATAGAAGACATCGGGAACAAAACATTTAGATCCGATCTCCAGAACAGTATAGCACTCGGCCGACCGAGTGCAGCAATTGGGGCTCCGACCTGCTAGGCCTCTCACCATTGCCGCCATATCACTCTGAATCCTCCGGCGACATGGCAGCGCGTCCCACCCGAGGTGCATTCACCTTACTTGTGAAGATCATGGACGCCTTTTGAGCACACCCTCCGCTCCCTCATCTCAACGCCACTCCCCACCATTTACTGCATGCCATACTGAAGGTTTATTTCTGGCAACAATGCATAAGTACGAGTCTGTGTACAAAGTCGAAATCTAACGACCCGTCTACGTGCTTATTATTCAACTGTAAATTGTTTCTGTACAAAATTCCAAGTGCGAATTGTAACTATTGGCGCTAAAAAAATTGTTCAACAGAATTCGATCTAGCGTGTCATAATACTTGCTATATCTAAAGATCGTTGCCTCACTCATCCGTCTCATGGTCCCGCCGCCCACTTCTTTGTTTGCTTGTCCTCTTTCCCCTCTCTCACACCTCGGTGAACATGACGATGATCACGGCGTTGATGTGGTCTCTCTCTCTCTCTCTCTAAAATATTTGATGGTCGAGGGCTCAACGACACTGAGCTGCGCTAGCTCCTCATCCAGGCTTTGCAGGGAGTCTGCGGCACACCGATACATGATGACTCCAACGAAGGCGCAACTGTCTAGCTCCCAGACCGCGTTGATTTTTCTGATCTGGTCACGGGTTCTTTAAGACATCTCATTTGATTGTCTGGTTTATTTTGGAGTAGTTATTTTAGGAAGGTGGGAAGGGGAGGGACGTGACATCAATTGTCGGATATTTAGCACCAACTCACATTAATCTCAATGAGTTTATTATGTTAGAGATCTCACCCTCTGCAACGGCTAATGTGAGAAACGAGATTGTACAAGTAAAACCACCAAGTCAGTCTGTCCCTGGTTTCCAAAGCAGGAGTCGAGTGGCCGTGTCAATGGTGTCATGCTCTTTCCCTTCATGCTGGTTTCACAATTGACGGTTATAGTCGTTGGTACCTCCCCCTAAACTATCTCCCCGGTATCAGCGGGTTCTGGAATAATAGCCATAGGTACACCGGGCCCTGAACAATGGAGATCACCGGACCATTGTTCAATCTCAAATAGGCCAAACGAATTTCTATGTTGCAAACAAAATATCCATGCAACCATCTATAGGAGAGGTACATATATTGCACATAAACATAAAAAAGGCCTCACCCGACTTAATAATGAATGACATAAACAGAAAAATAACCTCACACAACTTAACCAGTTGATTTAAACCATTGGTTGGTCTGAATTATCTTATAATTTACGAGCATCTTCAAAAGCGCGATACATTTTACTCTCTGTTGTTGTTGAAACTAGATGAACTGAAGGGGAGTCATTTGTGACGACGACCTTGCAAAATATATACATTAATGTTTTACCAACCACACAACGCAGCATGCACAATTAACTATTTATGTGCCGCATCCAAATCAATTGCACGCTTCATTCATGTGTCACGAGTCTTTTGAACACCTTCGTCTCCTACACCAACATTGCCAGCACAAATAATGCAAGAAAATATATAGCTTATGTACAGCGACCAACGGAGTGTATTTTTTCCATGCTTTGGAGTCCTCTCGATCTAGCACCTTCTTCACATACACATACATAGTAGAAAACAACGTTAGAAAAAAGGGAACAATGTTTGAGGTTACCTTGAGAATAGAAGACGTCGGGAACCGAACATTTAGAATGACCTTGCAGTATAGTATACCACTCCGCCCACCGTGTGCAGAAATGGGCTCTATACCTGCTAGCTGTCACAATGTTTCCACCATCACTCTCTGAATCCTCGGGCGACATGGTAACGCGTTGTACCCAATGTGCATTCACCTTACTTGTCGCCATCAGTGGGCTTGTTGAGCACGCCGTCTGCTCCCTCACAACATGCCACCACTAGTGGAAAACAAGCTCTAGTACCGGTTCCAGAGAGCCTATAGTACCGGTTAGGCAACCGGTACTAATTAATCGGTACTAAAGGCCCCAACCTTTAGTACCGGTCTAGTCTTGAACCGGTACTACAGAGGCCTCCACGTGGGCTGGCCGGGAGCCTCAGGGCTGGAGACCTTTGGTACCGGTTCGTAACAGGAACCGGTACCAAAGGGTTGGGACCGTAAACCTACATTCTCTGCCGCGGCAGAGAATTGTGCATTTCTCTGCCGTGCCAGAAACGCAGAGAATCCAAGGTTTATAGGGTCTGTATTTGGACCGTTCGTTGTACCAGTATCGCTTCGATGCGCCAGAAACGCGTTTGGAATATATAAGATATCTACATGAAGATCAATTTGATGCATATCAACTTGGTGCATATATATAACAAAAGTAATTAATTACATAAGATCGCAAATTAAGTAGTACTCTCCGAGACATACAATATATTACATGTTCCTAGCTCACTATTACATTGAGGCATACTATATTGAAACAAGGTGGTACTCTCCGGAAGGAGGTATGACTTCCCGAATGAAAAATCCCGCCAATTCCTCGCTAATTGCTTGGAAGCGGAGCTTTCGGGGGAGCTTCTCCCGCTTTCTTGCCAACTGCAAATGAATGAGATCGAAATGAATACATTGAGTCATGTGTATATGTATGTATCAAATCATAATAAAACAATTATGACTGAAACTCAGCAGAACTGATGGTAACAAAATAAATTTGTGAATATTGTTTACGTACCTCTTTATTGAATTTACTATTCGCTCTCTCGTTGACAATCTTGTGAATGTTCTCACAAACATAGTAACCACATAGATTAGTCCCCTGTGGTTGTTGCTCGCATTTCTGTATAAGAATATAATTCAATCAAACAATAATCAAGTATGATAAATGTGTGTGGACGTAGCTAGGTATATAGTAGTACTTACTCTCGGACGCCATATCAGCTTCGGTTTCCATTCACCTTCCGGATCTTCCGCGATGAACGTTTCCCATACGCTGCCCGACAAAGAAAATCAATAAAAGAGTTGACATCATCAAATTAACGATGAAGCCGATAAGAATTAATTAAAATTACCTTTTGAGCATATCAAAACAGTGCTTGTACTTTAGAGGCTTTGTAGTTAGTGAGTCATAAACTAGAACTTCTCCATCGTGCATTTTAATGACGATAAGAATATAGTGGAAGCTGCGCACGTTTAAATATGCAGTGTCATAGATATAACTCATTACTTAAAATTTTAACATCTGGCACGACTCGGGTTGGACGTACTAGTTGTGAATACATGGTAGCTGCCACGACTCGGGTTGTGCTGCCGAGTTGTGACATAATACTGACCATTGCCCTCATTGAGCTGCTTCGGGTTCTGCTGGAACCCGCCCTGCTGGTGACCTCCTCCTTGAGGTTGGTTTGGGTTATTGCCGGCTCCTCCACCGTTATTGCCGGGTCCTCCGGCTCCATTGTTTCCTCTATATCCACCATTGTTGTTACCTCCTCCTGGCCCTTGGAACCTGGCGCGCTGCAAATCTACGCACTGTCCCAAGGTATGACCGCATCTACCGTTCTTAGCATGTTTAGGGCAGGGAATCCTCAAGACCTCCTCCGTGCTTGGAGTGCGGCCTTGGTATCCACCAGAATTGTTGTCCTTACGTCTGACTCCAGTGTTTGTGTTGGCCACTAGGTCAGAGTTGTCTCCATATGGCCTCTTGCTACCACCTTGATTCTGGTTCTGATTCTGGTTCTGATTCTGACCATTGCCACCTTGTCCTTTAGTTCCTTCCTCCTGATCCTTTGTTTTGTCTGTCGCAGCATGCTTATTAGCACCTGCCATGATCTCACCAATCGTAAGAGGAATACCTTGATTCAGGCTCTCCTTCATACGACCTAGCTTCCAACTCAAGGGATTGTAACTGCAATTTCTCTCCATCGCCATTAACACTGAAACTGGTGGGAGTCCTTGTGAGGAGTTAATGATCTCTGAGACTCGCTTCATCCAGTGCCTTGCTGACTCGCCCTTCCTCTGGATACATCGCTCCAGGTCCTCAATGGTGCTGAGTTTCTTGCATGTGCCTTGGAAATTCTGAATAAAAGCCGCCTTCAATTGCTCCCAAGAGTTGATTGACCTAGGAGGCAAGTTGCGCATCCACACCTTGGCTGCTCCCTCCATCATAAGATACATGAACTTGGCACACAGATTACCTGTGGCATTGCGAATGCTCATCGCCATCTCGTATGTACCCAACCAAGAGGTCGGGTCCATGTTTGGTTCATAGTTTGGAACCTTGCGCGGCTCCTTGAAACTGCTAGGGAAGGACTCGGATCTGATGGCATCGGACAAACACTCTGGTCCTGTTAATGCTGGGGAAGCACCAGGAGAAGTCACCTCCTCGTGGACCCGGGTCGGCTGAGGCGGGTTGGCTGCACCCACTAACGCTCTGTCCCTCTCTGCCTCCCGAGCTCTTGCTGCTTCTCTCTCTCGTCGTTGCCTTGCTTCATCAACCACTAGCTGAGCTTGTGAAGCAGTTGGTATGTTTGCACGATTCCTCGCTAGTTCACGACGCCTTGCACTCGTAGAGTTTGCCGGGTTGGACTCGCCGTGCCGACTCCTCGTACCTGAGTTGAAAGGTGTTGAATGTAGCCTACTTGCGTCTGGAAAAGCTGGATACAAAGCCTGCTGAGTCAAGGCTGTTTTCAGTAACTCGATAGCCTCCCGAGTCTCCTGTCCTGCTGGTCCCTCTGGTACCACAATATTCTCCAATCTCAGAGTCGCCGCATGAACGTTGTCCATAGGATTAGAATAATGTCCCTCTGGAGTATGAAATCTGTTGGGCTGTGCCCCTAAGCCACCAGATGCTCCTCCTCCGACTCCTCCTTCAGGCGGTGGTCCGTTAGCACGGCTGCCTCCCGATCCTTCTGGGGTGGTGGTGGTGGTGGTGGTGGTGGTGCTCCTCCGGCTCCTCCTGCGGCGCCTCCTGCTGCCGCTGAGCCTCCTAGTCCGGCTCCTCTGCCTGGACCATTGGGTGTGGTGAATAGATTGGTCGGATTGATGTGGACTCCATCATGCAAGCGACTCCTGGCTCGGCGATGCTGAATTGAAGTAAGCTCCTCGCGGCGCCTCCGCACGACCTGAGCTTCATCTTGGACTCGGGCCTGCTCCGCAGCTAGTCTACGGTTTGCCTCTGTGATATCAGCTAGTTGCCTCTCCAACGCAGCACGAGCGTTGGTTAACTCGGCCGCCCTCTCTGCGGCGTTACTTGCATTAATCTCCTTTGTCAACAGAGTTGGATCAAACTGATTCCCAGTGTTTCCAGACATGTAGACTCCCACAACACGAGCGCGTACTGGCGACTCCTCATAATCCTCTTCCTCTATCCCGTACCCAAGCCGATCTTCAAACAAGGGTAGGATGGACTCTGAATCTGCATCATAATCTGAGTCTGACTCTTGCATCACATCTGGTTCCTCAGCTAGGGGTCCCTCAGACTCGGCGATGATGCCGACCTCTGAAGTTCCGACCGACTCCTCGCCGTCGGACTCGACAATAACAGTTAGCTCTGGCACCGACTCCGCCGAGTTCTCGCGAAGACCCGACGCGCACACCATCCCGACGAACACGTTGATTCCTCCAAAGACAAGCTGATAGCCCTCGTCGACTTCGTTCATCTCCGAGGTCCAGCCTGAGTCATCGATCTCTGTCTCTCCATGCTCATCAGTGTAGACCCGCCCGATGGCGAGTTTCTCCATAGCTCGACGAGCAGCTCCAACGATCTCGACTCCTTTTGTCACCGTAGGCCCCACGGTGGGCGCCAACTGTCGTGGGGTTGTCACGGCAAGTTCTTCCTCAGGGAAGATGAGTTCTGGGGCCATTGATGACTGAAGTACGCTGGAACGGTTAATCTCGCCAAGGAACAAGGATTTACCCAGGTTCGGCCCCTCTGATTCGAGGTAAAGACCTACTTCCTGCTTCTATGTTATTGCTCTTGATATACCTCGATTACAAGGACCCGGCTCCCACAACTTAGGAGCCGGCGACTTCTCTCTGGTGGCTAGGGTTTCTCTCTACTGGTTGGACTTAGAGCTTATCTCTACCGGTTTTTTCTTATCGTTCTAAGGTCCAGGACCCCGCTTATAAAGGCTGCCGGGTCTCTGGACTTACAATTTACACCGAGTCACACTAGAACACGGAGTCCTACTCTACGTCTTGGTCTTCCAAGTTTAGACTCCGGGTTGTACTTGGACTCCTTCCGGACGGGTCCTTTCTTCATTATGGGCCTTGGCCGGCTTGTCTCCAGCCCAGCCCATGCGACTTGATACGTGACTCGGCTTTGGCCTTCTTGGTCTTGGCGGGTCTACTTTCCGGGTCCATGGGCCTACCTATAAAGTATCCCCCCATCAGTAGCCCCCGAATTTATCTTGGGCACAGCTTGGCGGCTTCCTCTGACTTGCTGGTTCGACTCTCTGGGTCGACTCCTTCCACTTGAGCCAATGGCTCCAAAGTCGCCGCTGCTAGCTCCAAGATGAATTCCTGCATAAAAACATAATACATATATAAAATGAGTCCACTCTTATCCCTTGTTCAAGCCACTACTCTTGCCCTCGTACTAGCAGGCCGGGTTCTGGTGTGACTCTTGCGAACAAGGGCTAGATAAACTGATTTCACTGTCACAGGACTCGTCATTCTGAGACAAGCCGGCTACTTCCATATCTGTGACTTTGACCTTTCCATATTGTAATTTCTTATCTGTCTGTTTGGCCACTAGAACGTTTTTACTGAAACGTTATCGATAGTCAACTGTGGACCCACTCTGTAACTTTCTAGGGTTTTACCCCCCTTTATAAATCGCGAAGGGTTAGGTCTTAAACCTCACTTGCCCCTTCAGCTCAAAACCTCTCCTTCCTCTCTTCGCGCCCATCTCTTCCCGCGCCCAGCACGCACCGCCCGCACGCCATGGCTCCCAAGCGCTCAAAAACCGCATCGAAGGCCAAGGCAACCACGTCGAGCAGGACGGTGAACATTGCCGCCGCGGCCGCCGCCGCCGCCAAACCCTCTTCCAAGCGATCGATCTCCGCCGATTGGAGTGGATCTGTGGTCTCGGCGGAGCAATTGAAGACCCACAGGCTCTCAGGTTTGATCCCCTCTAGTGCTCAAGCTCGGGCCCCCGGGGATGAGATTGTTCCCTCTCCCGCTAAGGATGAAGTAGTTGTCTTCGTGGAGCACCTATTCCGCGGCTTTTCTCCCCCCGGCGATTTTTTCTTCCGCCAGCTCCTCGAGCTTTACGAGCTGCGAATTCACGATCTTGCTCCTAACTCCATTCTCACACTTTCTAATTTCGTCGTTCTCTGCGAGGATTACCTCCAGATTAAGCCTGACATCAACCTTTGGCTCGAGCTATTCTATTGCAATCCTCAACCTGAGACCTCTGGGGGCCCTCTTCTCCAATGTGGCGCCGTCGCCCTTCAACGGCGCCTCAACTCCGTCTTCCCTAAGCCAGTTTTCCCAAATCGCATCAAAGACTGGCAAAGAACTTTCTTTTATTGCAAGGACACTTCCCCTGCAAATGAACCTAAGCTTCCCTTGTTCTCTGAGGAACGCCTCCGGGCGACTCCTCTGATGAAAGCCAGGTGCCCAGAGGCCGACCGGCCAAGGGTCGAGTCTCTGATCACTCGCATCCGGGCACTCTTGTCCCACAATTTGGAAAATATGGATTTGGTCCGTTGCTGGACAACTGGAGAATCCAGCCGCTGAGTCCTAGGACTCGACTGATCTGCTCATATACCAGATGCGCTGGTGATGACCTCCGGGTTACGGAGCAGCTGTCTGATGGACCCGAACTTGGTCGACTCATCAAGAAGTTGACTGGGAAACCGGTGAAGGATCAAGCTCATTTCGGGCTCCAACCCTTCTGCTCAACCAACCCAGCTCCTGATGTAAGTATTACTCTCTACTTTATTTCAACCTTGACTTCACTTGTATTGCTTGCTGACTCATGTTTACTAACTCTTTTGCAGCTCACCGACTCCTTCTGGAAGCCGGCCTCTGGAGCTGGTTCTAAGAATAAAGCTGAAGCTGAGGCTGAAGCTGAAGAAGAAATCCCTGCCACAGATCAAACCACTGTGGCAGACGACACTGATGACGCGGATGAGGAGTCCTCCCAGGGGGCTCCTGCTGATGATGGTGCTGCCGATGAGGAGTCCTCGCCAGAGGCTCCAACTAAGAATGCTGATGAAGAGGAGTCCTCTCAAGAGGCTCCCATTGTGGAAGAAACCGACGATGACGAGTCCTCTCCAGAGGCTCCCCCCACTAGGCAAACTGACACTGCCTCTGCTGCTGCTCAATCATCTCCATCTGCAGAGTCCTCTGCTAGGAGTCATTCCTCATCCTCTCCAGCCTCGAACAACAATGGCTCTCGAGAGGCTGTTCCCAAGGTACCACTCTCACGAGTCCTTGGGTCCTCTCGCTCTCCCACTAAGCCTGAAGAACACATGCAGAGTGTCATCGCCGCCAGGAAGAGGAAGCTACGTTCCGATGGGCCTGCAGATGCTCCTGAGCCTCTGCCAGTCTCACACCAGCGGAAATCAACCTCTCCTCCCCAAAAGGATGACTCTTACAACTCTGGTTTGTCGATGCCCTCCTCAGACTCTCAGGCCCCCTTTGACCTGGAGACCAACGTTGGGTAAGACTCCTTTGTCTCTGTAATCGCAGTTGTATGACTTCTGATCTTTCCTTTCACTAGGTTTATAGATTTCTGTCTTTGAATATTTCAGGGCTCGGCCTTGTGCCAAGGTAACAAAACTCCCAGGCATGGCTGATGTCTCCTCTGGGCGTGGACCTGCCCCTCCATCGACTTCTCAGACAACCAGTACGAGGACAGGTCCCTCCATTGCTGCATCTGCCGGTGCAACTACGACTCCAACTGTTCCCGAGTCCTCTTCAAAGGCTCGAGCGGCGACTCCAACAACAGTCCAGCCCAGCTCTGGTGCTGTGACTCCTGATTCTGCGCCTCCAGTTCAACCGGCTCCTGTCAAGCCGACTCCTGCAGCCTCTCCATCAATCAAGATCAAGTCATCTACTGACTACAGTCGACTTCGGGTGGCAGATAACATGTCATTTTCCGAAGCCTATGCTGAAGCAGTCGACTTGAACGATCAAGCTGCTAGGCTGAAGGACGACGAGCAAGCGGCTCTTAGGTCTCTTCATATGGTTCATGAAGTAAGCTTTTCTGACTTCTCCTTTCATGCTTTCTGGCATCATCCTATCTCAGTAGCCCCCAAGCACCTGTCTGTGGTGACTTGTGACTAGGATAGGTGCTTTGATTTGATACTGAACTCAATTGCTATATGGAAAAAATTTGCACACTGTAGCCCCCAAGCACTGAGTCCTTAGCTCTACTAGGACTCGGGGCTGATAATTTACTGTCTGTCGGGTCCTTAGACCAAAAACTTTCGCACGAGTAGCCCCCAAGCGCCGAGTTGTCAGCCTGCGACGACTTGGAGCTACCAATATATATTGCTCACTGATACCTTACTTGAAGAAAAATTTCTGTTCTGCGAGTAGCCCCCAAGCGCCAAGTTGCTAACTTGTGGCGACTTGGAGCTGCAAATATGTCCACTCTACTCATACTTAACTTGATGAAAAATTCTGATTTGCCAGTAGCCCCCAAGCGCCAAGTTGCTAACTTGTGGCGACTTGGAGCTTATGACTTGTCGATTAGGACTCATGCCTGCTTTTCTGATAGAAAGAATTGACTCCTGAGTAGCCCCCAAGCGCCAAGTTGTTAGCTTGTGACGACTTGGAGCTCATGAGTTCTGTATTTGACTTGTGGATCTCACTTGTGCTTTATGACTTGTAATTGCAGTGCATCGTCTCCAAGATGAAGAGAGATATGAAAGAACTTGAGGACCAGGCAGCTGCCAGTGCCAGATCTGCCATGGCCGAAAAAGAACACTCCCTTCAGCTTGAGAAGGATCTGAAGGCCTTAGCTGCTCAACTGGAGCAGGTGAAAAAAGAGTCGGCTGAGGCCAAAAAGATTGCTCAGAAAGCACACAATGACCTACAAGCTGTGTTCAACACTTGCAAGAAGGGCATTGGTGCAATGTGTCAGCATATATTTGGTGAGTTTATGACTTTTGCTTGCTTCCTTTTGCACCTTTCTGAATTGCTTTTCAACTGACAATGACTCCTTGATTTCCTTTCTGCAGGGGCTGACTCCCCAAAGCTTAAATTGCCCACAAGCAAACAACTGTCTGAGATGCTTGATTACTGTCACGGGCTACAAGAGGGAGCCCGTTCTGTGGTCAAGTATTTGAATCATAAAGGCAAGTGCCCCAAAGAGCCTGAACGTCTGGTGGACGAGTTATCCAGAGCACCAGGCTATGTGCGTCTGTGGAAACAATCTTCCATGAGGAGATCTGCCATCAGGATCTTGGCCTTAGCTCACAGCTACTATCCCACTGTTCTTGAGCCAGCAATGCTTACAATGGGGAAGCCTGAGCAGCATGAGGATGGCAAACCTTTTACTCAGAATGATTTCATAGCCGAAGAAAAGCTGGTGCGGCCATATGCTTGTGAGATTGCGAATAAGATGGACCCTGAGGTATGGGTTCATCATTATGATTTGGAGAACAAGAGAGTCGCTCCAGTAACTCCTGAGATAGTAAATTTTGGCCGCCCATCACAGGACCCATCTGGTGTATTCTCTGCCTCTGCCGGTCCGAGTTCCTCGTCACCGGCGGCTCCTGTTCCAAGTGCTGAGCCTACCCTGAAGACTCCTGCTGCGCCCACTCCTTCTAGAGCTGTCTCTGGAGACGCTCAGAAACAAGCAGATCTTGGTAAGCATATGAAGAGTCCCAAGGGTACTGGATTTCAAACGAAGAGAGTCGCCACCAAGCCTCCATTGAAGCCGGCTCCTTCTTCCGCTGCTCAAGCACAAGGCAAATCTCCTGCTAAAAGGGACTCCTCGGCTCCTGCTGTTCGATCAAAGGACAAGTCGCCTGCTAAGAAGGACTCCTCGACTCTGGCGAAGGAGTCAGCTCCTCTAGAAGACAACCCTCTGAATGACTTTTGATTGCTATGTAATGCTGTGTTACCATTGAGACTTTGTAATTATGCACTACGGGTGCTTTTAAACTATTGAGCTTGTTTAGCTCTTTTGAATGATGCACTACTGGTGCCTTTAAACAACTGAGCTTGTCTAGCTATTTGAAAGTTGTGCCAATCGGCTTGGTTCTTATAACCCGTCTAGTTTTTCACTGATGAATAAGTAGGCCCTGCATGACTTCTCTTACAGTTTATGCTGACAGGTTCTTAACTCATATGTTCCTTAGGATCCATAAGAGAGAGAAACAAGTCATGCCTGTAGATAGATCATATTGTGCAGGATGCATCTGACTTACCAGCGAGAAAACTAGGAAAATTTGGCTACTGTGCCGGGTCCAAGAGTTTAAGCTTAACTTTTTTCACTGAAAAGCAAGCCCCCAAGAACCTGATGATCAAAATTTAAAGAACAAAGCGCACTCACTGGGTGACTCGACTAAAGGACTCATGTTCACAAAAGCCGGCTTTATTTCATTTGATCATAATAATTCGATTACATCTAGGCATGGCTCACTGGGCTCATTGCCTTTCAACTCATGAATCTATTACAACTTAAGTATAATAAGGACGTAGCTGAGCTATGTTCCAAGGCCTCTTTGCCTCTGCATAAGGATCTAGAGTATGAGCTGTATCAGCTCCTTTGCCTACACTTGCCGGCTCTCGCACATCCATTAGATAGTACGATCCGTTGTTCAGATTCTTGCTTATGACGAACGGTCCTTCCCATGGTGGAGATAACTTGTGCATCCCTTCCTTACTCTGGACAAGGCGAAGCACTAAGTCTCCTTCCTGGAAAGTCCGGGTCTTGACTCTGCGTGCGTGATATCGCCGCAAGTCCTGCTGATAAACTGCTGATCTCTCAAGGGCTAACTCCCTTGCTTCCTCAAGTGCATCGACCGAGTCCTGGCGGGCGAGTTCGTTTTCTGTCTCAACGTAATTGGCGACTCGTGGCGAGTCATGCAACAAGTCGCTTGGCAAGACAGCTTCTGCTCCATACACCATGAAGAAAGGTGTGAAGCCAGTAGATCTGTTAGGAGTCGTCCTGATGCTCCAAAGCACTACTGGTAACTCCTCAACCCAAGACCCGGCGGCTCTTAGCAAAGGGACTCGGAGCCGAGGCTTAATTCCCTTCAACAACTCCTGATTTGCCCTCTCTGCTTGTCCATTGGACTGTGGATGTGCCACTGAGGCTAGGTCGAGTCTGATGTTGTTCTCACCACAAAACTTGGCCATCTCCCCAACTGATAAGTTGGTACCATTGTCTGTAATGATGCTGTGAGGATACCCAAAACGTGTTGCTATCTTCTTGAAGAATCTCACAGCTGATGCACCGTCGACTCTGCTGACGGGTTCCACCTCCACCCACTTGGTGAACTTGTCAACTGCTACTAGCAGATGGGTCTTCTGACAAGGCGACTTTGAGAAAGGGCCCACCATGTCGAGTCCCCAAACTGCAAATGGCCAAGTGATAGGGATGGTTCTGAGTTCTTGAGCTGGCACGTGGTCTTGCCTTGCGTACCTTTGACATCCATCACAGACTCGAACTATCCTCTCTGCATCTAAATGTGCTGTCAACCAAAAGAACCCGTGTCTGAAAGCTTTTGACACCAAGGATCTAGTGGATGCATGATGACCACAATCTCCTGCGTGAATCTCTTGCAATATTTGCTTGCCCTCTTCTGGAGACACACATCTCTGGTAGACTCCAGTAACGCTTCTTCTATATAACTCGCCATTAATGACTGTATAGGACTTGCACCGCCTGATGAGTTGCTTTCGCTTGACCTCATCCTTTGGGAGTTCACCCCGCAGGAGATAGGCTAGGTAGGGCTCTGTCCATGTTGGGATTGCTCGTACTGCTGCAACAAGTGCCGACTCTGGGTCTGGAAAGGCTAACTCCTCCTCTGTGGGCAACTTGACTGAAGGGTGGTGGAGTTCATCTAAGAACACATTTGGTGGTACTTTCTCTCGACGAGAGCCGAGTCGTGATAACGCATCAGCGGCTTCGTTCTTGCGCCTGTCAATATGCTCTACTTGATAACCAGAAAAGAACCCGGCTATCTGCTCGACTGCTCTTCTATAAGCTGCCATGTTTGCATCCTTCGAGTCCCAAGTTCCAGATACTTGCTGAGCTACGAGATCCGAGTCTCCAAAGCACCTGATACGCTTGATGTTCATCTCCTTGGCCAAACGCAGGCCATGTAGCAAAGCCTCATACTCTGCCATGTTGTTGGTGCAATCAAAGTGTAACTGAAGGACATATGCTAACTTATCTCCCTTAGGCGATGTTAACACCACGCCGGCTCCTGAGCCTTCCAACTGTCTGGACCCATCAAAGTGCATTGTCCAATACTTGGTGCAAGGGGTGCTTGGTGAAGATGTAAAATCTGTCCAATCATTGACAAAATCCACCAAAGCTTGAGATTTGATCGCTGTCCTTGGCTCATATGTGATATGATAAGGACCCAACTCAATTGCCCACTTGGCGACTCGCCCTGTTGCCTCTCTGTTGCGTATAATATCTGCCAGCGGTGCTGAACTCACCACCTTAATTGGATGCTCTTGGAAATAATGCTTGAGCTTTCTACTTGCAAGAAAAACTCCATAAACTAGTTTCTGCCACTGAGGGTACCTTTGCTTTGACTCTGTGAGGACTTCACTGATGTAGTAGACAGGTCTCTGCACTGGGTACTCCTTTCCTTCCTCTGCACGTTCCACAACTACTACTGCGCTGACAACTCTCTCGTTGGCAGCTACATATAATAGCATGGGCTCCTTATCTGTAGGAGCTGCAAGCACTGGTGCTGTTGATAAAGTTTTCTTCAACTCCTCAAAAGCACGGTCAGCCTCTTCATCCCATAGGAATTTATCTGACTTCTTCAGGAGTCGGTAGAGAGGACCCGCCTTCTCCCCGAGTCTGGAAATAAACCTGCTCAGAGCTGCCACACATCCAGTGAGCTTTTGAACGTCCTTCAGACAAGTCGGCTTCTGCAAGTTATGGATAGCCTTGATTTTCTCTGGATTTGCCTCAATGCCTCTCTCTGAAACGATGAAGCCTAGGAGTTTGCCAGCAGGGACTCCAAAGACACACTTGGTCGGGTTGAGCTTCATCTTATACTTGCGCAGGTTCTCAAAGGTTTCTGTCAAGTCTGCTATCAAAGAGTCGGCCTTCTGAGATTTGACAACTACATCATCCACATAAGCATGAATATTCCTTCCAATCTGTTTTTTGAAACAGTTCTGGATACACCTCTGATATGTAGCTCCCGCATTCTTGAGTCCAAAGGGCATTGTTGTGTAACAAAATGCTCCAAAGGGCGTGATGAAGGACGTTTTCAACTCATCCTCTATGTTGAGTCTGATCTGATGGTACCCTGAATATGCATCCAAGAAACAAAGCAACTCTGACCCCGCTGTGGAGTCGATGATCTGGTCTATGCGAGGTAGTGCAAACGGGTCCTTAGGGCAATGCTTGTTCAGGCCCGTGAAGTCGATGCACATCCGCAACTCTCCTGTCTTCTTTGGTACCAACACTGGATTGGCCACCCACTCTGGGTGAAAGACCTCCTTGATGAACTCGGCTGCGAGGAGCCGAGCCACCTCTTCTCCTATGGCTTTCCTCCTGTCATCATGAAACTTGCGCAGACCCTGCTTAACTGGTCTTGCATTAGGATTAACGTGTAAGCTGTGCTCGGCGAGTTCTCTCGGGACTCCTGGCATGTCAGATGGCTTCCATGCAAAGACGTCCCGGTTCTCACGGATGAACTCGACGAGCGCGCTTTCCTATTTATCAGAGAGGTGTGCCCCAATGGTGAACTGCTTGGAAGAGTCACCAGGGGTGAAGTCGACTTGCTTTGTGTCCTGAGCTGACTTGAATTTCATCTTCTCCTCTGTGGCCGGCTTCTTAAGGACCGAGTTGTCCTCCGGATCCACGTTTGCCTTGTAAAACTTCAGCTCCTCTTGAGCACAAGCTGTCTCAGCCATGGCTGCATCACCTAACTCGCACTCCAATGCCATCTGTCTGCTGCCATTAACTGTGATGATTCCTGCTGGACCTGGCATCTTGAGCTTCAAGTACACATAACATGGCCTGGCCATAAACTTAAAATATGCAGGTCGACCAAAAAGAGCATGATATGGGCTCTTAAGGTCCACTACCTCAAAGGGCATAATCTCTGAACGAAAATTCTCCACTGTGCCAAAAGCAACCTCAAGATAAATCTTACCAATGGGCTTAGCCGACTTCCCTGGTACTATCCCGTGGAACACTGTCTCTGTTGGAATTAGCTGTCTATCTTGCAGCTGCATCCTCTTGAATGTGTCGTAATATAAGATGTTGATACTGCTTCCACCATCCATAAGCACTTTGTTCAATGTATAGCCCCCAACTTGAGGTGCCACTACCAAGGCTAGCTGCCCTGGCTCGTCGACTCTTGGAGGATGATCTGCCCGACTCCATGTGATGGTTTGCTCTGACCACCTGAGCCACTGTGGAAGGGCCGGCTCTACTGCATTAACTGCTCTGACTTTCAACTTCTTGGAACGCTTGGACGTACTAGTTGTGAATACATGGTAGCTGCCACGACTCGGGTTGTGCTGCCGAGTTGTGACATAATACTGACCATTGCCCTCATTGAGCTGCTTCGGGTTCTGCTGGAACCCGCCCTGCTGGTGACCTCCTCCTTGAGGTTGGTTTGAGTTGTTGCCGGCTCCTCCACCGTTATTGCCGGGTCCTCCGGCTCCGTTGTTCCCTCTATATCCACCATTGTTGTTACCTCCTCCTGGCCCTTGGAACCTGGCGCGCTGCAAATCTACGCACTGTCCCAGGGTATGACCGCATCTACCGTTCTTAGCATGTTTAGGGCAGGGAATCCTCAAGACCTCCTCCGTGCTTGGAGTGCGGCCTTGGTATCCACCAGAATTGTTGTCCTTACGTCTGACTCCAGTGTTTGTGTTGGCCACTAGGTCAGAGTTGTCTCCATATGGCCTCTTGCTACCACCTTGATTCTGGTTCTGATTCTGGTTCTGATTCTGACCATTGCCACCTTGTCCTTTAGTTCCTTCCTCCTGATCCTTTGTTTTGTCTGTGGCAGCGTGCTTATTAGCACCTGCCATGATCTCACCAATCGTAAGGGGAATACCTTGATTCAGGCTCTCCTTCATACGACCTAGCTTCCAACTCAAGGGATTGTAACTGCAATTTCTCTCCATCGCCATTAACACTGAAACTGGTGGGAGTCCTTGTGAGGAGTTAATGATCTCTGAGACTCGCTTCATCCAGTGCCTTGCTGACTCGCCCTTCCTCTGGACACATCGCTCCAGGTCCTCAATGGTGCTGAGTTTCTTGCATGTGCCTTGGAAATTCTGAATAAAAGCCGCCTTCAATTGCTCCCAAGAGTTGATTGACCTAGGAGGCAAGTTGCGCATCCACACCTTGGCTGCTCCCTCCATCATAAGATACATGAACTTGGCACACAGATTACCTGTGGCATTGCGAATGCTCATCGCCATCTCGTATGTACCCAACCAAGAGGTCGGGTCCATGTTTGGTTCATAGTTTGGAACCTTGCGCGGCTCCTTGAAACTGCTAGGGAAGGACTCGGATCTGATGGCATCGGACAAACACTCTGGTCCTGTTAATGCTGGGGAAGCACCAGGAGAAGTCACCTCCTCGTGGACCCGGGTCGGCTGAGGCGGGTTGGCTGCACCCACTAACGCTCTGTCCCTCTCTGCCTCCCGAGCTCTTGCTGCTTCTCTCTCTCGTCGTTGCCTTGCTTCATCAACCACTAGCTGAGCTTGTGAAGCAGTTGGTATGTTTGCACGATTCCTCGCTAGTTCACGACGCCTTGCACTCGTAGAGTTTGCCGGGTTGGACTCGCCGTGCCGACTCCTCGTACGTGACTACGGGTCCATGGAAGTAGCTAGTTGGTAGTCTCTCTCTCTTGTGCTTCATGTCTTATGATCTTGTGAGCTGCCTAACATGATCAAGATCGATTATTGTAATGCTATATGATGTGTTTGCTGGGATCCAATGGATTATGAAGTTATGTTCAGATTGTGCATGATTCTTCTATGAGTAATTTATGTTCTTGCATGCTCTCCGATGTGCGTAGTTACTTTGGCCAAGTGATTGTGTGTATCTCCAAGAGAGGGTATTTATGCTTGATAGTGGGTTCATGCCCCCTTTTGTTCCTGGGCACGAGTGACAGAAACGTCTAAGGGCGAGGGTGTGCTGTTGCTACTAAGGGTAAAACATCGGTGTTAATGTCTCTTTTCATATTAGTATTGCTTAGTTCATGCACTTTACTTAACGCAATTGTCTGTTGCTTGCAACTTAATACCGTTGGGTGACAGGCTGGATAGCGATCCCACGGTGGACTTTTAGACAAAGACGCAGTTGGACTCAACGGTCTTTGTTCCTTGTCGTGATGCCTCCATAAATATTATCATGTCCTTTTTGTAATAGCTAAATTGGGTTTGTGTGATGATCTTGTCAAATGCCTAGTTGTAATTTGTTCACCCATCACATGCATATTTTATTTACTTGAGAGACTCCACTAGTGAACCCATGGCCCCCGGTCCATCCTTTTACATTGTTTACAACCTCATTTACATGTTTTTAATCATCATTACTCCTCTGGTCACTTTTCATATTTTATCTATTTTATCATACAATTAACCGCTTTTTTTTCTGCGAGACCGGAAAGATTGACAACCTTTCCGCCGTTGGGGGAAAGTATTTTGGTTGAGTGTGTGCAGGTCCACATCTGTTGAAGGTCAAGCGCCAGAGATCTTCAACATTCACCTCGTTGTTGATTTCAAAGTCCTACTGGTTCGATAAACCTCAGTTCGTTAAACGAGGGAAAACTGCTACTAGTTACAATTCCGCCTTCGCTTAGGGCACCACCAAACTTATCAATATCTACCACCAGGCTCTTCATCGTCATGCCTTACTCCGGGAGGATTTGTGAGTAGTCCCACTGATACGTCTCCAACGTATCTATAATTTCTTATCATCCATGCTTTTTTTCATACCATTTGCTACATGTTTTGTTTACATCTTATAGCATTTTTATGCATTTTCTGGAACTAACCTATTAACAAGATGCCACAGTGCCAGTTCCTGTTTTCTGTTGTTTTCCCGTTTCAGAAAAGTACTTAAGGAAATATTCTCGTAATTGGACGGGACAAAAAGCAGCAGTCTTATAATTCAATGGACTACACGGAGCACGAAGGAGAGCACCTAGAGGGCCGTGGGCCGGCCACACCATAGGGTGGCGCGGGACCCATGCCTGTCGTGCCACCAGGTGGTGTGGGGCCCACGGGAGCCCTCCGACGCCGCCCTTTCGCCTATATATTGCCCCCGACGCATAAAACCTAGACGGACCCGTCATATTCCAAAGAAACATCTGCAGCGCCGCCGCCATCGCCGACAAGTTTCGGGGGACAGAAGTCTCTGTTCCGGCACCCTGCCGGGACGGGGAAGTGCCCCCGGATCCATCTCCATCGACTCCACCACCATCTTCATCGCCGTTGCTGACTCCCATGATGAGGAGGGAGTAGTTCTCCCTCGGGGCTGAGGGCCGTACCGGTAGCCATGTGGTCTATATCTCTCTCTCCCATGATGTGATCTATATGTGATCATGAGCTTTGCAATCTAGATGTTGTTATGTTACTCAAGTGGGCTTTATTTATGTGATCTCCGGAGACTCCTTGTCCCACGTGTGTAAAGGTGACAGTGTGTGCACCGTGTGGGTCTTTAGGCTATATTTCACAAGATACTTGTTCACTGATTTATTATTTGAGTTGGATGTCTCTATGAAATTGTGGTGTGTTAGTACCTCCTATGAATGCTCATGGTCCAGTGTGGGGTATTCATTAGTACTTGGGAATATATGTTTGAGGCGTGCTTTTGCATTCCTACACAATGAATTAGTGTTCGTTATCCAGCCGGAGAATACTTCGGAGTAGTATATTGAAGTGCTTATATTTATATTCAATTATGATTGCATTGTTGAGAGTGACCACTGGTGAAAGTATGATCCCTAGGCCTTGTTTCTAAGCATTGAAACACCGTTTACAACAAGTTCTGCTACATGTTTGCTTGCTGCCATTTTTATTTCAGATTGCAATTACTACTTATAATCATCCATATTACTTGTATTTCACTATCTCTTCGCCGAACTAGTGCACCTATACATCTGACAAGTGTATTGGGTGTGTTGGGGACACAAGAGACTTTTTGTATTGTGATTGCAGGGTTGCTTGAGAGGGATACCTTTGACCTCTACCTCCCTGAGTTCGATAAACCTTGGGTGATTCACTTAAGGGAAACTTGCTGCTGTTCTACAAACCTCTGCTCTTGGAGGCCCAACACTGTCTACAAGAATAGAAGCGTGTGTAGACATCAAGCTATTTTCAGGCGCCGTTGCCGGGGAGGTAAGGTAAAAGGTACTCACATCATCTGGCTACTAAGCTATTTTCTAGTACTGTTGCTGTTGTGTGAGTGCTCGAAGTTATTTCCTTTAGATTCTGCAATTATATCTTTTTGTTTCTTGTTTTTAATTTCACTAGTTAGGCTTAACGGAAAACAACAACAAAATTAGTATTAGTTCTTTGGAAATCATTTTTGCTAATGCTATGGAAAAGTCTAAGCTTGGGGAAGCTAGTTTTTATGAAAATGATCTTTTTAGTTCCCCAGCTTTAGAGGAGAAAATTTGCTCTGATAATACTTTGTCTCCCATATGTGATAATTCGAATCATGCTTGTGATATTCTAAATCCACCTACTGAAAGTATTCCTTTTAAAATACCTATGAAAATTGTTGAAAAGGTTATGGATGAATGTTATGCAGGGGATGGAACAATCCGTCCAAGTGATCACTTGTTGAAACTTACTTAACTTTGTGAGTTGTTTAAGATTGCAGGTTTATCAAGAGAAAATGTCATGAAGAAATTATTTCCATTTTCACTTAAGGACAAAGCAAGGGAGTGGTATGATCTACTTGATGATCCTCATCATTTGGAGTGGAAGGAGCTTGCAAATCTCTTTTACTCTAAATTTTATCCTCCTTATGAAATGCATTTGGATAGGAATTACATTTTTAATTTTTGGCCTCATGATGGAGAAAGCATTGCTCAAGCTTGGGGAAGGCTGAAAACATTAATACTTAAATGTCCTAACCATGAGCTTCCTAACAAAATAATTGTTACTAATTTTTATGCAAGGCTTTCAGGTGATTGCAAGAATTATCTAGATGCCTGTTCAGGGGGTTCTTTCACAAGTAAGAAGGTTGAAACTAGATGGGATCTTCTTGAGAAAATTCAAGACAATACTGAAGGTTGGGAGAATGACAAAGGTAAAGAATCAGGTTATGTGGAGAAGCTTCCTTTCAAGGCTCTCCCTCCTAAGAAGGGAAAGAAGAAGAAGAAGAAGATGAAGAGTAAAAGGAGAGAGGAAACGGTACCTTTCCCTAAACATGTTGCTCCTATTATAGTTGTTGCTGATGAGTATGAATTCGATGATTTTGAATTAGATGATGTTCCTATGCCTGTTACTTATATTAGTGATCATGATTGGGAAAAGCATAGTACTTTTGATATTGAAAACCTCTTGGGTACTAATTCTGAAAATGATGATGCTAATGATTGCAACACTATTAGTACTATCCATATTCTTTCCAATGATGATATGATAAGCTCTAAGCTTGGGGATGAGGTGTTTGAAAATCCTTTTGCTACTAATGATTACATGTTTGATACATCTCCTTCTAGTAAAAATGATGATATGTTTACAGATGAACACACTTTGGAAGATAAATATTCTATTCCTTATGATGATACTATGCCCCCAGTTTTTGATAATTATTATAAAGAATATTATGACATGGGTTATAATTACAATCATCCTCATGAAACTTGTCATAATTATGGAGGGATCACCCAAAACCATCCCTTTAATATACAACCTGTTTATCATGTTCAAGTTCTTTATGATGATCCTGCTCCAGTTGTTATTCATGAGAAGAACTTTGTTTATGTGGAAAATGATGACACTTTTATGCATATGGATCATGATAAGCATTTTACATGTGATGGTTATATTGTGGATTTTATCAATGATGCTACTGAAAGTTTTTATGAAAAAGGGAGACATGGCTTCATATATCACAATAACATTGAATCTCCTCTCCTTTTGTTGAAATTTTTGAAGTTGCACCTATTTTGTCTTCCTATGCTAGTCAATTTATGCTTCATGGATTTATTTACTTACAAGATTCCAATGCATAGGAAGTGGGTTAGACTTAAATGAGTTTTATAGTTGCTTCTTGATGCTCCCTTATTGTGCTCCAACTCTCATTTTTATGTGAGCATCATCAAAATTACCATGCCTAGCTAAAAGGCTTTAAAGAAAAGCGCTTATGGGAGACAACCCATCATTTTATTTTCAGTATCTTTTCTTTTATTTGAGTCAAGAAGTTTGTTTACTTCTGTAGCAACTTCTTTGTATCTTTATTTTCTTGCAATGTTGTTGTAGCGCCCCGACCCCAGAACTATACAGTGGAACGTTGTGTAACCGGTCATGCTACACAATTGAGGGTTACTGGGTTTACCAATCCCAGGCCAATACTCCTTGGCAGGTGTGCTCGGAATGGATCGTCGGCACACAACACCTCAATCATGCCATAAGCTCAGACATCGCTTCCATGTATAGTAAAGAGACCGAGACTTGTGGAACGAACTGGCACATCACAGACTCTACGACACAAAGATATCATAGTTCAACTCATATAATTGAGAAAGATAGCAAATGACACATCAGAGGTCACTGACCCATCATTACAACAAGCGGAAGCAAATTAAAGTTGTCTAAACAACAAGATCCAAATTATGGCCTAAGAGGCCTACAGATAATTAACCCGTGCCAGCCTGTTCCATGACGTCCCAAGCTTCCACCTGGGAACCCCAGACTACTCGTCGAAGTCAACGTAGAACCCACCTTCCAATTCGGTGGTGTCCTCCTCTGAAACAAATAATAAACAACAAAGCAAGGCTGAGTACGACGTACTCGCAAGAATTAGTAGGGCGATATAGGCCCGATGCTGACGGAGGCTTCAAAGCTATATAAGTAGTTGTTTTTGCAGAAAGCTAGTTTTTATCCTTTCGAAGACTACGACTCATGGCTTCGACTACTCAGAGGTTTTCATAAGGGGATAAGATAGTAAACTTTTCTTCTTCGGTTCCCATGGAACCTACTATCATCAGAATCACCACTTAACTCGACCAAGGCACTCCCTCGAATCACCCTCGAGGAAATGAACCTTCTATCACACGTTGATTATGCAACCTTTAGCTGCCATATCAATTAAGGTTAAGGTTTTCTATGATCTTATCGTCTATTCCCAAGTTGTCCATAACCGCGGACACGACTTTTCGAAAAGATTAAACCCTGCAGGGGTGTACTGTTTTTACCATTGGTACCGTCCGACCCCTTGCCTGATCATTTAGCTCTCTTCCGGGGAAAGCCGGCAGGGCAGGCGCGGTTAAACCTTTACAAAGCATGAGACTATCCAAGGGTCATCGTGACGACAGGACAAGTTCAGCGCCTATTTCAACACCCTGCCCCATCGCCACTCCTATCACCACCATCATCATCACCATCATCATCATCTTCAGCCACACACTCGCAAATGGAAAGCGCAAACTAGAGGACCCTTGGATACGCCCGCACTAATTATTCGGTTAAAGGGGGTTCCATATGCCCCCACCTTTGGAAGCACGCTCGTCTTGGTTCAAGAGGTAAAGAACTCTCAGCCTAGGCGGCAAGAATGAGACAAAACACCATCTCCGATGGCAACTCATCCAAGCCTTGTTAAGCATTTTAATTAAGTACCACCAGTTACCACATTGTCCAAACATTCCATCAATTTCACAATTATGGAAATAATCAACGGACAACTTAAGCATTCGACTAAGCATGGCTAAGCATATCTAAGCATAACATACATCAGACATGATTTATCTCAGGCCAACATATCAAGCTATGGTTCATAGGTAGGGAAACATAGTAATGGTTCAGGGAACATGCAAGTTATAGGAATTCTATCCACTTAACAAAGTTGTTGCTAGAATCGAATGCAATATTATGGTTGATAAAATACTTGTACTAATAGGATGAGATATGCCAAGAAGGTTAGGTTAGCTCTTGCCTTGTTGATAACGATGGTCGCACTGGTTGTCGAGGTATTGTGGTGGAACCTCGACTCCTGAATCTAACGGAACCCAACAATGACAAGAAACAAAATAAATAACACGAAGACAAGGTGCAATGCACAATCATGATGAAATGGTCATGTTATGCAATAAAAAGTATTTGGGCATGTCCCACAAGTTAAATGGAACCCCTACATCAATTATTATGATTAACGGGTTAAAACTCCATCTTTAACTTAGTGAATTAGGTGATTAACCAAAGTATCCAGTACTGAATTATGAGGTAAATATGCATGAAAAAGGCATTATTAGATAGGTATTAATCCACTGATCATTTTGGTATATCATTTGCAATTTTTGAGTTATTATTCAACAAGTTATGATAATTCCAATATTTGATTTAATTCTGCCATTTTATTTAATTTTAATGAACAGCACCAAAATTAATTCTACAACTCTCAAAATGACATTAACTTGTAGTGGGTTGATTACTGAACATTTTAAGCTTTTATTCATAATTTTTGGATAAGCAAAACTCAAGTTATGAATTATTCAAAATTGGAATTTGAATCTGCCATGTTAATCATTTTAATTAAACAGCAATTTAAATGTTCATTAAGCATGGAAATGGAACTAACATGGAGATGTTGTTTTCCTGAACATTCATAGATCTCATTTATAATTTTTGGAGCAATTGTCATGAAGTTATGAATTTACTAACTATTGATTTAAATCTGCCATTTTACTTAATTCAATTTCAATGGCAATTTACAAAATTCAAACCAACTTGTAAACCTCACTAGCAGGTAGGCATTTATCCCCTGGTCATTTTAAGACCTTGTTCACATTTTTTGAGGCATTATTCATAAAGTTGTGGATTTTTTAATTTCAACTTATATTCTGCCTTTCCTGTTTTTATTAAATAAAGGCACTTTATTTTGGCCAATTAATTCAACAAAGGGTACTAACAGACAGATAATTCCCTCCTGAGCATTTTGGTATGTTGTTTGCATTTTTTGGACTTATGGTTCAAAAGTTATGAAATTTCAAAGTTTAACCTCATTTTCTGTTTATTGTTTTAATTGCAGAGATTAATGCCGAAACGTTTTTCACCGGGCCAGTGGCTAGCCAGAGCCACTGACTGGTGGGCCGGCTGCCACGGTGGCAGCCACGTCGACCGGCCGGCCCACCGCCAGGTTTGACCTGGGCGTGGATGCCAGGACCGGCGCGAGCGCGCGGCGGCCGGCGGCAAGCCGCGGACGGATCCGTCGATCTCGTGAGTTCTAGACCTAACAGAGGCGAGGGTTGCGATCTACGCGTTGAGGCGATCTAGGTGGCGGCGACAGGGACCAAACGGTCGCCGGGAAGGGCGTCGGCGATGAGCTACGGCGGCGACGCGATTCGGCCTAACTACGCGACGGCGAACCCGGGGGAGAGAGGGAGCAAGGAGGTGCCCGTCGGGACCGTGAGCTCACCCTGAGCTCGTCTAGATGCTCGTCGGTGAAGGGGGAAGGCCGGTGCGGCGGCGATTGAGATCGGCGGCCGTCGGTCGTGGGGAAGAAGCCGGAGATGCACGCGTCGATTCCCGGGCTCCAATCCCCGATTGCTCCAAGCCGAAGGACGAAGACGACGAGGTGAAGATGATGGCGTCCTCAGCTGGTCCCTGGGAAGCTCCAGTCGACGGCGATGCGGCGGCGGCGTCCAGCTAAGATACGGGCATGGCGGCGGCGGCTAGGGTTCCTGCAGCAGGGGGAAAAAGGAGGGGGAGGAGGAGCAGGTGGTCGAGGGCGGCCTCTTTATCCTCCAGGAGGGGGCCAGGCGCGAGGGGAGGGCACGGGCGCACGGCGTCCATGGCGCCAGTGCTTCCCCCTGGCGCCACAGTGAAAGGGGGAGATGACAAGTGGGACTCCCCTGTCAGGGATCCTTCCTTTTCCTAATTTTCAGAAATTTCAGTAGCACTTTGTATTTAATTGAGGCCTTTAAACATTTTTAAAAAAAACTGGAAAAATTTACAGGGCCTCCATATATTATGTGGAACCTGTGCTAAAATTTGCAGCCCATTTGAAAAATATTTCATGTGATAACATTTCAGAAATTGCCCTCTTGCATTTTAGGGCTTTATTTTATTATTTGATTTTGCTAAAGCATTTAAATTTGGCAAAAATCATATTGGTAGTTCTTGGAACTTCCTGGACAAATATGTTAAGTTTCTTTGCAATTTGTTCATCATTTACCTCACCACATTTGAATTATCTATTGTTGCCCCTTTATTATTCCATGTGAGGCAATTTTAAATGAGTGATGCCATGATGCAAATGAGATGCAAAAAGTGAAAATTTGGCCCATATCAAATCTGGGCTGTTACAAATCTACCCCCCTTACAAGAATCTCGCCCCGAGATTCCTAGAGTAGGAAGAGGGATGAGGGAAACATGACAACCCTTAACTTCAGTGATCTTCTCGATCCCACGATGATCTTCCTTGTTGCAGAGAGTAAGGTAACTAGCATGACGTGCCGACGAGAAAGTCAGAAGATAGTTCAAGGTGATAGACAAGTTTTCTCCAAGGGTTGGAAATATGAACTTTGGACAAGACCATAAGTCCTTGGGGAAAAACTAGGAACAACTTGACCAAACAAGGTCGAGCAGAGGATTTGACAATAGACCTTCCAGTTAAGTAGGGCAACCACCACCTCAAACTTGCCGAATTACACAAGGCCTACGTCATACTCTTAAGAACACCAACCATCATTTCTGCTTGAGATTCAGATTTGGTTAAGCGTGCGGATGTTTCAGACTTGACATGTCCGAGGAAGGAGTTACAACAGTTAACGAGAGGTAAGGATTCTCAAGATTCGACTACAATGTCAAGCTCCAGGAAATGAGCTAGATTGCAAGAGGAAAATTGCTTTTCCAAGTGAAACGCTGTGATCTTTAGAGTTTTGACACGAATCTAACTCGTTGACCGAAGGTGGGCACCTGAACAAGGGACTTGGCAGCACAGTCAACTCAGCTTGATGATCTAATTACCAATCATGCTAAGAGCGCCATCAACGTCCTTGGACGTCAAAGCAATATCATTTGCTAAGAATGTCCTATTACCACCTCAATAGGCATCCTCAACAATCTCGAGCCCGAGTAGCTCGGAGGTAGATGGATAAGGAAGGGTAAGAGCATCACTTCATCAAGTACGTCGTGAGACTAAGCACGACCTCTTGATATAAAAGAGTGTGACACTCTAGGGTTGAACAGAACAAAAGCTAGGCAAGCATCTTATTCTGCGGATTACAATACTTTGACCCGGTCCGAGAAATGGACAAGGTACCGGAGTTTGTTTCTCCTAACATCCCGACGTGGAATGTATTGACGGACCACAAGGGTAACATGCATCGGAACACACCAATGCACGATAACACTTGACTGTCAACTGACAGATAAAGGTCGGACAACAAATTAAGAGTAAGAAAACGGGCTAGCAACAATATCAAGATAATGCAGAAGCCCTTGTTAGCACTCTTCCGACAACTAGTGCCGAAAGGGTTTCAGGAATCGGTGTTACCGGAGGAATCACAAAGATAGCTGGGAAACTTGTGATGAGCACTCTTATCTTGATCTAGATGGTTTCATGACAGAATATCCAGCTATAGCTCGTGACAGAGAAGAGGTTTGTTGCCGCATTTCAATTACGACTACAACCACCAAATTGAAGATTAACTTCAAACATGGCCAACCTAATGTAGGGTTTAACAATTAACATCAGGATTCAACGGAAAAGATCTTAGGTTAAAGATCAGCTTCATGCACTGGGACTCACGAATAGCATAATGCTCACATGGGTGACAACCCTCATAAATCATTACACCTGAGCCCTAGCACAATCCGGGACCTTCGGTTTAAGATCTTGGGCTAAAGCAAGGGAATTTCTTGGCGATCCGCAACATTTCCGTTCTTCGGGCTTTAGAATTGGCAGACGAGCAAAGTTAACCAGTAACTAAAGATAGAACCCAACCCCGTGAACCTAAATTCTTGAATCGTCAGACGAGCAGAAGAACCGCTAAATCAAATAGAGGTAAGATGACTCAGAGTTAGAGCGAGTTGGATAAGGAGTAAAAAGAAACCTAAGATGGTTTTCACAACTCATTTTTAGGTTATAAATAGCTTTCACGACACTAGACTCGACATCGACCAATAGAACGGGTTTCCTACAGGCAGTCCTGCTCTGATACCAATTTGTAGCGCCCCGACCCTAGAACTATACAGTGGAACGTTGTGTAACCGGTCATGCTACACAATTGAGGGTTACTGGGTTTACCAATCCCAGGCCAATACTCCTTGGCAGGTGTGCTCGGAATGGATCGTCGGCACACAACACCTCAATCATGCCATAAGCTCAGACATCGCTTCCATGTATAGTAAAGAGACCGAGACTTGTGGAACGAACTGGCACAACACAGACTCTACGACACAAAGATATCATAGTTCAACTCATATAATTGAGAAAGATAGCAAATGACACATTAGAGGTCACTGACCCATCATTACAACACGCGGAAGCAAATTAAAGTTGTCTAAACAACAAGATCCAAATTATGGCCTAAGAGGCCTACAGATAATTATCCCGTGCCAGCCTGTTCCATGACGTCCCAAGCTGCCACCTGGGAACCCCAGACTACTCGTCGAAGTCAACGTAGAACCCACCTTCCAGTTCGGTGGCGTCCTCCTCTGAAACAAATAATAATCAACAAAGCAAGGCTGAGTACGACGTACTCGCAAGAATTAGTAGGGCGATATAGGCCCGATGCTGACGGAGGCTTCAAAGCTATATAAGTAGTTGTTTTTGCAGAAAGCTAGTTTTTATCCTTTCGAAGACTACGACTCATGGCATCGACTACTCAGAGGTTTTCATAAGGGGATAAGATAGTAAACTTTTCTTCTTCGGTTCCCATGGAACCTACTATCATCAGAATCACCACTTAACTCCACCAAGGCACTCCCTCGAATCACCCTCGAGGAAATGAACCTTCTATCACACGTTGATTATGCAACCTTTAGCTGCCATATCAATTAAGGTTAAGGTTTTCTATGATCTTATCGTCTATTCCCAATTTGTCTATAACCGCGGACACGACTTTTCGAAAAGATTAAACCCTGCAGGGGTGTACTGTTTTTACCATTGGTACCGTCCGACCCCTTGCCTGATCATTTAGCTCTCTTCCGGGGAAAGCCGGCAGGGCAGGCGCGGTTAAACCTTTACAAAGCATGAGACTATCCAAGGGTCATCATGACGACAGGACAAGTTCAGCGCCTATTTCAACACCCTGCCCCATCGCCACTCCTATCATCACCATCATCATCACCATCATCATCATCTTCAGCCACACACTCGCAAATGGAAAGCGCAAACTAGAGGACCCTTGGATACGCCCGCACTAATTATTCGGTTAAAGGGGGTTCCATATGCCCCCACCTTTGGAAGCACGCTCGTCTTGGTTCAAGAGGTAAAGAACTCTCAGCCTAGGCGGCAAGAATGAGACAAAACACCATCTCCGATGGCAACTCATCCAAGCCTTGTTAAGCATTTTAATTAAGTACCACCAGTTACCACATTGTCCAAACATTCCATCAATTTCACAATTATGGAAATAATCAACGGACAACTTAAGCATTCGACTAAGCATGGCTAAGCATATCTAAGCATAACATACATCAGACATGATTTATCTCAGGCCAACATATCAAGCTATGGTTCATAGGTAGGGAAACATAGTAATGGTTCAGGGAACATGCAAGTTATAGGAATTCTATCCACTGAACAAAGTTGTTGCTAGAATCGAATGCAATATTATGGTGGATAAAATACTTGTACTAATAGGATGAGATATGCCAAGAAGGTTAGGTTAGCTCTTGCCTTGTTGATAACGATGGTCGCACTGGTTGTCGAGGTATTGTGGTGGAACCTCGACTCCTGAATCTAACGGAACCCAACAATGACAAGAAACAAAATAAATAACACGAAGACAAGGTGCAATGCACAATCATGATGAAATGGTCATATTATGCAATAAAAAGTATTTGGGCATGTCCCACAAGTTAAATGGAACCCCTACATCAATTATTATGATTAACGGGTTAAAACTCCATCTTTAACTTAGTGAATTAGGTGATTAACCAAAGTATCCAGTACTGAATTATGAGGTAAATATGCATGAAAAAGGCATTATTAGATAGGTATTAATCCACTGATCATTTTGGTATATCATTTGCAATTTTTGAGTTATTATTCAACAAGTTATGATAATTCCAATATTTGATTTAATTCTGCCATTTTATTTAATTTTAATGAACAGCACCAAAATTAATTCTACAACTCTCAAAAATGACATTAACTTGTAGTGGGTTGATTACTGAACATTTTAAGCTTTTATTCATAATTTTTGGATAAGCAAAACTCAAGTTATGAATTATTCAAAATTGGAATTTGAATCTGCCATGTTAATCATTTTAATTAAACAGCAATTTAAATGTTCATTAAGCATGGAAATGGAACTAACATGGAGATGTTGTTTTCCTGAACATTCATAGATCTCATTTATAATTTTTGGAGCAATTGTCATGAAGTTATGAATTTACTAACTATTGATTTAAATCTGCCATTTTACTTAATTCAATTTCAATGGCAATTTACAAAATTCAAACCAACTTGTAAACCTCACTAGCAGGTAGGCATTTATCCCCTGGTCATTTTAAGACCTTGTTCACATTTTTTGAGGCATTATTCATAAAGTTGTGGATTTTTTAATTTCAACTTATATTCTGCCTTTCCTGTTTTTATTAAATAAAGGCACTTTATTTTGGCCAATTAATTCAACAAAGGGTACTAACAGACAGATAATTCCCTCCTGAGCATTTTGGTATGTTGTTTGCATTTTTTGGACTTATGGTTCAAAAGTTATGAAATTTCAAAGTTTAACCTCATTTTCTGTTTATTGTTTTAATTGCAGAGATTAATGCCGAAACGTTTTTCACCGGGCCAGTGGCTAGCCAGAGCCACTGACTGGTGGGCCGGCTGCCACGGTGGCAGCCACGTCGACCGGCCGGCCCACCGCCAGGTTTGACCTGGGCGTGGATGCCAGGACCGGCGCGAGCGCGCGGCGGCCGGCGGCAAGCCGCGGACGGATCCGTCGATCTCGTGAGTTCTAGACCTAACAGAGGCGAGGGTTGCGATCTACGCGTTGAGGCGATCTAGGTGGCGGCGACAGGGACCAAACGGTCGCCGGGAAGGGCGTCGGCGATGAGCTACAGCGGCGACGCGATTCGGCCTAACTACGCGACGGCGAACCCGGGGGAGAGAGGGAGCAAGGAGGTGCCCGTCGGGACCGTGAGCTCACCCTGAGCTCGTCTAGATGCTCGTCGGTGAAGGGGGAAGGCCGGTGCGGCGGCGATTGAGATCGGCGGCCGTCGGTCGTGGGGAAGAAGCCGGAGATGCACGCGTCGATTCCCGGGCTCCAATCCCCGATTGCTCCAAGCCGAAGGACGAAGACGACGAGGTGAAGACGATGGCGTCCTCAGCTGGTCCCTGGGAAGCTCCAGTCGACGGCGATGCGGCGGCGGCGTCCAGCTAAGATACGGGCATGGCGGCGGCGGCTAGGGTTCCTGCAGCAGGGGGAAAAAGGAGGGGGAGGAGGAGCAGGTGGTCGAGGGCGGCCTCTTTATCCTCCAGGAGGGGGGCCAGGCGCGAGGGGAGCGAGGGGAGGGCACGGGCGCACGGCGTCCATGGCGCCAGTGCTTCCCCCTGGCGCCACAGTGAAAGGGGGAGATGACAAGTGGGACCCCCCTGTCAGGGATCCTTCCTTTTCCTAATTTTCAGAAATTTCAGTAGCACTTTGTATTTAATTGAGGCCTTTAAATATTTTTAAAAAAATTCTGGAAAAATTTACAGGGCCTCCATATATTATGTGGAACCTGTGCTAAAATTTGCAGCCCATTTGAAAAATATTTCATGTGATAACATTTCAAAAATTGCCCTCTTGCATTTTAGGGCTTTATTTTATTATTTGATTTTGCTAAAGCATTTAAATTTGGCAAAAATCATATTGGTAGTTCTTGGAACTTCCTGGACAAATATGTTAAGTTTCTTTGCAATTTGTTCATCATTTACCTCACCACATTTGAATTATCTATTGTTGCCCCTTTATTATTCCATGTGAGGCAATTTTAAATGAGTGATGCCATGATGCAAATGAGATGCAAAAAGTGAAAATTTGGCCCATATTTTAGGGTATCAAATCTGGGCTGTTACAGTTGTGCCAAGTAAGGTCTCTAGTAGAAAGTTTTTGCTATATTTGGATTTCTGCACAGGAAACAGATTTCTGTCTGTCACCGTTAAATTCGTCATTTATTCCAGAAGCGACGAAATTCTTTGAGATTTTGTGTGCTGAATCTTCATATATGTATGAAACTTTTTCTAGTTCAGTGATTTTCGATTTGAGCAACTCTAGTGCCTCGAAAAAATTCTTCTTTAAGACTGTTCAGATTTTGACAGATTCTGCCTTTTATTGTGCATTGCTTCCCTTGCGATGTTTATTTGGATCTTTTGATTCTTTGAGCATCAGTGGCTGTAGCTAATGTTATAATGCATTAAGGTGTGCTTGTGTCATAGTAGAACTTGTGAATTTTTGGTTTATGCACTAACCCTCTAATGAGAATTACTTTGAGTTTGATGTGGTGGAAGTTTTCAAGTAAGCAAAAGGGACGATATGATGAGATCAAGAAGAGTGAAAAGCCTAAGCTTGGGGATGCCCCGGAGGGTCATCCCCAGAAAATTCAAGAAGACTCAAGCATCTAAGCTTGGGGATGCCCAAGGCATCCCCTTCTTCATCGACAAAACTATCAGGTCATCTCTAGTGATACTATATTTTTATTCCGTTACATCTTATGTATTTTGCTTGGAACGTCTGTTTTTATTTTGAGTGTGTGTTTTAGTTTGCTTAATAAGTTGGATCCTAGCATTCTTGGGTGGGAGAGAGACACGCTCCGCTTTTTCATATGAATACTCTTGTGCTTCGCTTATATTTGTTGAGTATTCTTAGCTACTGTTTGTTTTCTAATAAGCTCTCGCTTTTAGTATGTTATCTTGTTTAGAGCTGCTAGTTCTTTGTGTTAAGCTCTCTTGTATTTCACTCTTATTTGTTAGAGAGTTGTTTTAGTTGCTTGGTTGATGTGTTAGATTGGAAAATGCTATGCTTGTGATAGTGGTATGAAATAGAGAAAAGCTGCATAGTCTTGTAGACCTTTGTGTAGATAACTTGCTCCTCTTCAATTGTTTTGAGGTATTAAAATAACTAATGGTTAAAATATGTTGGTTAATGTTGTTAAGAGCTGATTAGTGAAGATGTGTTAGTAGAGCGTGGAGCCGTACTTTTCTGAACTAAAAACAACTTAAGTCAATAGTGCTTTAGTGTCGTGATTTCCTCTTAGTTGAAAAGAAGTTTCTAATGGTATAGTTACTGCAACGGTCGGGGAAGCCAACGGGGCACTTGTGTCGCCGCCATGATCCCTCTCGGGGTGTCTCTAACCATTTGTAAGACTTTGATACTATTAGTTGTTTGCAATATACGACATGCTATGTGAGTTTTTGGTTTTTGGCACTTCCACCTCCATATTTTGCTAGCCTCTTCGATGCTTTGCATTGCCCTTTTTCACATTGAGATTGGTGCATACTTCGCAAGTACATCCAAACCCGTGGGAGATCTTCATCTTGTTCTCCTACACATAAGCCAACTATCTTCCTCAAAACAGCCACCATATCTACCTATCACAGCATTTCCATAGTTGTTCCGAGATACATTGCCATGCAACATCCATCATTTACATTACATGACTTTATGTCATTTTTACTTCATTGCCATATAGTATTGCTTGACCATTTGAGTTAGTGTGATGCATGGTTTTCCACATGTGTTACATCTTTTCCACACTACGCTCGGTCTTGCATATCCACCATACACCATGTATTAGTCTTTGAGTTTTGAGTACACCAAAAAGTGTGATGATCATCTTGTAAAATAGAGTGTTGCCTCTACCTGTGAGCATATTGAAAAGAGTCCAAAGTGGCCAATCAAAAGAGTCCAAAAGAGACCAATGAGAGAAAAATATAAAAGAGCCACAAAGGCCTCAAAAAGCAAAAAGCAAAAAAAGAGAAAAAGAAAGAAAAAAGAATATAAAATGAGAGAGGGAGCAACACTACTATCCTTTTATTCCACACTTGTGCTAGTAGCACCTACATCATTGTAGTGAGTTTTCATGCTTCATTAGTATAACTATGTGGGGACCAAACGTTATAGAACTTGGCTTGTATATTCCAACGATGAGCCTCCTCAAGTGAGCTCTAGGTCTTCATGAGCAAGCAAGTTGGATGCACCCCCACTAGTTCCATTGGAGAGCTTCCATTCATATAGCTCTATGTGCATCCGTTGCATGGCAATCACTACTCCTCATTCAGTGTCTACTACGGGACTTCCTCTTGTCTTGTGGTTACCTATTCCACTGTTTGAGCCTTTCTTTTTGGCCTTCCAAACCCCCATTATTATTCTCTTTGCCATAACCTCATGGTGCCAAGCCTTCTTCTTGCTTGTATTAGTTGAGTGGACTACATAACAGTTGATAAGTTAAGTGGATGGATAAAGGACACTTGACTTGAGCTTGGCTATTTCTATTATTGACTGAATTTGATGCTTTGAAGATTGATTGACATTTTACATTGGAGACACAATTTACTATCCTTCTTTCTAAACCTTATGTATGGTTCCTTGTCTCCAACATGCTGATTCATGAAAAGTTCTAGCTTCTTTTAGCTAGCATTTGTTAATCATTGTTTGCTTAATGTCAACTATAGACAATTGTTTTGGATCACCTTATTCACATCATGTGCTTTGCATTGCTATGTTGATCTAGATTGTGAGTTAGCATGTCTCCTAAGAAATTATTTGTTATCGTTCTACCTACTCGAGGACGAGTAGAACTAAGTTTGGGGATGCTGATACGTCTCCAACGTATCTATAATTTCTTATGATCCAGGCTTGTTTTCATACCATTTGCTACATGTTTTGTTTACATCTTATAGCATTTTTATGCATTTTCTAGAACTAACCTATTAACAAGATGCCACAGTGCCAGTTCCTGTTTTCTGCTGTTTTCCCGTTTCAGAAAAGTACTTAAGGAAATATTCTCGGAATTGGACGGGACAAAAAGCAGCAGTCTTATAATTCAATGGACTACACGGAGCCCGAAGGAGAGGACCTGGAGGGCCGTGGGCCGGCCACACCATAGGGTGGCGCGGGACCCATGCCTGCCGCGCCACCAGGTGGTGTGGGGCCCACAGGAGCCCTCCGATGCCGCCCTTTCGCCTATATATTGCCCCCGACGCATAAAACCTAGACGGACCCGTCATATTCCAAAGAAACATCTGCAGCGCCGCCGCCATCGCCGACAAGTTTTGGGGGACAGAAGTCTCTGTTCCGGCACCCTGCCGGGACGGGGAAGTGCCCCCGAAGCCATCTCCATCGACTCCACCACCATCTTCATAGCCGTTACTGACTCCCATGATGAGGAGGGAGTAGTTCTCCCTCGGGGCTGAGGGCCGTACCGGTAGCCATGTGGTCTATATCTCTCTCTCCCATGATGTGATCTATATGTGACCATGAGCTTTGCAATCTAGATGTTGTTATGTTACTCAAGTGGGCTTTATTTATGTGATCTCCGGAGACTCCTTATCCCACGTGTGTAAAGGTGACAGTGTGTGCACCGTGTGGGTCTTTAGGCTATATTTCACAAGATACTTGTTCACTGATTTATTATTTGAGTTGGATGTCTCTATGAAATTGTGGTGTGTTAGTACCTCCTATGAATGCTCATGGTCCAGTGTGGGGTATTCATTAGTACTTGGGAATATATGTTTGAGGCGTGCTTTTGCATTCCTACACAATGAATTAGTGTTCGTTATCCAGCCGGAGAATACTTCGGAGTAGTATATTGAAGTGCTTATATTTATATTCAATTATGATTGCATTGTTGAGAGTGACCACTGGTGAAAGTATGATCCCTAGGCCTTGTTTCTAAGCATTGAAACACCGTTTACAACAAGTTCTGCTACATGTTTGCTTGCTGCCATTTTTATTTCAGATTGCAATTACTACTTATAATCATCCATATTACTTGTATTTCACTATCTCTTCGCCGAACTAGTGCACCTATACATCTGACAAGTGTATTGGGTGTGTTGGGGACACAAGAGACTTTTTGTATTGTGATTGCAGGGTTGCTTGAGAGGGATACCTTTGACCTCTACCTCCCTGAGTTCGATAAACCTTGGGTGATTCACTTAAGGGAAACTTGCTGTTGTTCTACAAACCTCTGCTCTTGGAGGCCCAACACTATCTACAAGAATAGAAGCGTGTGTAGACATCACCCACCTTGGACCATGGGTCCATGGCAGTAGCTAGATGGTAGTCTCTCTCTCTCTCTCTCTTGTGCTTCATGTCTTATGATCTTGTGAGCTGCCTAACATGATCAAGATCGATTATTGTAATTCTATGTGATATGTTTGCTGGGATCCGATGGATTATAAAGTTATGATCAGATTGTTCTTGATTCTTATATGTTTATTTATGTTCTTGCATGCTCTCCGATGTACGTAGCTACTTTGGCCAAGTGATTGTGTGTATCTCCAAGAGTGAGTATTTATGCTAGATAGTGGGTTCATGCCCCCTTTTGTTCCTGGGCACGAGTGACAGAAACATCTAAGGGCGAGGGTGTGCTGTTGCTACTAAGGGTAAAACAGCAGTGTTAATGTCTCTTTTGATATTACTATTGTTTACTTCATGCGCTTTACTTAATGCAAATGTCTGTTGTTTGCAACTTAATACCGATGGGTGACAGGCTGGATAGCGATCCCACGGTGGACTTTTTAGACAAAGATGCAGTTGGACTCAACGGTCTTTGTTCTTTGTCGTGATGCCTACATAAATATTATCATGTTCTCTTTGTCATAGCTAGATTAAGTTTGTGTTATAATCTTGTCAATTGCCCAGCTATAATTTGTTTACCCATCACATGAATGTTCTATTTACTTGAGAGACTTCACTAGTGAACCCATGGCCCCCATTCCATCTTTTTACATTGATTGCAACTTTTATTCATCACTTTTCATCATCATTACTCCACTGGTTCATTTTCATATTTCATCTATTTCACTATACAATTAACCGCTTTGTTTTCTGCGAGACCGGAAAGATTGACAACCTTTCCGCCGTTGGGGGCAAAGTATTTTGGTTGAGTGTGTGCAGGTCCACGTCTGTTGAAGATTAAGCGCCAGAGATCTTCAACATTCACTTTGTTGTTGATTTCAAAGTCCTATTGGTTCGATAAACCTCGGTTCGTTAACGAGGGAAAACTGCTACTTGCTACATCCACGCCTTCGCTTGGGGCACCACCCAACTTCGCCATCTGAGCCAGCAAGCAAGCCTTTTTCTGGCGCCGTTGCCGGGGACTTTGGAGCTGCAGCAAGGGGAGTCTCATACTCTCAATCACTTTACTTTGTTTTTGTCTTGCTTGTTTTATTTCTCGTTAGCTTATTTTTCTTGTTGCAAAATTTTAAAACCCCCAAAAATTAGTGTAGTCTTTATTTCTGTTTTGCTTATTTGCTCTCTTTTAAAAATCAAAAACAAAAAAATGCTATGGAAGAACTTACTAGAACCTCTATGTTGATAGAAGCTAGATAATTATATATAAAGTATAGAGAATCAAGAGAGGGTAAAATCTTGAGAGGCATGTTAAAAAAGTTGAATCAGATTACTGAACTCTTGCTTGATCTTCATGATATAAATTGTTGCTGTAAGCAACATGATAAACATTCTAAATTCCAATGTGGCTTTAGTAAAGAACCTTTAAGTGCAACCTATGAATGGTTAAACTATACTCATTTGGGAGCTGAACAAGTAGAACAATTTGTTACATTTGTGGCAGCCTCCGAAGTAGATTCCTTCATGGCCGAAAATTATGAAACTTGCATGGCTTCTAATAAACTTAAATTTACAAGATCTTGGATCCTTAATTATTGTTTAGAAAATTTCATCAATAATGATTATATCATTGATTATAAAAAGAGACTCCTTGCTGCACAAGAGGGTTCTCACATTTTGCAGGATGCAGGATACGAAAATATAAGCCAATATGAAGAGGAGAAGGAAGAACTAATGGAGGAAGAAAAGGAAGAGTGTGAGCCTCCACTCCCTCTATCCGAGGATGACAGTAAATCTCAAACTCAAGACACCTTTGTGATGTATGAGAATCCATGCTATATTGATGATGTTTCTACTCAAAATTCTATTCTCATTTATGATAACCCATGCTACTATGATGAAGTTGATAAGGCCTCTATTAATGATGCTTATGAAGATGAGTTTGCTACTGTTATATATGATAATCCGTGCTTTATTGATAAATCTTATGATAATCCTTTATTTGTTCCTACCATTGAGATACATGTTAATGAAGATTTGTGTTTAGAAATTTTATATGATAATGCTCTTGATGACGGTCCTATGTTACTTGATAATAAACATTATAATTCTATTGAAAGTGGGTTTGATCCCACTATTTTTGAGATGGACTGAAATTATGTGCTTGTAGATCATGAAAAGCCTGTTTTAAGTGATAGATATATTGTTGAGTTTGTTCATGATGCTACTGAAAATTATTATGAGAGAGGAAAATATGGTTATTGGAGCTTTCATGTTACTAAAACACCTATCTTTATGTTGTTTTACCTTCCTATGCTTAATGCCTTGTGCTTCATGGATTTATTTTCGTACAAAATGCCTATGCATAGGAAGTGGGTTAATCTTAAATATGTTTGGTATTTGTTTCTTTATGCTCTCTTTTGTCAACTCTTATTCTTATTAGATCATCATTGAAATCATTGCGCCTAGCTACAAGGTGTTAAAGAAAAGCGCTTTTGGGAGGCAACCCACCTTTTACTTTCAGTTTTTTTTATTTTCTTGAGTCTTGAAGTTTTTGCCTCTATATAAACTTCATTGTATCTTTTTCTTTTGGTTTTTGCCAAGTTTAGCCTCTAATGCATTGAAAGTGCGAGGTGTTGTTTTGCTGTCCAGATTCAGATTTCTGTACTTCACTGTTCGAAAATCCAAAACATATATGAATTTCATATTTTTCTGATATTTTTAGAAAGCAACCATGATACTTTTATCTATCTTTCGTTAGTTTTGAGTTTTCTGATTTTAGCTACATAAGTGCCTCGAAAAATTCGATCTTTACAGACTGTTCAATTTTTGACAGATTCTGCTTTTATTTTGTACTCGTCTCTTTACTATCGTTAAATGTGATACCCTTGGGGAGGAGTGCCACATTGAGTCTTAGTAAACAGTAGCTAATGCCCTATAAAGTTGTTTCAATTTGTCTTGAGTTGAACAAATGTGCATTTTTAATTTATGAGCACTAACCATCTAATCAGTTTATGAGAAGTTTTGTGTGAAGGGAGTTTTTAAGCTCCAAAGGAGAGGATAATGAAGAAATTGAAGATGGATCAAAGCTCAAGATTGGGGATGCCCCCATGGCACCCCCTCTGAATATCAAGAACCATCAAGCGTCAAAGCTTGGGGATGCCCAAGGCACCCCCTCTTCTTCATCGACTATCATGAGGTCGTCTTCGTTGAACTAAGTTTTTATCACTTTACATATTATGTGCAATACTTGGAGCGTCTTTTTAATTTCAGTTTTGTTTTGTTTGTTTGCTGGTCATATCCTTGTTGGACCCTTGCTTTATTTGTGTGGGAGAGAGACACGCTCCGCTTTTTCATTTGAATACTCTTTTGCTTCGCTGATATCTTGTTGAGTATTCTTAGCTACTATTTGTTTGCTAGTAAACTCTCGCTTTTTGATTTTATCTTATTTAGGGCTGCTAGTAGTTGATGTTAAACTCTCTCGTTCTTCACTTATACTTGTTGGAGAGTTGTTATTGATAAATTGCTTAAATTGTCCAAGTGGAAAAATGCTATTCATGTGATATTGGAATGAAATGAAAGCCTGCATAGTCTTATAGATCATTGTGTAGATACTTGATACTTCTCATTTGTCTTGAGATATTAAGATGAATGCTTAAACTTGCTGTTTATATGAGTGGAAATTGATTAGTAAAGAAATACTATTAAAAGCTTGAAACTGTGTGGTGTTTCGTAGTTGTTAATTCATTAAGCTAATCTTTCCATCAAAAGAATTGTTTGGTCAACAAGGGAGACGGTATGGAGCTTTTATGGTTATGATTGACTAATGTCTTATGTTACTCTATTACCGGTATGTGAGATGTTTGCTTCAAATACCATTTTTGCTAACCCCAAAAATTCTTACTGAGTGTAGAGTTCACTCGTGCATCCAAAACCCAAAGCCAAACTATCTTCCCAGCTGAGTCCACCATATCTACCTATGCATGTTATTTCCTGCCATTCCAAGTAAATTTGTCATGTGCTATCTTTACAAATTCAAAATACTCCTTTTTGTGCCTCTATTTTTAAGCTCATGAGGGAGCAGTAGAGAGCTAGATATAACTTGTGACGAGCAGGGTCATTTCCCCCCTTTCACCCGGTGTCGATGGATTACGTCTTCACTTGAATCAACCCGAGAGCAGTGATACGTGTCAAACGTACCTATAATTTTTTAATAGATCCATGCTAGTTTTGTGATGTTGTCACATGTTTTTACTATCATATTACATCATTTTCATGCATTTTGTCGGACTAACCTATTGACAAGATGCCCAGTGCCAGTTCCCTGTTTTTGTGCTGATTTTGTTGTAGAAAGTTACTTCTGGAAATATTCTCGGAATTGGATGAAAATTTACGACGATTTTTGTTATTGAAGAAATAAGGACCGAAGCCAGAAGCGCGACCCCGGGAGAGACCCACAGGCCAGGGGTGGGTCCCACCCGCGGGTCTAAGGGGGGCCGCAGCCGGGGGTGGTCCCTGCCCCTCGGAAACCCCCTCGCGACGCCCTTTGGCCTATAAATCATCCCCGAAAAAAAACCCTAACCCCCAAAGGATTTTCCCAAATACTATACAGAGCTCCACCGCCATCGCCGACAAGTTTTGGGGGTTCAGAAGGTCCTGTTCCGGCACCCTGCCGGGACGGGGATCGACCGCCGGAGCCATCTCCATCAACACCGCTGCTTCCCGTGATGAGGAGGGAGTAGTCTCTCACCGGGGCTGAGGCTTATACAAGTAGCTATGTGGTTATCTCTCTCTCCCATGATGTGATCCTAGTTGTGATCATGAGCTTTGTTAGCATAGTTGAATACATGATGTTTCCCTACATGTAATGGATATGATTTTGCTAAAGTGGTGTCATCTAGTATAAGTTCAGGAGTCACCATTGTGATCACGGTATCTCGGTGACAGTGTGGGTGCCGTGTGTGACTCCAATGATAAAAGCTTAGAGGGATCTTCATCATGAGTTTGTTCTTTATTATTGTTGGATTGAATATATCATGAGGTTCTTTGATGCTTGTGTTATTGAAGAAAGAGACTATTCAAGAAATAGGTTGTGGTGTTTGTTAGTACTATCTTTGGATGCGGATAGTGACAGCATGAAGTGTCCATAGATGTGAAATATGAACTTTAAGGTGTGCTTTTCGTAGCCCTACGCAATTCTCATATTATCTGATCCACGAAAGAATGATCTCCGAGTAATGTCTACCATGCATGTGTTTTTGTGGGAATTATCATGTATTTAATTATGTTAATGATGTTGAGAGTATTCATTAGTGAAAGTATGAAGCCTAGGCCTTGTTTACAAGCCTTGATACACCGTTTTAGTCACTTGTTTGCTTGCTGCCATTTTTATTACAGAATTACAAAATCACCTTTTACCATCCATATCACTTGCATTTTACTATCTTCGCCGAACTAGTGCACCTATACAATTAGCCATTGTATTAGGTGTGTTGGGGACATAAGAGACTTCTTGTATCTTAATTGCAGGATTGCTTGAGAGAGGATACGTTCAACCTCTTCCTCCCATGGATTTGATAAACCTTGAGTAACTCACATAAGGGAAATTTGCCGCTGTCCTACAAGCCTCTGCGCTTGGAGGCCCAACAAGTCTACAAGAATAGAAGCGTCTAGTAGACATCAAGCAGCTTATGCAAAATATAAATATAACTCACCATTCTCCTCCGCGCAATGAAAATCTGAGAAATCAGCTCTAAAACTAGCTGCTCTCACAAGTCTAAAAGCCTTGCTTGTTATGGGGGCTAGATAGCTTCACAGTTGTGAAGTCGTTGACGAAAGCATGCATCTCTCAAAATTGTTTTACTTCTGTTTTATAAAAATAAAAAGCTCTAGCACATGACTAATCCCTGCTTCCCTCTGCGAAGGGCCTTTTTTTACTTTTAATGTTGAGTCAGTTTTCCTTTTCCTTCTATCTCCACCAAAGCAAATATCTAGCATTGACCCTGGGTATCATTGATCATATTGCATCCTCAGATTAAACATGAATCTTTATATTGACTTTACCGTTGGAAGTTGAAGCTTTTTGCTAAAACTTACATCTTCTTTGTTTTGATTCTCAAACACTTTTGTCATGGAATTATTACCTTTGAGAATTAATCAAGTGTGTGGATCACGTTGCTTTCATGTCTTTAACGTACTATTTATGAAAGGTTTTGCTTGAATGATTCAACTTGGTTACTCATTGCTTTCTTCCTATCAACTATAGACGCTTGTTTTGTATCACTTCATTCACACCCTATGCTTTACATTACTATCTTGATCACGATTGTGTTGGTTGCATGTCTCATCAAAAATTATTTTGTTATCACTTACCTACTCGAGGAAGAGTAGGAGTTAAGCTTGGGGATGCTTATACGTGTCAAAGGTATCTATAATTTTTGATTAATCCATGCTAGTTTTGTGATGTTGTCACATGTTTCTATTATCATATTACATCATTTTTATGCATTTTGTCGGACTAACCTATTGAGAAGATGCCTAGTGCCAGTTTCCTGTTTTTGCTGTTTTTGTATTTCAGAAAGTCCACCACAGGAAATATCGTCGGATTGCGCTGAAAATTTACGGAGATTTTTATGCGACGGAAGGCACCAGGACACCAAAGGGGAGTCTGGGGGGAAACCCACAGGCCAGAGGCGGGCGGCGGCCTCGGCCCCCCTTGGACCCACGGGTGGGGCCCGCCCCTGCCCTCTGGGCACCGCCTCGGCCCCCTCCGACGCCTATAAAATCTCTTTAACCCTAATAACGAGAGGGCGGCCATTATTTTCCAGACAAGTCACCCCGACGCGTCGTCACTGCAAACCCTAGTTCGGGGGTGATTATGAAGCTGATCCCGACACTCTGCCGGAGGGGAGATCGAACCCGGAGGGCTCTTCATCGCCATGCCTTCCTCCGGGATGATTTGTGAGTAGTCCCACCTTGGACCATGGGTTCATGGCAGTAGCTAGATGGTAGTCTCTCTCTCTTGTGCTTCATGTCTTATGATCTTGTGAGCTGCCTAACATGATCAAGATCAATTATTGTAATGCTATGTGATGTGTTTGCTGGGATCCGATGGATTATAAAGTTATGATCAGATTGTGCTTGATTCTTATATGTTGATTTCTGTTCTTGCATGCTCTCCGATGTGCATAGACTTTGGCCAAGTGATTGTGTGTATCTCCAAGAGGGAGTATTTATGCTAGATAGTGGGTTCATGCCCCCTTTTGTTCCTGGGCACGAGTGACAAAAACGTCTAAGGGCGAGGGTGTGTTGGTGCTACTAAGGGTAAAACAGCCGTGTTAATGTCTCTTTTGATATTAGTATTGTTTACTTCATGCGCTTTACTTAATGCAAATGTCTGTTGCTTGCAACTTAATACCGATGGGTGACAGGCTGGATAGCGATCCCACGGTGGACTTTTTAGGCAAAGATGCAGTTGGACTCAACAGTCCACGTCTATTGAAGATTAAGCGCCAGAGATCTTCAACATTCACTATGTTGTTGATTTCAAAGTCCTACCGGTTCGATAAACCTTGATTCGTTAACGAGGGAAAACTGCTACTTGCTACATCCACGCCTTCGCTTGGGGCACCACCCAACTTCGCCATCTGAGCCAGCAAGCACACGGCACTAGCATTCTTGTTGGCAAGGGAGGTGATTTCTTCTTTGGCTTTGATGAGCTCAAGCTTCACTTGGTCCAGCTCCTTGGAAACTCTTTGGCTTTCTTTAAAGACAGCCAAATTTTCCTCACGGAGCCGGGTGACGCTGTCAGCATTGCGAAGAATCTCTTTCGCCTTGTCAATCATAGCTAAAGCAAAAAAGTCGGCAGTCAACATTTTTGTCAACACAAAGCTTTGCCAACAGAACAACTATAAGACCCTTACCCTGGTTGTTTTGGCGATCGGTCTTAAGGGCGGCGATGACGGCATTCTTGTCAAACAGTTCCGCCCGAAGCCGGCGGATCTCTTTCTTCTTCTCAGCAAGGGACGCCATGGTTTCGGTCGTCATGCCGTGCACCCGCTGCAATTTTTCAGCCTAAAGAATAAGTTGGTTGGCATAGTTACCCGGGAAAATTTAACAATCGGCTTTCTTTTTTGGCAAAAAAAAGATGGGTTGATTCTTGGGGGCTAATAACCTAAAAATCCTAAGATATGCTCTCTAAAGTATCATGCAAGATTTAAGTCATAATTCTAGCATAATACTTGGGGGCTAGGATGCTCGGTTTTTTTATCTAATAAGTGTTCAAGCATTAAGCAGGATTTAATTCCTAAATCCGACATAATCCTTGGGGGCTACAGGATAGTTAAGTAGATTACCTCCATTTGCGCTCGGAGGAGAGCGACACCCTCTTCGAAGTGCTCATGGTGTGTCTTGTGAGTCTCTTCAAGGATGTCGACAATCTCCGGCATGTTGTAGACGCGGCCCTCCGGCTCAATAACTCGGGCAATCCCTGGTCGCTCTCGGGTCTCCCGGTGCGGCAAAGGCACAAACTGGCTTTTGAAAGCCTCCTTAATGGTGCCATCTTCGTCAAAGGTTTCCTCCTTTACTGGAATTAAGGAAGGAGCATCCTTTGTCACGGCCGCGACTACCCATGCCTCGGGAGTCATGGTTTTCTTCCCGATCGTGGCGGCCAAAATGGAAGCCAGCGTCACAGAAGCTCGAGTCCGAGCGGTGGAAGCCGAACCCGGTGGACTGGCCAAAGTCTCCTCCTCCGCAGCAGATGGTGTGGAAGCAGTCGTCCCTTTCTTGCGAGCAAGGGCCACGCTCTTTAGAGGCGCGACAGGTTTAAGTCTGCACAAAGTACGAAAGTGTCAATGTAGGCGATTTCGCTGACAAAGCAAAACTGACAATGGAATAGTGAAAATTCATTTACCTTTTCTTTGGGATGGTTAATCCCTCGAGGGCATCATCCTCGATGTTGGTGAATGTTGCATGAGCTAGAATCGGCCGACTTATTTGCTTCATTTTCTGTTTTTCAGCAGCGGCTGAGGAATGAGGGGCGTTGGTTTTCTTCTTTGATCTGGCTTTCGCGGGACCAGGGGCAAGATCACCTTCCCCAAGTGTGGACAACTTTTCAAACAAATAATCACGTATTAGTTTGAGCATGTTGTGATAAAGCACATAAAAGGCTGAGCATGTCATAAACTTAGCTACCTGGGGAGCCGGGTTCTGCAGAGTGTACATCGGAAGAGATTCCATGTGCTCTGACCGGTTTTTCACCAGTTGGTTCATTCGATGAGTCAAGTGGAGGTCTTAAAAATCCTCTTTGCAGGTACGCTGAGGATCATTGACCTCGCCGGTATACTCACACAGGAGTTGAGCCCGGTGCTGGAGCGGCTGGATTCACCGGGTGACCCAGCAAAGAATTGTGTCCTCTCCAGTAAGTTTGGGAGAGCCGGAAGTCAGCTTGGTGACCTGCCTCTTTATCAGGTTGAGATCTTCAGGCAGGACCACCCGGCTTTTCAGTCCAGGCATCATTAGGGACACCGACAATGTCAACAAAAGGCGGCATCCCATAAGCCTGACCTGACGCCTTAATGTCTTTGCAGTAAAAAAGGTGGAGTTCCATCCTTTGACGGATTCCACTATAGAAACTTGGGGATACCATTGGCTATATCCCCTGCGCATGTTAAAACTAATTGTGCCGCAGGAAACTAGCTTCCCCTTCACCGTCTACCTTTTGACACAAAAGAAGTAGGTGAAAAGGACTAACCTAGGTTTGATTCCTAGGTATCCCTCGAACAAAGTAACAAAGCCGGCTATGTACAACAGGCTGCTGGGAGTAATGTTGTGGGGCTGCAGATTGTAGTATCTAAGCAGCTCAAGGAAAAAGACGGAAAGCGGAAGTGGTATGCCACGAATGGTGTGAGAGGTGAGTACTACCCGTTTGCCGGAAACCAGAGTCGGGGAAGGATCGCCTTGAGCACTCCTCCACAAGTTCTTGTCAGAAGGCGGGATGATCCCCTCCTCCGCCATGACTTCCAGTTCATCTTCTCCGATGACGGAGGGCTGCCACCCACGAGAAGGAGCGCCACTTGCTTCCTTGCCGGTGTCGATTTCTTCATCAACGGCCTCGGACTCGCCGTCGGAGCCCACAGGCATGGCTGCGCCTACCGGAACACTCAGATCCGGGCTTGGAGGCACAGCCGAGGAGGATGCCATGGCCGCACCCAGTGCAGCCACGTCCACCGCAGATCTAGCCGCCGCCAGAGCAGGAGCGGGCGAAGGGCTCGCCGGAGGGGCGGTGGCGAGGTCGCCGGAGACGGGCGCAGTGTTGGGCGCGGAGCCAGAGGGTCATGAAGCCATGGGAGCTCAGTTGCCGATTGCGAGTGTGAGGAGATGAGCACGGTGAAGTGGGAGAAAATGGATCGCGTGTGTGGAGGAAGAAGAAGCAGCGGCGGAGGCAACCCTAAAAAGGGAGCCTGGATCCTTGCCACGTACGGTGGATCCCGGATAATCCGCCACGCATCAGGCAACGGTAATCCGGCAAATTCGCGTATCCGTTCCGCGGCGCCTCGGTTCCTTCGCGCGGGAAAACCGCAATCATGATGTTTGCTTGCCGTTTGGGTTCTTGGTCAAACTGACAGGGTTCAGACTGGTGATGTGAATGTCATGTCAGTGTTTCGCTGAATTGGATTCTCGAACTGCATCCGGGGAACCGGCTTATGCAATGAATTTGACATATGAGCTAGAATGTTGGGAAGACTTCAAGTTTTGGCGAAATGATAAAAGAAGGCAGACGCGGTCGAAAATACAACCCCTAAAGCCGGACGCCGTCAACTTAAAGTTTTCCGGGGGCTAATGTTGGGGATATGCCGAATAGGGATCCTCATCATTAGAACTAAAGCCAAACTGACAGGGTGGCCCATGTGGTGACATAGCCAGCCTGCTTTGTCGGGCGGCCCTGTAAGCTGAAGCGTAGGAGGCCCATCCGGCTTAAGGTAGACTCCAGAAGGCGGTCCAGAAGACATTGCCTTGGCAAGGAAAAAAGGGCTGAAGCCGGAAGAGATACGAACTTGTACTTAAGTCGGTTAGGATTCTCGTGTAAACCCTAGACCCGGATGCCTATATAAGTCGGGCTAGAAGACGTCTTAGGGCTAACCACAAACAATCTCATTGTAACTGGCACTGTTTTGCCTTCTAGTGATTTATAGCAGCACGTAGGATCTCGGTGCCGTTGTGAGATCTGAAGCTGGATAAACTTGTGCCAATCCTGTCACCGGAATTATCTACGTCCTTCTCCACCCTCTACTCTCACCGTCGTAGTATGGCACCCCCATCTAAGATACCTCGACAGGGTGGCCCCTCAGGCTGCCCTTCGGCCTCTTTCTTCGTTTCGATGTAAAAATAATTCCTGTAAATTTTCAGCCAATTCCGAGGACATTTCCCGAAGAAGATTTTCTAAAATACAAAACAACAGAAAAACAGGAACTGGCACTGGACATCTTGTTAATAGGTTAGTACAATAAAATTCCTCAAAACTATAAATAAAGATGATAGAAACATGTAATAATGATATGAAACAAGCATGAAAAAATCAAAAATTATAGATACGTTTGACACGTATCAAGAGCCTTCGTCAGCTAGCTCTAACTTTTCGAGAAATGGTTTAACTCAATTTTCATTCCCACTTACCGCATTCACATATGAAATCCTATATCACAGTGTCTAAGTCAAATTAAATTGGCAAATTTTGTTTATATACGAAATGAAGCTAAACCTATAAAAAATTATACCACGTCTGATCCTTCGAAGGTCGATCCATCGACAAAAATCACAACCATGATGCACAGGAAATAGGTGGCATAAACACCATATCAAAAACAATTCAAGCTATCAAAATAAATAGACCAAAATTGGTCTAAATCAATAAAAATGACCTAAATCGTCTCAAAAAACTAAATCAACAAAATATGACAAAATGAGAAGGAGAAGGTCACTAAGGAGGAGGTGTCCGAATCGGTGGGGACTCGTGGCGGCCGTGGGGATAGCAGCGGCGATAGGAGGCAGCATTGGTGGCGGTGGTGATGGAGGGTAGAGGCGGCGGTGCCGTGGGGGGAGTCTCGTGGCTGCTAGAGGCAAAGTCGGTGGCGACAATGAAGGGGAGAGGAGGAAGCGCCGCGAGAGGAGACTCATGGCGGATGGAGGCGGTGTCGGTGGCGGCGACGGGAGGGGGGGGAGTGCGGCGGCTGCGGTGCAGATGGGTGGAGATGAAAACTAGAATTGAGTGAGAAAATGCTAAACTGAAATGATATTTACTATTCTAGGATAATAGCTAGAAAGTTACTAGTGGCGTGGGCTATCAATGCCACACCATTAGTATTTCCGCTAAACACCAATGGCCCGTGGGGTGAACAAGAACGCCATATTATAGTCGTTCCTACTAGTGGCATGGACAAACAAAGGCACACCACTAGTAAATTTGGTCTACGGGCCCCAGTTCCGAATACCAATGGCTTGCCTATATGTTGACTCGTCACTAGTAGGAATTTACAAGTGGCGTGGCAAAATTATGGCTCGCCGCTTGTAAATTATGGCCCGATACTTTGTCATAATAACCGTGGCATGGCAGTAGTGTAGCCAGCCACTGGTACGTGGCCACCTATAGGCACTTTCCTATTAGTTGTGCGCCGATGATGAATAGTCCAACATAATTTGATCTCAAGATTTTCATCCCAAATACCGAGTTTGGAGTCTCTATTGGAGTGGATGCCTGATCATGATGATTCTCCGTTGGAGTGGGCTGCCTCTCTCCGTGGAGGCAGTGCAACGAGCAGGACATTCGGACGACATTGGCGCTCGTCTTCTAGTCACTATGGAGCCACCAGAACAGCATAGCATTCAACAATGCCTCCTCTTCTTCGGCAGTAGTGGTGCAGGGTATCAAAGAATAAGTTGAGGTCTCGAGAAAGTTGGGCCTTTTAGAGGTTGCCTTCTAGAGGATGAGCGGTGGAGGTTTGGCGAGTAGTAGGTGTTGAGTTGTAGCTACTTGTCAGCGTGGGTGCAAGCTCGGCGTCTGTGCTAGCCTGCAATGTAACTTTGGCCACTTGGACCTCCTTCTATGAGCATAGATATGCCTTCCAGGGCATATCCTTGAAAAAAAAACAAGTTCCGAGTCACCACCTTCAACAAGGGCACGACTCAGGCGTGCATCGACATTGCTTGATCGGTGATGCAGTGCTTTCACCGGAGTGCACATACTAGCTATTGAAACCATCTCTACCATCATTACTTGACTGGCTAACTATACCCCGCTAGCCATATGCTGCTGCAGGATATAATGGAAGTTGATGACGTCTCATATTGTCATGCTTCCAGTCACTTGATGCCTCGAGAAGAGACGTTGTTTGTACCACCTGTCGGGACCTCCGAATGAAAAGTAGCACCTGTCAGCCATGACTTAACACGTCCACACAAAATGTTGTGCATAGCACCTTCCGAGTCGGATCGAACCAGATCTTGAATTCTAGTGGGCATCCCATAGCGCCTTTCAGCCTTGAAACTCGATGGTCCAAGAAGAGAACATCTCATAGCCCCACCGATCTCGACACACATAGTTGAAGAGTCGAAGATCCGGCTACTGCAACGTCCACACGACCATATTGTCCGGTTGTCATCGAAGAGGTAGGTCCGCCGCCGGAATTCCATATCTATTGCGCTGCCAAATTAGTCGGAATCTCATGCCACAATGCGATGCCCATACAACGTGTGTGGCACACAACCCCATCACCTGGACGCTTTTTGCTGGACCCTGATGGATATATTGGAGATTTCTACAAAAAATGTTGGAGTATTATCTCTGTTGATCTATTGTCTGCCATGAACCAGATGCTTAACCTAAGAGGAGACCAATGGCATTTGGTAAATACAGCAAACTTTGTGCTGCTACCAAAAAAGAATGACGCTGTTGCAAAAGACTATCGGCCGGTGAGTCTTATGCATAGCACCGCCAAGGTTATGTGTAAAATTCTTGCAAGGAGGCTGGCGCCAGAGATGGATAAACTTGTTTCAAGTGGTCAAAGCGCGTTCATCCGTGGCAGATCTATACAGGACAACTTTTTGTTTGTAAAAAATGTGATTAAGGAGGCACATACCAAAAAATCTCCCCTGGTGTTTCTCAAGTTGGACATAGCAAAAGCTTTTGACTCGCTGGACTGGGGTTTTTTGCTGAAGGTGATGACCCACATGGGTTTTGGTGTGAGGTGGAGGAATCTGATTTCGCTGCTTCTGGCTTCTGCATCCTCTCGTATCATGCTGAATGGGAGACCTGGTGCACCTTTTCGTCACCGTAGGGGACTGAGGCAGGGGGATCCCCTGTCCCCCCTGCTGTTCATTCTCGCCATGGAGCCTCTTCAGTTGTTGCTATCCAAGGCCACTCTGCAACAGGTTCTTTCACCACTCAAGCTCAGGGCAGCCAGGCTTTGAACGAGCTTCTTCGCAGACGACACTGCTCTTTTTGTCAACCCTATTCAAACTGATATTGATGTCGTGCATCGGGTGTTGGAGCTATTTGGAGATGCGTCTGGTTTGCGAACAAATTTTAACAAATGCGTGGCGTATCCCATTGCCTGTCATGGTTTTGACATGGACCTAGTTCTGCAAAGCTTCGGAGGAGTGATAGGGGAGCTACCGTGCCATTATCTTGGCCTGCCACTGGGTTTCAGAAAACCCAAAAGGGTGGAGGTTCAACCTATCTTTGACAAGATCGTCGGACGGCTGAAGGGTGGTAGAGGAAAGATGATGACAAGAAAAGGGCGTTTGATTCTCATCAACAGTGTAGCAACTGCAACTGCAACATACTTTCTCACAGTTTTCCCTGCAGAAAAGTGGATGATCAAGAAATTTGACAAGTTGCGCAGGAATTTTCTGTGGTCTCCGGATGAAGAAGCAAAGGGAAGTAAATGTTTGGTAAGTTGGAAAAATATTTGTGCTCCTCTGGAATATGGAGGGTTGGGTATAAAAGATCTGCAAGCTTTTAGTCGGTCAGTGGGAGCAGTGTGATAGACCTTGGAAAGGAACTGCTACACCCTGTGACACCGTAGACAAGGCCCTATTCAGAGCTTGCACTGTGATTTCAATTGGTGACGGAGGCACTGCCAAATTCTGGGATGATATGTGGTTGCAAGGGGAAGCACCAAGAAGCATTGCTCCACTCCTGTTTCCTTTAGCGTCAAGGAAAAACCTGACCGTCAAAGAGGCACTCATGAACAACCGATGGCTGAGAGGCCTGCAAAGGATCTCGTCTGCTGAACAGCTTGACCAATTTGTGGAGCTCTGGACCCGGCTGCAGCAGGTTCAGTTAACAACGGAGCGTGACACCATTAAATGGAGGCTAACATCGAATGGCCAATACTCTGCAAGCTCGGCTTATGCTTTGCAATTTGTTGGAAGGCAATGTAGGCCGGATTTGGAACTGGTCTGGAAAGTGACTGCAGAGGGCAAGGTCCAGTTTTTCTTCTGGCTTTTGCTGCAGAATCGTATATGGACAGCGGAAAGACTAAGAGCAAGGGGATGGCCACACGACGATCTCTGCTGTCTGTGTCATCTTCAGTTGGAAAATGCTAGTCATCTAATGCTGACTTGTCCGTTTGCAAAAGATGTGCGTGACTGCTTCTTCAACTCACGACCCAACATGGTGCTTAGACTGGAGAGAGCAACCTCTATTGCCGACTGGTGGAACTCTGTCCGCAATGGGCAGAATGGGACGCAGCATAAGGCTGATGTGGCCGTGGCGATTTACATTTTCTGGCATATCTGGAAGGAGAGAGGGAGGCGCATTTTTCAGAACGAGCTAATGTCGACAAGCGCTGTTGCCGGCCTTGTGAGGAGTGACATAGAGCTACTCTTACTTGCTAAATGTTTAAAATGAGTTTTTTTTGTTGTTTTGTAGAGAGTGGAGGAGTTGTGTGAGGTGGCTTCGGCACCGCCTGTAAATTGAAACTATCTCTTTTTCTCTTCTTTAATGCAAAAGCAAAGCGCCTGCTGTTTCCGTCAAAAAAAAAAAGAAACCGTAGTGATAAATCACACACCGTCGGTTCCTTTCTCCATGAGCTGCCCCCCATCATTGGCGTCGTGCCGCCTTGAACGACAGCGGCCTCCTGGAACGATGAAAGGGAGAGAGGAGGGTGGCGGAAAACGACTAGGTTTCATCCCCTCCATCGACTAGTGGGAACGAACTAAGGGACGTGGGCTTTTTATTAGCTGCCACGAAACTATGTGATTGTTCTTCTGTCCCAGTTACCTAGATCACATGATTGCTCGAGATTGTCTCTGTAGTGTTGAGTAAGCAAGCTCTCTCGTAATATATTTAAAAAATATCACTAGATAATTCCTTTGTTCAAATTTGCGATGACTTTGTCCGAGTACTTCATGTTTATACCAATATATATCTACGCGTTGACAAAAAATTGAGTAAGCTTGGAGCTTTCCCTAGGAGACCACACACTTCCGTGTAGTAGGGCTTGAGCCTTGAAATCAACCACTACTTCTAGATGGGACACTTAAGCGTTGTAGCCTTTCTTTTTTTCAGATAAAAGGCCGAAGAGGCCCAGCGTTAAATTAATAACACCAAACGACGCGAAGATACAAAGTGCTGAAACCCAGCATATAACACAACCCTGCACACACACAAGGAACAGAACCACTAGGCGATTACAGGTAAGGTAAACTCTGAAAAACACCACCACCGTCCACACAGTCAGGCTCATCAAGGAGGCCCCAAAGAAGGATGCCGAGGAGACACCGACCACAAAGCTGCAGGCAGGCACAACAGGGAGGCCTCGAAGAGGGACGCCGAGGAGACTATAGGAGGGCATCGACGAACACCGCCACTGACCATAGAAGCTGCAAACATGCACCAAGAAGCTCCAAACAAGAAACACCAATGTGCAGAAAAAGTTGTAGACCTTGCCAAAGAATGCTTGGCGAGAAGCTGCCACCAGGGTCGCAACCAAAGCCTCAACAACCTCCAGGAAGCAACATACCGTGTACTCAAAGGCGGCGTCTTCAAGAAGATCATGACACAAAGCGCCGCCACCGCCCGATTCGAGGATCTCAAGTTTTCACCCAGAGTACGCAAGGAACCGAGAGAGCCGCAACGGCGCCTTCAAGAAGGGAACGGCGTCCAAGGACGTCGCCGCCGCGGTCAGGGGATACACCGGACAAGAGTTTCCCCTCGGCATGAACTCTAGGCCACCCAGCATAGGGCTTGGAATGTCACCGAAGCGACCGCACCGCTGCCACCCAGCATAGGGCATCAATCACCCCGCCGCCCACACGGCCGAGGTCACCAACTAGCACCAGAACCACCGGCACGCCCGCCAACCGAATGGTTCCCACCGTCCAGGGCTGCCACCCCGGCGTCCAAATTCCCCGCACCACCGAACCAAACTGAGAGCTGCCAACCACCACCGCGGCAAGGACACCCGAGCCCAGACCAAACGGCCCGCGGCCTCGATGTCGTCAGCACCCACGGACCCCTCGCGGCAGAGAGGCGAGCACCAGCCCCGATGGCTGCTACTAGCGCCCAAACTGGAGGGAGCAAGCAGCCGACAGCCACCACGGCTGCCGTCCACGGATCCACTGCTGGGTCGGCACCCACAGCCACCATGGCTGCCGGCGGCCACCTAGCCAGAGAAGGAAAAGGGCTCACCAGGGCCCAGGACCCCTGCCCTGGCCCGTGAAGGTGAGGCGGCCGCTAGAACACGCCCGCGGCCGCGCCACCCTTTGCCTCCTTCGACCTACCCAGCCGGAGCAGAAGAACGTCGCTCCAGCGCAGGGTAGCCGGCGCCCGGAGGGAACCCGGCCTCAGCCGGCCATCTACGCGCGAGGAGGAGAGCCCTCGCAGCCACCACGCTGCCGCCGGAACCGCCGCGCCGCCACGCCCCGTGAGTCAGCGTCGCGCCCCACCGACCGCAGTGCCCGCATCGGTACCGCCGAGCCAGGGGGAGATGGAGCCCCGCCGCCGCCGAAGCCTAGCGGGCTTTAGCCCGGCGACGCCCTCCGGTGGCAGCGAGGAGAGGGGAGGACGGGGGAAAGGAGGCGGCGGCGGATTCTAGGGTTTCCCCCCGACGGCTCGCGGGAGCGGAGGAGGGGAAAGATCTGAATTATTGCTTTTCCGATGTAGCCTTTCTTCAGTTTCATCATGTCATATAAAAAAAGGTATGTTATACTTTTTCAACGACAAATATATACGCCCCTATCTATTTTTTTTATTAATGGACAAATGTAATAATTTATAAATGTTGTACTTTATGAATTCGAACATTGAAGGGATGGATTTAATGCGAATACTTGTAGTGGACATGCAACAAATCTTCGTTTATAGGGCACACGAGGTCACCTCTTCCTCTTAATCAGGCTGGTCATAGTGTGGAGCAATTTAGACTAGTAACATAGGTGGATAATGTAGAAATATGATAGCATAGCTAACTTCATTTCTTACTTTGTAGAGTCATTATTTATTGGAAAATACTTTTTTCCTTATGTGACATACGTTTGAAAATTAGCTTAGAAAATCCATCAAAGTTGACATTATTGTAGCCATTATACACATGTCAACTCTTAATGAGACTTATTCAAGTTTGAACAAGTCGAAACATTATTTTGCTTCCTAAGGCTGCAGACGCCCTAGAAGTTGGAGACTTCAAACCAATCTTCATTCAGATCGTCTTCAAGTTGATTGTTAATAGATTCGCCCCGGTCTCACAAACAATTGATTTAAAGAATGAAGGTGTGCTTAATCAAAAGTGACGCCTCCATGACAAACTCTTGCATATCCAAAATCTGATCGAGGAGTTGTAAATGAAAATCCTTCGATTCCGTCGATTGACCCTAGCCCCTACAGTCGCACAAAAGCTTGTTTTTGGGCATGGTAGATGTAATTGGATTTCCCTTTTGCTTTCTTCGGCCTCCTCTATAGTTCTCCTTGATGGGATGTCCGGACCTCCTATCCAACAAACGCGGGGGCTGCAACCGGGAGACCCGTTGGCCCCGATGTTATTCATTCTCGCCATGGAACCTCTATGTAAAATCTCATAATACCTATTTAAACTTTTGATGCTAGAATTTTTGCTAATACAAAAAGGTCGAGCTCGTTCGTCATACCCTGGGACTCTTGGCGGCGCAATGAGGCTATACACATACCTTTAGAAGGGAAATAGTTTCCAATTTAACGCGAGGAGATCGATCTGGCCGACATCACCCCTACTGTCTTGGCAAAGATTACTACCTTACCTGGCAAGTATTTGGGGTTTGCCGTTCACTTTCGAAGGTTGATAAAGATCAATTCCCAGCCTTAACTGACAATGCGGGCAAAAGACTCGACGGGTGCAGGGTACAAATATCACGATTGCCGGAAGAGTCATCCTAACAATGTCTATGATAATGGGTTTGCAACATACCTTTTTTTTCTTCATTCCGGTGCTGAAATGGGTGTGAAACAAGCTCAATTCGACGGTGTTGGATTTTATTTGGCAATGAGGAAGGTAGTGGGAGCCATTTTATTGTTAACGAAAAGGTGGTGTACAGTGCAAAAAGAACCTTGGCAGTACAAGGTGACTGATGTCGGCGGTTTCAGCTAGGCCCATCGTCTATCTTGGCTCTAGCTAGTTCTAGTGGACAAAACCTAAAGGTGGTGTACACATTTTTTTTAATGTAATATTGAGAGTAGGCTTATTCGTAAATCCTACGACGTGTCCTAGACACTAAAATTTTAAAACCTCTAAAACTTTCTACTTATTTAGTAAAAATAGCTAATATTTTGCCTTGTTTCACAAAAACAAATCTGAATAAATCATGTGGTTTATCCTTCGCTAGTACTCCCTCCGTTCCAAATTAGTTGTCTTCCATTTGTAAAAAAGTGGATGTATCTATACTTGTAACGTGTCTAGATACATCCACTTTTTGGCAAATGGAAGACAACTAATTTGGAATGGAGTGAGTACTAGTTTCCATCTCGTGGAGGCGTTGGCCTTAACCCCAGTTAAAAAGGCTTCTATAGACATTTGTACACCACATCTAAAAAAAAATGTCTACACCACCTCTTTTTCTTCTACTAGTGCTCTGCCAATGCCAGAAGAAAAAAAACTTATAGTATTAATTGTTCTGAAGGCGTTATCCTGACTGAAGACCCGGATTCTATACACATAAATTTTGCATCCGGAAGCATCTAGCGCAGAAATATCCGAAATTCCAGGAGTTGGAAGAACAAATTAGGACTTCTCCACGTTGTTCTAAATGTCAACGTCTGCTGTGCGTTGCAGGGTTGCAGCTGTCCTCCTTGACTTTCAGCGGAGCGGATAGATTTTAAAAAACTCACAGCCTTTACAGATTACACAAGTATACAGAGAAAATCTCGAGAATACATCATGGCATCTTCATCTCGAGTTCTGAAAGACTTCGCTTAAGAAATATACGGTCAGCCGCCAGTGACACCATACGAAGTAATCAGCAATTCAGCTCGATATAGTAGACAGCTGTTAAGCAATTAAATCATCTCAGCTGCCCAATCCCAACTATACTAGGAGTTTATTAGTTTGAGGTTCCTTTCGAGAATTTTTATTTTTTTGAACGGGTAAGAGCACCGAAGTGCCCAAGTCTGCATATATCGACGGAGTGCACACAATTACAATATGGACCTCAAAAGAAAAGGAAATTACAACTTGGCCCTTGGTTTAAGCATCTAGCACCCAAAAGAAGAACGTAGAACACGAACAGGTCCACGCTCATTGCCGAAGAGAGGACCTCCAGGAACGACCAGCCAAGCCTCCACCGGGGAGAACACCACTTGAGGAAGCGATGGCGCATGACGCCGCTCCGAAAGCTGAAGATCCTCAGAGACCGCACATAGTGGTGGTCAACTTGGAACAACAGTCGAAGATGCAGAAGACTCCCATGCCCTCTTAGCCGTCGCCAATCCCCACCACTACAGCACTTCTCCAAGCCACCCCCTCGCCTCCACGGCCGGCCAAACGGAAGGACAACTCACCGGTGTTGCAGATCGTGAGACGGAGGCGCTTATTAGAAGAGCTCGGTCCTAGCTTCCCGACATCGTCGTCCCACCTTAGTAGCACACTGGGAAAGCCAAGAACGGCCATCCAGCGCCGCGCCCGTAGACCAGACTGTCCCAGCTCAGTACGGCCACCAGATGCCACCTTGTTTCTCTCTCTCCCCTTCACCACCACGGCCGGACAGGAGAGAGACAGCAAGGGAAGCTCTAGGGACATAAAATTCCCTAGATCTGGAGGTCAACCCGAACCACAAGCTCCACAAGCTTTATTGGAAGGGAAGGAGAAGAGGTGGCGCTGCTCGCCTGCGGCTCCGACCTCTGGAGCTCCATCAGCAGCCCACCTACAACCTCCAGCCATCGGGATCTGCCTACAAGATCCAGCCGGCGAATCCCCATCGGCAACCGCCGGAACACCGGGATACAACCCGAAAACCAAGCCTACATCTACAGCTATGTAAGGAAGGGGCCAGCCCCCCCCCCCCCCCCCCCACCTAAGCAACTCCGGCCGGCGAGGCCACCGGAGAGGAGGGGCAGAGGGGGAGGAACGCGGAAACGCTCTTGGTTACTATAGAGGAGGAGAGAGAAGAAAGAAAGAAGAATGTGTCCTTTTCGAGAATAAAAGGATTCCAAACCAACGGCATGGCACATGGCAGTAGTAACCACCGAAGTAGTGAGTGAGAATACGGAAAGTGTCTTTGGATCCCGAGCTCCGGTTATCCTGCTCATTTAGAAAAATTGAATTTTTTTTTACAAGTTTCAAAAAAAATAAGAAAAAAATCTCGGATATAGTCAATAGTGTATCCCACAACCAATGCAAAAAAGAAACTTCAAATATTTTGTATTCTAAGGTACAAAAAATGAAAAATCTGATAAAATTTTAAGATTTGAAAATGTGCATACTTAGATCCACACTTTTGTCAATTTTGTGTAGTTCGGAATACATAGTATTTGAATTTGATTTTTGCATGGTTGTGGGATACACCATTATCTACATGCAGGATTTTTTAATATTTTTTGAAGCTAGTAAATAATTTTTCTGATTTTTTAATGGGCGGGATCACTAAAGCTTAGAAGCAACAAATCTCCACTCGTGAGAATAGGCCAAATTTATGGACACAAATCAAATTAATCAGGATTAATATGAAAGTAACTTCGTCGAAAAAGAATTCTAGGCCATATTTAACCAACCCCTTCAAATTTAGTCTCCTATATGGGATGGCTCCTTATCCGTTAACTTCTCATATTTACTCCATAAAAAAAGCGATTCCAAATCGAACCATACAACTTAACTCACACAAAAAATTAACACAAATTTATTAACTTCTACGCTATGGAGTTATACTTCGCTACTGAATTAGTTCATCAAACAACATCTTGGTCGCATACTTCACCAGTTCCTTGCTACTAAAACCGATCCAAAGAGAAAGACAAGAAAAATTATACACTTCAATAGGAACACAACTTTATTAATTGCTCCTACAATTCCGATCAATACTTTCTCCATCTTTTTATTTATGTTCATTGGCTATACTGTCGCTCTTCTCTGTTGACTTCTCTAGCTTGCACATCTCTGATGTCTAGTACACGCTTCTATTCTTGTAGACTCTGTTGGGTCTACAAGCACAGAGGTTTGTAGGACGGCAGCAAATTTCCCTTAAGTGAGTAAGAAAAGGTTTATCAAACACAGGGAGGAAGAAGGTTGAATGTATCTCTCTCAAGCAACCCTGCAATTAAGATACAAGAAGTCTCTTGTGTCCCCAACACATCTAATACAATTGTCAGCTGTATAGGTGCATTAGTTAGACGAAGAGATGGTAAAAGGCAAGTAATATGGATGGTAGAAACAAGTGTTTCTATTCTGAAATAAAAATGGCAGCAAGCAAACAGGTGGCAAAAGTGACTGAAAACGGTGTATTAATGCTTGGAAACTAGGCCTAGGCTTCATACTTTCACTAGTGGCAACTCTCACATCATTAACATAATTAAACACATGATATTTTATCTAAAAGCATGCATGATAGACGTTACTTAGAGATCATTCTTTGGTCGATCAAAACAGGATGAGATTGCGTAGGGCTACAAAATCACACCTTAAAGTTCGTATTTCACATCCAGAGATAGTACTAACAAACACCACAATATATCTCTTGAATAGTCTCTTTCTAATACATCCACGACATGCGCGCTGTCACTTTCGCACCATGGAGATTATACTAAACACAAGCATCAAGAAACCTCATGATCTATTCAATCCAACAACAATAAAGAACAAACTCGTGATGAACATCCCTCTAATCTATTATCCATAGAGTCATACACGACACGCGTGCTGTCACTTTCGCACCGTGATCACAACGGTGACTCCAAAAATTATACTAGATAACATCACTTGAGCAACATCACATCCATTACATAATTAAAGAAGGGAAACATCATGTATTCAACTATACTAATAAAGCTCATAATCACAATGAAGAACACATCATGGGAGAGAGAGATAACCACATAGCTACTTGTACAAGCCTCAGCCCCGATGAGGGAGTACTCCCTCCTCATCACAGGAAGCAGCGGTGTCGATGAAGATGGCTCCGGAGGTCAATCCCCGTCCCGGCAGGGTGCCGGAACAGGAACTTCTATCCCTCGAGTTAGGGTTTTGGATGACGGCGGAGCTCTGTTGCATTTCTGGAAAAATCCTCCGGGCGGCGTCTTTTTTAGATCACGAGTGATTTTTGATGGGGTCGCAGCATAGAAAACAAAAATTTTCCTACGCAACAAGCGGAATAAACCCCAAGGATCTAGATCTATTAGACGAAGGTAGCGAAGATGAGATCCAATCTCTTACCCTTGAAGATAAACAAACGCGTTTTGTTGGTGCAGGGGTTGGCTAGTCGATCCCCGCAACTAGACTCATCTAGTCGCGAGGAGATGTATTTCCTCGAAGTCCAATCCGACGAAGTGCCACAAGGGATAGCACCTCCGCGGCATCCACACGTACGGCTCGATGTAGATCTCCGCCTTCTTGATCCCGCAAGCAAGGTGGAGATGGCTAGATGGATCTCAGCACCACGACGGTTGTGGTGGCGTTGATGATGATGATCTCCACGAGCATGGCTTCGCCAAGCCAAGCAAGAGGAGAGGGAGAGGAGGAGGTGCAGCAGCAGCCCTACATCTAGGGGTGGTGCGGCTAGGCCATGGAGGTGGTGGTGGCGGCAGCCCTCCGGGAGAGAGAGGTGGCACCGGCTATGGAGGTGAAGGGGCGGCGGCTAGGGCGCCATGGGATGGTGCGGCTAGGGCAGCCTTGGCTTGACTTCGCACCCCTCCCCCCTCTCCTTTTATATGGGGCGGCTAGGGTTAGGGCAAGGGCTGGCCGCCCCCCCCCCCCCCCTTACCTTGGCCCCCAAGTTGGGGCGCCCCCCCTTTGGGCCTTTTGGTTGGCCGGCTAGGCCCATGTGGGCCTTAGGGTGGTGCGCACCCCACATGGTTGTTGCACCCCCTTTGGCCCATGTGGGTCCATACGATATGGGCTCCACTTCTAGACTCTTCTAGAACCTTCCGGAACCTTCCGGTACCCCGCTGAAATATTCCGGAACTTTTCCGATACCTCCGGAAACCACTTTCCTTATATGAATCTTATTCTCCGGACCACTCCGGAACTCCTCGTGATGTCCGGGATCCTATCCGAGACTCCGAATCACCATTCGTTCATTCCATCAAAATATCTCATCGCTAACCCTAGCTACATCGGAGCGTTAAGTGTGTGACCCTACGGGTTCGAGAACATGCAGACATGATCATATCAATAATCAACAGCGGGACCGGGATGCCCATATTGACTCCTACATATTCAACGAAGTTCTTTATCGATTGAACCACGATGCCGGAGATTCTTAATCTCGTATACGATTCCCTTTGTCTTACCGATATTTAATTTGCCCGAGATATGATCGTCGATATCTCCATATCTAGTTTCATCTCGTTACCTGGCAAATTCTCTTTACTCGTCCATAATAAGGGATCTCCGTGATTAACACTTAATCACATGGTTGCAAACTTTCTGATGCTATATTACCGAGAGGGCTCAGAGATATCTCTTCCGTCACAAGGAAGGACAAATCCCAGTCTTGATTCATGTCACCCAACAAATACCATCGGAGATACCTGAAAGCCACCTTTATAATCACCCAGTTACGAAGTGACGTTTGATGTCCACAAAGTATTCCTCCGGTAAACGGGAGTGACATAATCTCATGGTCTAAGGAAACTATACTTGGCATACTAAAAGTGTTGGCAATGAAACTTGTGTGACACGATCAATTGCAACTCTTTATTATCGGGTCTTGTCCATCACATCATTACTCCTAATGATATGACTCCGTTATCAAGTGACTGTAACAAGTCCATGGTTAGGAAACTCTAACCATCTCTTGACTAATGAACTAGTCCGGTAGAGGCTTACTAGGGACACCTGGTGTTTATATTCCACACATGTATTATGTTTCCAGTTAATACAATTATAGCATGGATAATAAACTATTATCATAAACATGAATATGCTAATAAACCATTTTATTATTGCCTCTAGGGCATATTCCCAACAGTCTCCCACTTGCACTAGAGTCAATAATCTAGTTTACATTTTCTCGATCCAACACTCATGGTGTCTAACACTAATGGAGTCTCAGTGCTGATCATGTTTGCTTGTGGAAGAGGTTCTGTCCGTGTTCTGTACTATACAGTTCTTTATGTTCTTTGCAAAACGTTTAACGTCACCTAATTTGACATTAATTTATCATCTCATGATAAACCTATTATCATCACATGATAATTCTCATCATCATATGATGAATATAATATATTTGGTTAAGAGCGAGACGTTCGTTTCCCTTTTATGCCTACATGACGTATGATCAGTCAAAAGGAACTTTCACATAGCACGTGCACCCGGAACTCACTCAAACTTGAAACAAAATTTCTCAAACCATAATATTATATCTTTTAATCCTTGAATTAATCATATACTCCTATATGTTGTAGACTCATAAATCGACAGTGCTATCATGTCACTTCGATATTTTCGATCATGCTTTCGCTGCGCTTCTGCTATTATGAGATCCCCAATCTAGTTTGGTTTTATGACTTCAACCAAGTCTACCAATATCTAGATTCTATTATCTCAACTCCATGAAAAATGACTCCTCACTTAACATGTTCTTCTAACCAAGAACTTGGGTCACATATCGTCAAATACAAACACATGGTTCTTATATGTTTTAGACCTATGAACAATTCATAGCGATCACTAACATATCCTCCAACCATCATTTTGTATTGAGTTATCAACTCAATGTTTCACCTATTTTCCACAAGCAGATGAACCTTTCTTCTCTTGTTTTATTTTGAACTCCTTCAAGAACTTACTTAGGTTAAACATCCTGACATAATGCTTTATCAAACATATCTATCCTCCATAGATACATCCATCTCCATGGATATTTGACGTTTCAAACTAACTTCACAAGTTATACGTTGGTTCCTGACTTATTTACAACATTTATGAAATCTCCATTTCACACAAACAAGATGTTGTAAACTCCCACTCAAATATACACCATACACATATTAAATTGTGAAATCACTTTGGCTCCCACTCAGAAATATGTTATCTCTATATTCGACCATGATTTAACTATCTCCCACTCAAACATATGTCACCACATATTTTGATCATGGAAAATAGTTTCTGCTCTAACTTAATATATGTCGTCACATATCTTAATTAGATCACACTCGTGTATTTTCTCGATATTTTGGACACCTCCAAAATTCTTAATTAACTATTAATATCGAGAACTCTTTATACGAAACACTAGTACTCTACTAGCTTTAAGTTTTATTTATTCTCTACAAAACACCTTTTGAGGAATAAATATGTGAAACATCACTTTCACAAAATCAAGCAACAATTACTTTGTGATTTAAACTTAACATAGGATGACTCTTAGTCACTTTCGTATTTAAAGTTTCTATTTCTTCTTTGTAGTTTCGTAGGTATGTCTTGTTTCTGAAACATGACAAGTAAATCATGAATATTACTTTGTAACCTGAAAATTTTTTATATTCTTGAATCCTACTTTTCTTTAGACAAGCTAAACCGAAATTCAATGATCACCATCATCAATTCCTTTATGTGTCAAGTTTTAACCAACATAGCACTTTACATATGTGCCACTTGATACATAAACAAGCAAGGTTTTAGCTTTTCCTTTCCATCAATTCTTTTATCAATGAAACCTTTCACGATGAATCCACTAAAACATTTAACACAATCAACAATTGATTTGTCCCTTTTAGTCTCTCATTGTGGAATCTCTATTCATAGTCACATATGAATATACTACAAACTTTATTTGCAATAGTTTCTAATTATCTCATAAATAATGAAACCACTGTTTCACATAACTCATATGCGAAATGCAAATCATTAAATAGATCCTTATTTCTAAACATAGTGTTTATCAAATAAATCTAAATGCTATTATCAAACCCCCGAAATAAAACCCTTCTTTGAGACCACACAATATCAAATAGTGTGTGATTACAATATCTTAGGACATATCAAACGCCTTTGAAATATTCTAAACATTGTAATTTGTGATAACACTTGTCACAAGTCCACATACTAACATATAACTCAAATATTTTGTCTCTTTTGATCAAATCATAAAGACTCAATTTTCTTGTTAACTAAACTCCAGAATTTTATTTGATCTCATCAAATATCATAACTCGAATAAATACACCTATTTAATCATTTCATTTATGATGGATTTCACAAAATAATGACATCTAACATTTGCTGAAAATACAACCAACACTTGTGTTTATTTCCGGCAACTCATGACACACTTCCAAAGGGTGGCATTTTTAGTCATACTCCTTACAATAAGGCGCATTGATAAAACATCAAAATGTTTATTCAATCTTTAGCATGATTAAAACAATTGTCATTATTAAGTTTTGGATATTTTAGTATGTCTCATATTTTATAAATGTTCAATCAATTTATCATCTAGATTATAATAAGAATAACACACTTATAATCGAAAACTTGTGATTTCCAAAAAGGATCACTCATGAAAATAGAACAACCATTGTCTTTAACATGAATAACCGTCTCACATAAGCAAGACACACTAATTAAAATAACACTTAATTCGATTACAAAACTTATTCAAATCCTCTAATCCAAATGATAAATGTAGAGACAGATCGTTGCCAGCATCAACTCCTTGATTGCCACTATTCTGCAACGTCTTCCCATATCCTTTATGCAAATCTCAAGCAGCAGGTTCTGTTTTCATAAAACAGAATGAGTATCAAATACTTATCGAAACTGCCACAATTGCAATTTGGACTTAAACACTTATAACATGTATATCAATATATACTTTCTGCATTGTCAACTTCTCTTGCTATGGGTTCCACTTTGACATGACGCAGCCAAGACACAAACTCATAGAAAGTGATCAAATCCCTTCCTATGACATAGTCTCCGACATAATTCTTGAAGCTGGGGAGAAGCTAGCGTATCACCCCATCTATCGCGAAACCGTCATTCATCTCGTGGTTCCAAACAAGCACTAGACGATGATGTATCTCATGCATTATCCTCAGGTGTTGTTCCAAGCAAGTGTTCTCTTCCATCTTGAGTGAAAGAGAACCGTTCAGACATTCGAACCTTACAATTCTAACTTGTGCTGAAAATCTATTTTTCAGCTCATCAACAATCTCCATTGCAATCAAGTTCTTGAATTGTCTACTTAGGTAAGAATTCATGAAGGTGCACATCATCCACTCGACTTTCAAGTAGGTGGTTCAAAGCCACTCCATGTACTCTTCATCGCTTGCAGAAATATTTGGGTTTACTTCTAATGGTTCATCTAACACGTAGAGCTGAGCATGGGTGTGTAGGACTTCTTTCAGGACGCAGGTACTACTCAACAAAAAGACCCATCGAGACGCAGTTTTTCAGCAACGAACAGACTACCGTAGTCAACCATGATCTACAAGGATTTTTGCAAAGACATCTGGACTTTCGTTTATGATAATTTTAGTTCATCTTACTGAACTCCCACTAAACTCAACATCTCTCTGGTTGTTTAGTGACACACGATCCAAATCCACTACACCACAACCGATCATCACGTGAGATGATGTAGTTTCAAAGGTGAATATCACCACGTTGATCATTTCATTCATATGACTCGTGTTTAGCCTTTCGGCTCTTGTGTTCCGAGGCCATGTCTGTACATGCTAGGCTCGTCAAGGAAACCGTAGTATTTCCGCGTGTGTAAATCTGGCTTACACCCGTTGTATGTGAACGTAGAATCTATCACACCCAATCATCACGTGGTGTCTCAAAACGACGAACTTTCACAACGGTGCATACTAGGGAAGAACACTTCTTGATATTAATGTGAGAGATCACCTTATCATGCTATCGTCGCGATCACATCTAAGCATAACAATAAGGTGCATAAAAGGATTAACATCACATGCAATTCATAATTGTGATATGATATGGCCTTTCTTCTTGTGCCTTTGATCTCCATCTCCAAAGCACCGGCATGATCTCCATCACCGGCATGATCTCCATCATTGTGGCGCCATCACCATGGTTGTCCACCAACTATTGCAACTACAACTAATGCTACTCTTAGCAATAAAGTAAAGCAATTACATGGTGATTCAATGACACGCAGGTCACATAAAATAATAGACAACCATATGGCTCCTGCCGGTTGCCGTACTCATCGACATGCAAGTCGTGAAAGATTACAAACATGATCATTGCATACATTATCACAAATCACACATTGGCCATACCACATCACATGACCCCCTCTGCAAAAACAAGTTAGACGTCCTCTACTTTGTTTATGCAATTTTTACGTGGCTTGGGTCAACGAGATAGAATCGTTCTAATCTATGCAAAACCACAACGGTGATATCGTAGTTGCTTATTTACTCATCCTTTTGAAAGGCCTTCCATTGAAAATTGGATCTTCACTAAAGCAAGAGAAACAGACACTCGCCAGCCACTTATGCAAAACAAGTTGCATGTCAGTCGTGGAACCGGTCTCTCGTGCGTGGACGAGTAAGGTTGGTCCGGGCCGCTTCATCTCACAATACCGCAAAGATGCAAAGTGCACGCGAGAAGGTAGCAACATAAAATATCAACGCCCACAACACTTGTGTTCTAATCGCACCAACATCTACGAATAGATCTAGGCTCTGATACCACTGATGGGGTCGCAGCATAGAAAACAAAAAATTTCCTACGCAACAAGCGGAATAAACCCCAAGGATCTAGATCTATTAGACGAAGGTAGCGAAGATGAGATCCAATCTCTTACCCTCGAAGATCAACAAACGCGTTTTGTCGGTGCAGGGGTTGGCTAGTCGATCCCCGCAACTAGACTCATCTAGTCGCGAGGAGATGTATTTCCTCGAAGTCCAATCCGACGAAGTGCCACAAGGGGTAGCACCTCCGTGGCATCCACACGTACGGCTTGATGTAGATCTCCGCCTTCTTGATCCCGCAAGCAAGGTGGAGATGGCTAGATGGATCTCGGCACCACGACGGTTGTGGTGGCGTTGATGATGATGATCTCCACGAGCATGGCTTCGCCAAGCCAAGCAAGAGGAGAGGGAGAGGAGGAGGTGCAGCAGCAGCCCTACATCTAGGGGTGGTGCGGCTAGGCCATGGAGGTGGTGGTGGCGGCAGCCCTCCGGGAGAGAGAGGTGGCGCCGGCTATGGAGGTGAAGGGGCGGCGGCTAGGGCGCCAAGGGAGGGTGCGGCTAGGGCAGCCTTGGCTTGACTTCACACCCCTCCCCCCCTCTCCTTTTATATGGGGCGGCTAGGGTTAGGGCAAGGGCTGGCCGGCCCCCCCTTACCTTGGCCCCCAAGTTGGGGCGCCCCCCCTTTGGGCCTTTTGGTTGGCCGGCTAGGCCCATGTGGGCCTTAGGGTGGTGCGCACCCCACATGGTTGCTGCACCCCCTTTGGCCCATGTGGGTCCATACGATATGGGCTCCACTTCTAGACTCTTCTAGAACCTTCCGGTACCCCGCTGAAATATTCCGGAACTTTTCCGATACCTCCGGAAACCACTTTCCTTATATGAATCTTATTCTCCGGACCACTCCGGAACTCCTCGTGATGTCCGGGATCCTATCCGAGACTCCGAATCACCATTCGTTCATTCCATCAAAATATCTCATCGCTAACCCTAGCTACATCGGAGCGTTAAGTGTGTGACCCTACGGGTTCGAGAACATGCAGACATGATCATATCAATAATCAACAGCGGGACCGGGATGCCCATATTGACTCCTACATATTCAACTAAGTTCTTTATCGATTGAACCATGATGCCGGAGATTCTTAATCTCGTATACGATTCCCTTTGTCTCACCGATATTTAATTTGCCCGAGATATGATCGTCGATATCTCCATATCTAGTTTCATCTCGTTACCTGGCAAATTCTCTTTACTCGTCCATAATATAGGATCTCCGTGATTAACACTTAATCACATGGTTGCAACCTTTCTGATGCTATATTACCGAGAGGGCCCAGAGATATCTTTTCCGTCACAAGGAAGGACAAATCCCAGTCTTGATTCATGTCACCCAACAAATACCATCGGAGATACCTGAAAGACACCTTTATAATCACCCAGTTACGAAGTGACGTTTGATGTCCACAAAGTATTCCTTCGGTCAACGGGAGTGACATAATCTCATGGTCTAAGGAAACTATACTTGGCATACTAAAAGTGTTGGCAATGAAACTTGTGTGACACGATCAATTGCAACTCTTTATTATCGGGTCTTGTCCATCACATCATTACTCCTAATGATATGACTCCGTTATCAAGTGACTGTAACAAGTCCATGGTTAGGAAACTCTAACCATCTCTTGACTAACGAACTAGTCTGGTAGAGGCTTACTAGGGACACCTGGTGTTTATATTCCACACATGTATTATGTTTCCGGTTAATACAATTATAGCATGGATAATAAACTATTATCATAAACATAAATATGCTAATAAACCATTTTATTATTGCCTCTAGGGCATATTCGCAACAATTTTATAGGTGTCGAAAGGAGCCGAGAGGAGGCTCCAGGGCCAGGGGCAGGTTGCACAAGCGGGCGGCCTCTGGGCCGTGGCTACAGACCACAGCTGGCCTGTGGATCGTCCCTTAGGCCACCCTTCGGACTCTGTCTTCATTATGTTGTATAAAAATCTCCGAAAATTTTCGTACAATTCCGAGTATTTTTCATGAAGAAGATTTTCTGAAATACAAAACAACAAAAAACATGGAACTATCACTGGGCATCTTGTCAATAGGTTAGTCCAATAAAATGCCTCAAAATGATATAATAAGATAGTAGAAACATGTGACATTGATATAAAACAAGCATGAAACAATCAAAAATTATCGATACGTTTGACACATACCAATCTCCTTCTCAATCTTGGACATTGTGTCATCTATAACAACTAGTGCACCAACATCTACATTTTTGTTGGCCAATATACCAATGTATTATTCTTTCTAACACCAAAACACGCAACCTTTCTACATAACAATAAAGTAAACTATGAGTTTCGAATTGCACCGAATCGAAAAACAACGACATAAAATTGCACTCACTTTGTCCATTTCACACTTGATTTTTTTATCTGGGATGTGATCTCTACAACATACACTGTTTTTAGTCACTTTTGTGACTTGTTTGCTTGCTGCCATTTTTATTACAGAATTACAAAATCACCTTTTACCATCCATATCACTTGCATTTTACTATCTCTTCGCCGAACTAGTGCACCTATACAATTAGCCATTGTATTAGGTGTGTTGGGGACACAAGAGACTTCTTGTATCTTAATTGCAGGATTGCTTGAGAGAGGATACGTTCAACCTCTTCCTCCCGTGGATTCGATAAACCTTGGGTTACTCACTTAAGGGAAATTTGCCGCTGTCCTACAAACCTCTGCGCTTGGAGGCCCAACAAGTCTACAAGAATAAAAGCGTGTAGTAGACATCAAGCTAATTTCTGGCGCCGTTGCCGGGGAGTAAGAGGGCGCACTACAATTCCTCTCCCGTCAACGAAGCTAATTTCTGGCGCCGTTGCCGGGGAGGAAAGGTAAGCGGTACTCACACTCCGATGACGAAGCTAATTTCTAGCATTGTTGTTGGGGAGGTGAGTGCTTGAAGGTATCTTCTTTAGATCTTGCAATTAAATCTTTTTGTTTCTTGTTTGTATTTCACTAGTTAGGCTTCATGGAAAACAACAACAAAATTATAGAGCTTTATAAAATTTATCTTGAAATTGGTCATGATGCTTTTGAACAGAAAATTAAAAAACCTATGGAACTTTATTTGCATAACAATCATGCTAGTAGCAATGTTATTAGTATGATTTCTTTGAATGCCATTGTTGCTATGCTATGGAAAACTCTAAGCTTGAGGATGTCGGTTTTGATGAATATGATCTTTTTAGTCTCCCAAGCTTGGAGGAGGAAATTTGCTTTGATGATACTATGCCTCCTATATATGATTATTATTATGGTGAATGTGATATTTTCAGTCAACCTACTATTGAGGAAAAAGTTTATTATGATCATGATATGCCTCCAGTTTTTGATGATTATTGTGATGATAACTATGCCATAAAGAATAATTTTAATCATCCTTACGAGACTTGTCATAATTATTACTCTCCTACTGAACATCATCTTTCTAATATACAATTAGTCTATCATGTCCAAGTTCTATATGATAGTCCTATTCTCAATGCTACTAATAATAAAGATTTTACTTATGTGGAGAGTAATAATAATACTTTTATGCATGTGAATCATGAGAAAAATGATTTATGTGATGGTTATGTTATTGAGTTTTCTTATGATTCTACTGAAAGTTATTATGAGAGAGGGAAGCGTGGTTATATAAAATTTTATCTTATGAAGTTTCCCCTCTTTATGTTGAAGGTTTTAATGTTGCACTTGCTTTGCCTTCCTATCCTTAATGCTTTATGCTCCAATGATTTATTTTCTTACAAGATGCCTATGCATAGGAAGAGATTTAGACTTAAATGTGTTTGATATTTGCTTCATGATGCTCTCTTTTGCGTTCCAACTCTTACTTATGAGAGCATCATTAAAGTTATCATGCCTAGCTAAAAGGCTTCAAAGAAAAGCGCTCTTGGGAGGCAACCCATCTTTTTCTTTCAGTTTTGTTTTTGATTTTCTTGAGTCATGAAGTTTTTTCCTCTGTAGCAACTTCATTGTATCTTTTTGTTTTGGTTTTTTGTGCCAAGTTTAGCTTCTAATGCATTGAAAGTGCGAGGTATTGTTTTGCTGTCCAGAAACAGATTTCTGTCCTTCACTGTTCGAAAATCCAAAAAATCACTGAATTTTATCTTTTTCTGATATTTTTAGATAGCAAACCTGATATTTGTATCTATCCTTCGTTAGTTTTGAGTTTTTTTATTTTAGCTAGAGAAGTGCCTTGAAAAATTCGATCTTTACAAACTGTTCAGTTTTTGATAGATTCTGCTTTTATTTGTATTCGTCTCTTTTACTATCGTCAAATTTGATACTCTAGAGGAGGAGTACCACATTGAGGCTTAGTAAACAGTAGCTAATGCTCACTAAAGTTGTTTGCAATTTGTCTTGAGTTGAACACATGTGCATTTTAATTTATGAGCACTAACCCTCTAATCAGTTTATGAGAAGTTTTTTGTGAAGGGAGTTTTTTAGTTCCAAAGGAGAGGATAATGAAGAAATTGAAGATGGATCAGAGCTCAAGCTTGAGGATGCCCCCATGGAACTCCCTATGAATATCAAGAACCGTCAAGCATCAAAGCTTGGGGATGCCAAGGCATCCCGTCTTCTTCATCGACTATCATGAGGTCGTCTTCGTTGAACTAAGTTTTTATCACTTTACATATTATGTGCTATGCTTGGAGCGTCTTTTTGCTTTCAGTTTTGTTTTGTTTGTTTGCTGGTCATATCCTTGTTGGATCCTAGCTTTATTTGTGTGGGAGAGAGACACGCTCTGCTTTTTCATTTGAATACTCCTTTGCTTCGCTTATATCTTGTTGAGTATTCTTAGCTACTGTTTGTTTGCTAGTAAGCTCTCGCTTTAGCTTTTATCTTGTTTAGAGCTACTAGTTGTTGATGTTAAACTCTCTTGTTATTCACTTATACTTGTTGGAGAGTTGTTATTGATAAACTGCTTGAATTGTCAAAGTGACAAAATGCTATCCATGTGATATTGGAATGAAATGAAAGTCTGCATAGTCCTGTAGATCATTGTGTGGATACTTGATGCTTCTCAATTGTTTTGAGATATTAAGATGAATGCTTAAACTTGCTGGTTATTTGAGTGGAAATTGATTAGTAAAGAAATACTGTTAAAAGCTTGAAACTGTGTGGTGTTTCGTAGTTGTTAATTCGTAAAGCTAATCTTTCCATCAAAAGAATTGTTTGGTAAACAAGGGAGATAGTGTGGAGTATTTATGGTTATGATTGACTAATGTCTTATGTTACTCAGTTACCGGTTAATGATTAGATGTTTGCTTCAAATACCTCTTTTTCTAAGCCCAAAAATTCGTACTGAGTATAGAGTTCACTCGTGCATCCAAATCGCAAAGCCAAACTATCTTGCCAGCTGAGTCCACCATATCTACCTATGCATGGTATTTCTTGCCATTCCAAGTAAATTTGTCATGTGCTACCTTTAAAATATTCAAAAAACTCCTTTTGTGCCTCTGTTTTTAAGCTCATGAGGAAGCAGTAGAGAGCTAGATATAACTTGTGACAAGCTAGGCACTACTAGGAAAAACCCTATCTGTGGCGCACCAAAAAACAATTATGTGGCGCATGGCCCATGCGCCACAGAATTCTCGCCACTAAATTTTATTTCTGTGGCGCATGGGCTGGTGCGCCACAGAATTCTCAAAAAATTCAAAAACAAACTTCCAAAAAATTCAAAAAAATTCAAAAAAAATCTGGAAAAAAACAAAAAATTAAATATTTTGGAAAAAACCTAAATATTTGAATTTTTTCCAATTTTTCTGATTTTTTTTAACCCATCTCAAATGATGACTTCCCGTTAGGTCACCCACAAGATATGCGCACCCACAAGATATGCGCCACCGAGTTCTCAAAAAATTCAGAAAACTTCCAAAAAATTCAAAAAAAATCTGGTAAAAACAAAAAATTAAATATTTTGGAAAAACCTAAATATTTGAATTTTTTTCCAATTTTTCTGAATTTTTTAACCCGTCTCAAATGATGACTTCCCCCTAGATCACCCATCCTCAAATTGCTCCAACCAAAGCACGCTTAACTTTTAAGTTCTATTCAGTTCAGCTACCCTTATGCTACTCAAGTTCTTATTGATATAAGTATCATATCAACCCTCTTAAGCCTTGTATGTGTATATATGTGTGTGTAGTTTATGTGTGGTATGTATATATATGTTGTAACAGCCCCAGTTTGGTACCCTAAAATATGGGCCAAATTTTCACTTTTTCTTTGCACTTGCATCATGGCGTACATATTTAAATTTGCTAAAGTTAAATAAAGCAACACTTGGAAATTAAACCAAAGGAAGCAAAACCCTTCCCAAATTTCCAAATCAAATACATTGTCACTTTCGCAAAACAAATTATTTTTGAACTTCCAAATTGTTCAGGAAGTTCCAATCATCCAATTATAAATTTTGTCAAAAGCAAATTCTTGGAAAACAAGGAATAAAAATTGGAGAATTCAAATTGGTTCAAATCAACTTTGAATTTTGAATCCAAGTTCAACTTGTCAAAAATTCAAAATAAAAGTATGGGGAGCTTCATTGCTATATTATGAGCCTCCATAAATATTTTCATAATTTATTAAATTGCTTAAGTACTCCAAATAAATACCTTTTGGAAATTATCAAAAATGGCTATACTTAAACCCTGTTAACAAAAGTGGTGCAAAACATTTTAAATTGCAACACCAATTTTTGTGGAGGTTCTAAATGTGAAGGGGAGCCTACATGAATTTTTGTGGAATTTTAGAAAATGCTTAAGTGTTTCAATTAAATCGCTAGAGTTGCTGCTGGACCTGTTTGCAATTAATTTAATTGGAGCCAGGGGGTTATCGCAAAATTTCTTTCTTTTCTTCTTCCTGTGGCGACAGGGCGCATTGGCGCCATGCCGCCACCTCCTCCCCGCGCCCATGCCGCCGCCCCCACTCGCTACTGCCGTGCCCCCGTGGCCATGGACGCGCACGACTCGCTCACCTGCTCCCCCGCGTCCCATTCCACTCGCTCCCCTCTCCTCTCTCCCTCTCGTGCGTCCTCCCGAGCTTCCCCTTTTGCCGCCGCTCGTCTCCGCTCGTCACCGTCGTCTGGAGTCGCCCCGCGCGGATCGAAGCCGATAGAGAGCTCCGCCTCGAGCTCCTCTCCCTCCCCACCGGCGGAATTGAGCCGGTAGGCTCCCTACCGCGAGCACGCCGTCGCCCCCTTCCGTGTCGGCCGAGCTCTGCCGAGGACGCGCTCGTCGCCGTCCTCCCTTCCCCGCCGTCGCCGACCACTCCATAGGTCTCCGGGTGAGGTCCTTGACAATTTTGGCTTCTTCCCGCTCCCCCTCTCCCTCTCGCCATCGCGATCCGTTGCCGTCGGTCGCCGCTCCGCCATTGCCGAGCGCCCAGCCTAGGCACCGGCCTGTCCGGCCAGGAGACCGGCTGGCTCGGGCAGGTGCCCGGCCTGGTATCGGCCTGGGCTGGCCGAAGGCCGGAGGCTTCGGGCACCAGCCCGGCCTGGACACCCGGTCTGGGCCGGCCAAAGGCTGGCCGCTTCGGGCCTGTGCCCGGCCTGTGGCCCGGCCTGGCCGACTGAAGGACGGCCTGTCTGGCTTTTTGTTTTCCCTTTTTGAATTTAAAAATCAAATCAAACAATTGATAACTATTGAATTATTGCTCCAAATTTAGCAAATAAAATATCAAATTGTTCAGAAAAACATTACCTACCTATTGGTGACATTTCCATGTTCTTTTGAGTAAAATATTTTGCTGTTTATTAAGAATTACTAAAATGGTATAAATAATACCTAATTTGGAAAAATTCATAACTTGTTAAATAATTAACCAAAATGGTGAATAAAATATCAAAGTGATCAGCATCTCAAATGCTATCAAACCATGCTAATATCAAATCATGACAACAAATTTTCCTTTGAAGTTATTCTTAATTTGATTAAAGGAATTAAATTCAAACAGTTATTTAATTCACTATTTATTCATCGATAATCGGAAAATTACAAATAAGGTAGCAAAATGATTGGAAGAACAATACCTAACTAATCATGTCATGTTCATGCATATTTAAACCACTTTGAGTAATTTATTAAATGTAAAAACAATGTGGTCACTAAGTTAAATATGGGGTTGCTTCCAAATAATTGCACTAATTATTTGGCACCCCATTTAATCGTGTTATCGATTCTATATGATGATATCAATGCATAAACTTGACATGTATTCATGATTGTGCATTGCACTTGTCTTCGTGTTATTTATTTTGTTCTTCTGTTATTGTTTGGGTATCGATAGATTCAGGAGTCGAGGGTTCCCCTACCTATATCGACGAGCAGTACTACATGCCCCGTCAACAAGGCAAGAGATAACCTAACCTTCTTGGCATATAGCCTCCTATTGTTTTATACAATTATTTTATCCACCATAATATTGCATTCGATTCCAATGTCAGCTTTTGATCAAAACTTAGAGTATCCTATGATATGCATTGTCCCCTGAACCATCACATGCTTCCCCTCCTATGAACCATAGGTTTGATGCGTTGGCCTTTGATAAAGATATAACTATTGTATATATGCTTAGCTATGCTTAGCTATGCTTAGCCATGCTTAGTCAAATGCTATATTGTCCGGTGATTTATTTCCATAAATTATGTTGTTGATGGAAAGTTCGGACATGGTGGATATTGTGGTTTCTTAATTAAGATGCTTAAAAGGTTTGGATGAGTTGCCATCGGGGATGGTGTTTTGCCTCATTCTTGCCCCTAGGTGCGAGTTCCTGTCTTCGGAACCAAGGTTTGAGCATGCTGCCATTGGTGGGGGTATGGGCTCCTTACTAACTGAATAACTTGTGCGGGCGTATCCAAGGGTCCTCTAGTTTGCTATTTCCATTTGCGTGTGGGTGTGTGAGTGGAAAAAGAAACGATGAGGATGGAGGTGTTTAGAACGTGGCGATGGGGGAAGGGGCTGAAATAGGCTGGGTAAACTTGTCCTGTCGCCACATATGACTCTTGGATAGCCTCATGCGAGGTAAAGGTTTAACTGCGCCCACTTGCCAGCTTTCCCCGGAAGAGAGCTAACTAGGCGAGCCGGACAATACCAATGGGTAAATTAGTACACCTGTCGTGGGGTTGTCACGGCAAGTTCTTCCTCCGGGAAGATGAGTTCTGTGGCATTGGTGATTGAATTACGTGGGAACGATTAATCTCGTCGGGGAACAAGGATTTACCCAGGTTCGGCCCCTCTGATTCGAGGTAAAGACCTACTTCCTGCTTCTATGTTATTGCTCTTGATTGTATCTCGATTACAGGGACCCGGCTCCTACAACTCAGGAGCCGGCGACTTCTCTCTGGTGGCTAGGGTTTCTCTCTACTGGTTGAAGCTTATCTTTCTAGAACTCTCTCTCTAACTTGCTTATCGATCTAAGGTCCATGACCCCGCTTATAAAGCCTGTCGGGTCCCTGGACTTACAGCTTATACCGAGTCACACTAAAACACGGAGTCCTACTCTATGTCTTGGTCTTCCAAGTTTAGACTCCGGGTTGTACTTGAACTCCTCCTTTAGACGAGTCTCTTTCTCCATACGGGCCTTGGTCGGCTTGTCTCCAGCCCAGCCCATGTGACTTGTCTCGTGACTCGGCATTGGCCTTCTTGGTCTTGGCGGGTCTACTTTCTGGGTCCATGGGCCTACCTATAAAGTATCCCCCCATCAGTAGCCCCCGAATTTATCTTGGGCGCAGCTTGGCGGCTTCTTCTGACTTGTTAGTTCGACTCCCTGGGCCGACTCCTTCCACTTGAGCCACAGGC
>QRDG01001188.1:0-36927 GCA_012064385.1 Puccinellia tenuiflora
TCTTGGAGTTCTTTTGTGGTTTTCCTCTTTGTTCTTCCTCTCAAATCCCTCCCTAGAATTAGTTGCTTTGGTTGGATTTGGGAGTGAAGGACTTGACCACCTTGTGTGGTCTTGCCTTGTGCATTTGTGTATAGGTTTGAGTTCCCCACGGTGATACGTGGGATTGAAGTTCGAGAAGCTTGTTACTCTTGGGTGCATTGTGTCCCAAGAGCTTGTGCCTCTTGGGTGCATTGTGTACCCTAGACGGTTTGGTGGTGTCGCGAAGACTTCGAGTTGTGAAGCTTCGGGCAAGGTTTGGGAGCCCCCGATTGAGTGGTGGGTGTGTGCCCCAAGATCGTTGTAAAGGCTCCGGATTCTGCCTTGAAAGATTCCGATATGAAGGTGAACCTAACCCTTGGGGTGAGGTTCATCGGAGAATAGGATGAGGCCTTTTGTGGCGTTTTGAGTAGGCCTTTTGTGGCGAGCTCATACCCCTCCAATGAGACGTACTTCCTCAATAAGGAGGAACTCGGGAATACATCCTCGTCTCTGCGTGCCTTGGTTATTTCTATACCCGAGCTCTTTACTTATGCAATTTACATTGTGATAGGCTTCGTGCTTGAAGTTTTATATCTTGCTATCATCTTGTTATTTGTCTTGCTTAGCATAAGTTGTTGGTGCACATAGGTGAACCTAGTTTATTTAGGTTGTTGGCTTGTTAATTTAAACACCTAGTTTTATTCCGCAATTGTCAAGCCTTAAACCGGAAAAGTTTTAATCGCCCATTCACCCCCCTCTAGGCGACATCGTTTGTCCTTTCAGTATGCTAGTATGTTATTATGTTGTTGTGTTGATGAGTTCAATTTGTTGATTGTAGTGATGTGTGTTGCAAAAGAGGTGGTAAGATCACCAGATTCAAAGGGGGTTAGCAGATCACAAAGCCCGCCCACAACCAAACATTCGTATTTTGCATCTAATCAACCTCGAACCAAGTTTGCAGCTCACCAAACACTAGACTTTTTTTTTGGAAAAAATGCAATGCGACAACAGAACGAAGTGAGAAACTTGACCAAAATTGCATATAAAACACAACCAGACACAGACGGGTCAAAGATACAAATAGGCCAAATTTGATGCGACCCACCGAACACGCCCAACGTGTTTAGCAAATCCCATTTATGTTTACACCCCTCTTGGAAATCGGTAGATGCTACAAGGCCAAACCAAATATCTTGAGACATATATGTGGCAGTATATGTTTCTAAAAAAAAGTGGCAGTATCATGTATGAATCCGAGATTTGTTCATCCAAATTAGACTTGCAACATTCATATACTCCCTCCGTCCCAAAAAAGATGTCATAAGTTTGTCCAAATTTTGATGTACCTAGACATGATTTAGTGTATAGATACATCCAAATTTGGACAAATCTATGACATCTTTTTTGGGATAGAGATAGTACGAGATTAAACAGAAAAAGAGAGAGAGAAAAACGTAAGATTTACTCTTGTTGAATACTAGGCCTACCACTACAAATATATCAACTGTAGCAATTTATCCATTCTTATGAAGCTGCAGCTACAAGTAGACACTTGCTCAGAACATGTACTTCCTCCGTCCAGAAATAAGTATCGCTAAGAAGGAAACTTAGTAAGTTAGTCGAACCATTTATCAATTTCACATAACTCCTAAATCCTATAAACTTTGAAGGCAATTGTTACAAAAACAAAACTTCGAAAGGCAATTTTATAGCATCATCAGGAACAAGGAAGAAGAAACTAATTATGTAACAATTTTATAACAAATTTTATTCTCCATCCTACTCGAATGCATCTTCTCCACAGCCTCTTCCTCTCCCTCCCCCGAGTCATGAACTCCTGACCGATCTTAATGCTCCGACCTACCCAATGTCCAATCCGACCCAGTCTACCACCGCTGTGCCCTAGGGTTACCATCCTGCCGTAGCTTGGCGCTACCGCCGGCTCCTCACACCCCCAACCCCTCCGCCTCTCACGCACGTCGCCGGCTCGCCGCCACCGCCACCGCCTTCCCCGTTCTACCTGACCACGTCTCTGCTGTCTCCGCCCCGTCCACAATCTCGAACATTCGGTTTTGAGGTATGAACTCTTTGAGTCATCCAACGATGATTGCTTAAACCCGAAGGCAACTACGCTAATTTTGGTGCGCCATCTAGATCGGCCCCTCCTAGTGCGGGGTGATTCGCCGCGGGCGGCGGGGAAGATGATACGGCTGCAGACTTACGCGGCGTTCAGCCTGCTGGCGACGACGTCGGCGGTGTACTACGCGTTCAGCAGCCGGGAGCAGTTCTACCCGGCGATGGTCTACCTCTCAGCGTCCAAGATCTGCTTCGTGCTGCTCCTCAACACGGGCCTCGTCGCCATGTGCGTCGCCTGGCAGATTGTCAAGCGCATCTTCCTGGGCACGCTCCGTGAGGCCGAGGTCGAGCGGCTCAACGAGCAGTCCTGGCGGGAGGTCGTGGAGATCCTCTTTGCGGTCACCATCTTCCGCCAGGACTTCTCCGTCTCCTTCCTTGCCATGGTCGCCGCCCTGCTCCTCGTCAAGGCGCTGCATTGGCTCGCACAGAAGAGGGTCGACTACATTGAGACCACGCCCTCTGTGCCGATGCTGTCGCACATAAGGATTGTGTCCTTCATGGTGTTCCTGCTTGCCGTCGACTGCATCTTCCTCTCCAACTCCTTGATGTCACTCATAAAGAAGCGAGAGGCGTCTGTAGCAATCTTCTTTTCCTTCGAGTAAGCTATCTCGAATCCTTCTTTATCCTTAAATTGGCTCGCGATGCAGCATCTTTATTGTGCCACTTCACCTTTCAACCGGCATCCATATGAATTCAGTGAACGCATCAATCGATGGATCTTGTAAGTATGGAAGATATGCTTAGGTTGAAATGGTGTAAATTTATGTAAAATTTTGCGCTGTTCCATGAAATGAAAAGGTCCCCTTTCATGAAAAGGGACATTTATGTGACATTCGTTTAAAGGTATATGCAGATTTCATTTACTAACCGACAAGAAAGCTTTGGTAGGATATTAGGCTGCTAGATATCCGGTCAATGTCTCACATTCTATCTTTCCGATGTTCATTCTAGAACCACATCAGTTTAGGTGTTCCATTTTAAGCGCTGCATGTTTATCTCATGTGTGAACGTGCCAATTGATGCTGTAAACCTCTTGGCCAATTCATGCCTTAATGGTATTCTGTCCAGATAGGCTTAGGCCTCCGGTGGCCCCTTCTGAAAAAAGTTGCATTTGTACAGCTTTACTATGATGAACTTCACTGAATCAAGTTATTTGGTTTTCTTCGAGTTTTATTTTGCAATACCTTGGTTTGCACTCAGCCTAACATGCTTTGGTACCTGAGTCGTCAGTTAATCATTTCACATGATGCTTCCACTTAGACATGGATAGGTTGGTCTAGTATGTTCACTACCTCAATCTCAAACCCTATTCATTTACGTTATGGTTGTAATATTTCATGATATGTGTTCAGGAACTTGGTAAATTTTCTGTTTCAATCTAGATACTTAAAAAGTGAAAGTGGTTCAAAACATTAAGTCTGAATTGTTGAAACTGCAGTAAGACTTATCATATGTAAATTTTGCTTGTTGATTATTTACTTTCAAGCGCGCGACATGCCTTTTCAGGGACGCTAACAACCATATTGACTAATCTTATATATACTTGAGGTTACGCTTATATTTTTATGAAAATCTGCGGATAGTTCTTTAATTGTTGTTTTGAGATGTAGAAATTTACAATTCCTGTTTTTCAGGTATATGATACTAGCAACATCGACGGTATCCACATTCGTGAAATATGTATTCTATGTCAGCGACATGCTAATGGAAGGTCAATGGGAGAAAAAGGCAGTGTATACCTTTTATTTGGAGCTCATCAGTGACCTTGTGCACTTGTCTTTATATATGCTCTTCTTCATAGCTATCTTCCTGTAAGTTTTCTTAAGCTGATATTTCTCCTTGAGAGTACTGTAGTTTGAACTTCAGTGGCTGATCTGTTATACTGATATCAGGAACTATGGTGTGCCACTGCACTTGATCCGTGAGCTGTACGAGACCTTCCGCAACTTCAGAATTCGTGTTTCAGATTATGTACGCTACAGAAAGATAACTTCCAACATGAACGAACGTTTTCCAGAAGCTACAGCTGATGAGCTCATTGCGTGAGTTATTTAATTTCATTGGTAGTGTTTCACTTTATACAACGATGCTATTGGACCTTGTTTGTGATTAGATACCTTTGTGTATTTAGGAGTGATGCTACATGTATTATTTGCCGTGAAGAGATGACCACAGCAAAGAAGCTGCTTTGTGGGCACTTGTTCCATGTGCACTGTTTGAGGTCATGGCTAGAGCGCCAACATACTTGCCCCACATGTAGAGCTCCCATTATCCCCCCGGACAATGGACGTGTTGCATCAGCTCGACAAAATGGAGCTCAACAGGGGGTTCCGTTCGGTGAGCTTCCTTCTGTTCTTCTGATTTTTTTCTTTGCATTTTTCTACTTAACCATTTGTATCGGTTAGTGCTACATTAGGCAAGCAGTTTGGTACGTGATTCCTAATTGTGTTAGGATAAACAGCTGCAGGCACTGGCACTCCAGGTTCAGAAGGAGCACCAAGTGAGAACGTGAACAGGCGCCAAGCAAAACTTGAGGCTGCTGCTTCAGCTGCTTCCTTATATGGGAGATCTTTTGCATACCCTGCAACCAACACTTTGGATAGGTATATTTTTTTCACCATTTTGGTACTTCTCTCGAATTGTCCGAAATGCGGACTCTAGTAAATTTTTTTGCGCCATCTTTGGTACTTCTCTCGAAATGTCCGAAATACGGACTCTAATAATTTTTTTGTGGATCATCAGTTTTTAACTTCTGGAATTTATATATGCATCTCATTTGCAAGCTACCACATTGGTAACCCAGAATATATTTATGGACTTTGCCAGTTTGGTTATAGCTTTTCCTGCGCTATGTTGATGGTGGTTGAGTTTGCTGGATAAAATGTTAGTTTTTCTTACTACGCATATACTCCTTGGGATAATATTGGTTTTGCCACTAAGCCTTCCATTTATCCCTTTTTTCATTTTCATTTTATTATGCACTGAGGCCGTCCCATTGACATGTTGGCCCAAACAGTCAAAATGAAAGAAATAAGATGGATGCAACACTGGGGCAAACGCCAAAATCGCCTCTTATGTGCTCCTTTTGTCCTTGGAACATAATATGACTTGTGGTTATTGTTTTCAAGATAAAGTTAATTTGCCTTTTTCGGAGCTGTGCGTTTTCCCTTAAGCAAGTCATTAGGTGGTTGTTATAGCCATTTTTGTTAGCTATTAGGTACTGGAGATTGGGTTATTCTCTGTGTTTGATTGTTTTCATTATTCTACTGATAGACTGTGAAACAGTGATATCTTGTGCCGTACATTCTAGTACTATAATACAAAGTACCTTTTATTCAATCATCAGGTATTCAGGACCTCTACATGCTACATCAAGTACTTCAAAATCAGGAGAAGCAAGTACTTCCAATCAATCACAGGATGTTCAGCAGAACACTGGGGATCCCTCAGCATCTCAACCTTTTATTTCACATGGTCCTGTTAGTGCAACAGCAAGCAACACTGACCTTGAAAAATCACTACAAGTGGCCTACGAAAATGCTATAAGGAGTCAGATAGAGGTAAAAATCATCTTTCTCCTAACGCAACCTGCTTTAATCTTACTACAGTATTTGTGATGGGCCTAACAAGTGTCGTATGAAAATGATCTTAGCTAGGTAGACATAAGATGCACATGTTTGTAAACTGTTAACGAGTGCTGTCACCAATGATTATGTAATGGATCTGGACCATTCGATTAGCATCCAGTGGCCTATACGAGTTTGCACAATTCCACACAAAGATTAGTTCGTTGCACTGGATATGTCCCTGGGCCCTTGCATTGTTGGTGGCAAACATATCCATTGCAAACCATATGTCAGTGCAAACATACCCATTGCAAACATACCCATTGCAAACCATCTTTTTATTTGAGCACCAAATCATTGTGAAAATTTCCACTTTGTGAAAAGATAGTATATGGAGTTCTGTGTCAGCCTTCAGTTTCCTGTTTGAACTCCACAGGAGTTTGGCAAGGAAATGTTTTTATGCTTACCCCTCTCAAACTTCAATGCCAGCTGAAATAAAAAATTTAATTTTACATGAGATATATTAGATTATTATTTAAGTATTGCCTTCACATTTTGTTTGGTTTTTTATGATGTGATGATATTTTAAGAAATAATAATCTCTATGGCTGCACCTAATATATGATTTACGCTAATGTATCCAATGTTTATGTCACTTATTGATCACTGCCTGTAGTTAAGTTGGTGACTAGTACTCCCTCCGTTCCACAATATAAGATGTTTTAGCATTTCTCTTTCCATCCGTATCTAGACATGTTTTAGTGCAAGATTACACTAAAACATGTCTAGATACGGATGGAAAGAGAAATGCTAAAACATCTTATATTGTGGAACGGAGGGAGTAGTAGACTAGCTGTAATTGTTTTCATGCCATGGTTATCTATAGGAACAATAATATGTTCATATTTCTTTGTATATCATGTTATTCAACATCATTACTATCTTGAGATACCCTTGATCCTCATATAACAGTATTCTCTATTCCATCATATTTTTTATGATCATTAAGTAGCTGTAAACAGTCACCCCCTTTAGCCGGATGTTCTTTTCTCATAGCTGCTAGATTATAATCTGAAATGTTGCTCACAATATATATATTTGCCTAATTGTCAAGTAGTAAGCCCTTGCCAATGCCAACAGAATTCATAAGTCGATTGTTTTCAGATGTTGCAAATCCAATTGCAAATGGTGCAGCAAGGGGCTACGACATTGGCAACTAACAACGAGAATGCTGAGCAAGCAAAAAATGAGTGAAGTGATATATTCGGAAGTGGGGTCTCAGGTTTGGAAAAACAAATAATATAGATGGATAGTTGGCAATACCTGTGGTGAGGGCTTGCTTATGTAAATGTTAGCACCTCTATCAACATAAAGTGTTTTGTTCGTTTTATGTGCTTGTTTGCATAGCTTTAATCTTGTTGTCAAACCAGGATTATACCTTAGAAAGGCAGTCATTGTAACGCTGAATATTGACACCATGTGTGAGATCAACCAACATACATCTGCTGGGAAACATTTTTCACTGTACCATCACTGCGACCGTGCTCTCAGTCCTATATAACAACTAGGTCTTGTTTCAGAGCAAACTATTTAAATGCGGTTCGAAGTGTTTCTGTCGAAATTCCTGTGGACTGTCCGTCTGTTTGATGACGCAAAGTAGAAACAAGAAATATCTTTAACGTTCCTGATGTTTCTGAACACATTCAATAAAACCCTCGTATATAAGTATTTCAACAATGTTTTTGGTCAATTAAAAAAATGTTTTTGGTAATATTTGTATACTTGAACTGTTCCTTTTATATTCATGTCCGCGTTTCTTATAGAAGCCAGTAAATCTCTACTATTAAATTGAAATAGGTCTGGTACGGGTACGTCGTGCGTCCTGCCGTTTCGCACTTTAGCCCCTCTGTAAAGTTGATTATCAACCCGCGATCCTTCCAACTCGCACTTTAGCCCCTCTGTAAAGTTGATTATCAACCCGCGATCCTTCCAACCGGTTCGCTTCTTCCTCGGTCGAACGAAATAGAGCCTCATCCCATCCCCGGCGAGCGGCGCTGCCTCCCTCATCGGGCCAGTGAAACGGAATGGACGTCCCCTGAACCCTCGCACCGACCCTCTTCGGGCCCCCTAATCTCCTTCGCCAGCGGAGACGGTAGCGGAGACGGTAGCCAGTGGATCGGAGCTAGCTGCTCCTCCTCTTCTACTGCTGACCATTGCAGTCGGCCGGGTATTTCGCGATGAGGCTGGACCCTCTGATTTGTGCTCTCCCATCCGATGGCTTCCTCCTCAAGATCGAACGTGCTCAATACGACGGCTGTCTCGGCCCCTAGACTCTCGGCGCCGTCGTGCTTCGCAAGAGCCCCTCCTGAGTGATCCAACTTCCATGTCGTTGACTCCGGGTGGAGCGCTCGTGGTGGCCAGTCATTCGTCATGCAATCGGTACTCACTTTCACTGCAAGTATTTCTGAAGCAAATATAAGCACTAAGCTATTTGATCCTACGCTGACCGACACAAAGTCTGAGGAAGTGAGGATTGCTTCCGGGCCATTCTTGAACACTGTGCATTGACAGAAAAGTTAGATCGAATTTCGGGCCATACAGGACTAAAATTTTGTCAATATGTGTACATCTCTACCAATCATTACTATGCAACAATAAAGAATGCAATATGCATGTACTGATGTGCAATTATTATTCAATACGGAGTACTACCTAACTGATGCATGTAGCGTGATCAAATAGAAAATATCTAAGCATCTGAACTCAGTGCATACAATTCACTACACTCAAGACTAGAGGAGAACTATCCATAAGCATAAATACAGCTCTACCAACTGTTGTACCATCTATAATTACCATGATTCAGGTCATGGCAATGTTCAAAGAGCTACTCCCTCCGATCCGAATTTATTGTCGTGGGAAAAGACCTACGCTAGTACAAAGCTGTAGTACAACTTACGACATTTAAAACGGATCGGAGGAAGTATAAAAAGTACTTGAGCCTGACCGAAACCCTAACTCAATTGCAAGTTTCTGTGCTCGACAAGCCGCACCTGAAATTTCTTGGTAATCATGCAGCATATTTTCGATGTGTTATTTTTAATTTTTAGAATCAATATTGCCGTTCCGCAGCAACGCGCGGGCATAGTGCTAGTGTTAGTAAATCAGCAGCCCTAGAATCTCCTCTCTACTATCTGTCATATGGGCTAGCTCCTTGCAAACCTATGCACTTGGAGCGTGTTTTGTAGAGCACCGCTAGAGAGCCAGGTTTGCATAAAAGTTGGTAGGCGCGAGTTAGAGCATCTCCAACACAGCCTTTCTAAATTTGCCCAGGATTTGTAAAAACTGTATTTTTAGCAATTGGACCAAAAAAAGAGCTCCAGGCAGCATTTAGTCCCCACACCAAAAAATTTAGCTAGCTTGCTAAAACTGCACCCTCACTTTGCAAATATGCAAAGTCCAGAGACGATTTGCAAACCGGCCAAAAGCTACGCGGGAGAGCCAACTGCTCCCGCTCGAAAAAGTCCCGCCCAAGGCGCCGACGCCGGCCACTGACCCGCCACCTCCGCCGCCGCCGTTCGCCCCGGCGCCGCCTCTCGCTCGTTCCCCGAGCGTCCCCGCCACCCCGCCCCACCTTTCCCCGGCCGTGCAAGCTCCGCCGCCGCCGAATCGAGCTCCGCCCTGCACGCGTAGCTGCCGGCCGATTCGGCCCGCTGGATGCCGTCGCCGTTGCGCCCCGCCCGGGCCCCTTGCCGCCGCCGCGACCTGCCGCCGAATCGAGCTCCGTTCCCTCCCGCCCGCCCCCTCGCCGCCGCCGCGACCTGCGCCAGCTCGCCACCGCCGGGAGCTCAGTCGGGCCCGCGACCCGCGCCACCTCGCCACAGGCGCCTCTGGCAGGAGCTCGCCGCGTCTGCCCGTGTCTGCGCGCGCACCCGGACGGATCCACGCCGGCCAACGAGCTCGCGACCACCCCTGTCTCCCACCTGCTTGCGAGGTGTTTGTCAATTTGCCCATAAGGTAAACATGTTTTTTTTACTCCTTTGTTTGCACGGTAGCATGTAGGTGTAGTCTAATTTGATATTGTTAACACAAATTGTAGATGAATTGGTCTGATACGGATTCGTCGTCCGAGGAAGAGGATGAATGGGATGAAGATGAGGACCTCGTCATTCTTATGACGATAGAGATGGAGAGCAACAAGAAGCCGAAGCATGGGGGTTCTATTGTTGGCCGAGAGAACATTCGTAGAAGGAGGCAAGAAGCCCACCACCGGCTTATGTTGGATTACTTCGGTGTGCCGGGTATCCCTCGGGTGTATCCGGAACATTACTTTCGCTGTCGGTTTCGGATGGGTACGGATTTATTCATCTACATTTCCAACGTGATCAAAGAGAAGGATACCTTCTTCGAGCAAAAAAGGAATTGCACGGGCTTGCTTGGTCATAGCACATTGCAGAAGATGACTGCGGATTTGCGCATCATGGCCTATGGAATCCCGGCTGATTTGGTGGATGACAACATTGCTATCGCGGAGAGCACATCCATCTTATGTTTGAGGCGATTTGCGAAGATAATTATCAAGTGCTTTGGCGAACAATACTTGAGAGCACCCAATGCTGAAGACACTCAGAGGTTGTTGTCGATCAACGCCGCGAGAGGGTTTCCAGGGATGCTCGGGTCCATTGATTGTATGCACTGGAGGTGGAAGAACTGCCCGGCGACATGGCATGGACAATTCACTAGCCATGTCAAAGATCCAACCATCATACTTGAGGCAGTCGCAGATCAGGAGACATGGATTTGGCATGCATATTTTGGTATGCCTGGAGCTTGCAATGATATCAATGTGCTCAACCGGTCACCTCTTTTTGCAAGCTTAGCCATGGGAGAATCACCAGAGGTGGAGTATGAGCTCAATGGACACACGTACAACAAGGGCTACTATCTTGCCGATGGGATATACCCACAATGGGCAACCTTTGTGAAGCCAATTGTCAAACCCAAAGATAAGAAACAAACTCGTTTTCATAGTGCTCAAGCTGCCGCTAGGAAGGATGTTGAGTGGGCATTTGGGATTTTGCAATCCCAATTTGCTATTGTTCGTGGTCCAGCTCGGTTTTGGGATCAGAAAACGTTGGGGAGGATCATGATGGCTTGTGTTATATACTTATATTGCACAATATGATCATCGACTATGAGCGGCATGACGAGGACTTCGACCACCGTTATAGTTTCATTGGAAGGGTGGTGAAACCTCTTCGGAGAGAAGACTGCATCAAGCACTTCCTTCAAGTTCACCATGAGATTCGTGATTCGGATACTCATGAAAAAATCAAAGAAGTTCTCATTGAGGAGTGGTGGAAATGGAGTGGTAATCAAAATACTTGAGTTGGCATGTCTTGTATTTCAGTTTTCTATAAACTTTGTGATTTGCTTCATTGGAATTGTGTTTTATCGACGATCATCTGTTGTAATAAATATGTACTACTTGTTTCCATTTTTTTCAGATTTATGTTACCATATTTAAATTTATTTGAGTGATTCATATTACATTTGCATACATACACGTTTGAGCTCATATGTTGCCACTCTAGTTATAGAAATCCTATTAATACAAATGCTGTCAAAGGCTCAAAGCACAACTCGAGTTGGTTTTGTAAAACTTCTCTCTCCTCTTGGTATACCCATTTTTTAGCAATCCATTATAGAAAGGCTGTTGGAGATGCTCTTATGGGTCATGGCCAGTGCGCTTTGTAAAGTAGTGCTTAGACATGTCCTGTGGGAATGCTGCATACAAACAAACACACAATACGAAGATGTAAAGATTCCTTGACACCTTGCATGCTCCTCTCACATTCAGCCACACCAAACACAATCAAATGCAGTAGAGTTAATTAAATAAACCACCACATTTTAGGTTAGAATTTTAAAGAAACCAGCAAGATGTGGATTTTTCTCAAAAAACTAACATTATTCAGTAACAGTCGTAACAAATCACTACAGGAATGACCCTAGGTGCCGACGGCCGCCCGCTACGCCGACGGCTTTTTGTCGGGGCCGTCGGCGTAGCCTCCTGGCAGGCCAGCCCGTCGAGCTGACCGTCGGCGTAGATTAACCGTCGGCGTATGGGGCTACGCCGACGGCAAAGCCGTCGGCACATATTCACAGGGCTATTTTTTTTTTCTGTTTTTCATTGAATATGAAATAATTCATATCTTTAAATCCGTAAAGCGAAATTTAACAAATAAAATGTCTAAATCGATTAGAAAAATGAGAGGAATCCAAATATGACATCCATATCATCTTTTTCATCATGTATATGACTTTTTGCAACATATTTGTGGTACTTGCTTAATAAAAAAAGTCACTTTTGACACTTAAAAAATAGAAAATGATATTTATAATAATATTTTAAAAATTGTTTTTGGCAACAATGTTTGCCATACCAAGACGCACCTATGTGTCAAAAATGGACACTTTATCACAAATCATGGCACGGGTCCATTTTGACCATTTTTTTCTAAAAAATAATAGAAAGTGGAAAAATAATCAAAAGGTGAAATCCTTTGACATGGACACCTTTTATGTGTACTAGTTGCTAGGAAAAATGATAAACCCGAGTTTTGACAAAGATACCAAAAAACTTCTTCACAAAAAGGTCAATCATCTATAAACATGTATAAGTTTCGAGTCAAATGACGTAGATATGATCATTCTCGTGCCATAGTTTGTGATAATGTGTCCATATTTGACACATAGGTGTGTCTTGTTATGACAAACAATGTTGCAGAACTAATTTTTTTCAAATTATGTTTATAAATATCATTTTTCATTTTTTAATTGTCAAAAATGACATTTTTTGTGAAGCAAGTACGACATATATGGTGCAAAATGGCACATATACAATTTTCATACAAAGTAGGCCATATTTTATTGATAATCCAGAAATATTAGGAATTTTCTCGGTTTCTACCTCATTTCGCCTATTTAAATGACTTTATGCCTATTTTTCGAAAGTAATTCAATTTTGAACTACAAGTGTGTGATAGTTTGCTCTGAAAATTTTACAAAAATCATTTTAAGATACACCAGTAGTGGTTATATCACAGAACCATCGATAGTTTTGAAAAATGAGACCCCTTTGGATGAACAAGCACGACGGCCATTTTGACCATTTTTTGAACAAAATAAAAGAAAATGAAAAAATACTCAATAAATTAAATCCTTTGGCGTGGACTCCTTTTATGTGTACTAGTTGCTAGGAAAAATGATAAACCTGAGTTTTGACAAAGTTACCAAAAAACTTCTTTACAAAAAGGTCAATCATCTATAAACATGTATAAGTTTCGAGTCAAATGACGTAGATATGATCATCCTCGTGCCATAGTTTGTGATAATGTGTCCATATTTGACACATAGGTGTGTCTTGTTATGACAAACAATGTTGCAGAACTAATTTTTTTCAAATTATGTTTATAAATATCATTTTTCATTTTTAATTGTTAAAAATAACATTTTTTGTGAAGCAAGTACGACATATATGGTGCAAAATGGCACATACATGATGAAAAAGATGATATGGATGTCATATTTGGATTTCTCTCATTTTTCTAATCGATTTAGACATTTTATTTGTTAAATTTCGATTTACGGATTTAAAGATATTAATTATTCCATATTAAGTAAAAAGGAGAAAATAAAGTAAAATAAAATTTATTGTTATTTATTCATATATTATTACATAATCATTGTTACTTATTCAAATAAATTTTCAAAATTTAAACAATAAAAAGTGTAACATCATGCCCCATGGGTTAATATGGTTGATAGGATATTAATATCAGTAAGTTCTAACATCTCATCTGGAAGCTAATTTGGAAGGAACTCAAAAGTTAAGCGTGCTTGGGCTGGAGCAATCTGAGGATGGGTGACCGAACGGGAAGTTTGACTATGGTAAATAATTTGACCTGAGATTAAGTGTGTGGCTAAGTGGGAAATTTGAAATTTGAAAAAAAAGTTCGAAAATTCGAAATTTGAAAAAAAAAGTTGGAACAAATAATTAGAAAAAAAGTTGAAAAAAAAATATTTTTTATTTTTTTGGAAAAAATAATTTTGGAAAATAAAATGCCGACGGAATCTACGCCGACGGCTTTGCCGTCGGCATAGCCTACGCCGACGGCCTTGCTCTATGCCGACGGCAAAAGGCTCTATGCCTACGGGGCAATACGCCGACGGCCATACGCCGACGGCCACCGTCGGCACAAGCTATGCCGACGGCAAATTAGCCTGTGCCGACGGCAAAAAGCCGTCGGCATAGCTAGCCGTTCCTGTAGTGAATAGCACTGATGGGCTAGTTTGGGTCCGGACACCTATTAGGCCGATGGAGGGTCAATATCAAACCACTCTTCCCGAGTCTGCAAGACTGCAACCCTGGTTCATGGGGGAAGATGCAATCTCAACCAGCTAGCTAGACGTGCATGTTCTGTTCGGTTGCTCCGTGTGTCAAAAAACGTGATGACATGCTGTACAAGTATTTCCTTCTGGGCGTCCTGGTCTCCCCGGCCGTGTCCGTCTCCGTCCGGAACTCGGAACCAGAGCTACCCGACCACCGACACCGGGAGGAAGTCGGACACCATGAGCTCGCTTGCATCACACGTAACCGCCTCGTGGTCATCTCTACATAGAATCCGCGTCGGCCCCTCGATCGTACCAAGGGAAAGTTGTTGCATACTAGCCAGGGATCGGATACAATGGCGTCGTCGCCGCTCGAGTTCGAGGATCTGTCGCAGACTTGCCGGAGGGACCGCTTCTGCCGGCTCTGCGCCCGCGCTCCCACTGCTGCGGCTCTCACCACCGCCATGGGCCGTCCCACGCCGTCATCCTCGTCGACATAGACGCCGCTGGCCGGCCCGTCTTCTCCACGCCGGCGCTCGAGTTCAGGGACCATGCCATCGCCGCCGCAGAGGACTACGCCACGCGGCTCCCCAAGTCCCCAGAGACTCGTACTGCATGTTATGCGAGAGGGTCTTCTGCGCCGGCGGCTGCCCGCAACACCACGACACGTGCGGCCCGCACGCCGTCCTCCGCATCAAGGAGCACGGCGGCAGGCACTGCGTCCCGTGCACGGGCTCCGAGCCGTGGTTCCCCCACGTGGAGAGCATCCTCGGCGACCCCGTCGGCAGCGAGGGCGTGGACGAGCACGGGCGGCACCGGCTGCTTCTGCCGGTGCTGAGGAGGGCGCCGGGCACGTGCGCGCAGTGCGGCGCCCAGGTGCACTGGGACTTGAGGCAGCACTGCTCGGAGCCCTGCGCCGCCGCCCACCGCCGGGAGGTCGCTCTGCGGAGGGAGCGCCGGGAGGCCAGGGGCGCCGGGAGGAGGGAGCTCGCCGAGCTGCAGATTCATTATCAGATCGCCAGGCTACAAATCCATTAAGGAATAAGTCTATTCGCCAACGAGGTCCAACCTTGCTGGGAAATTTCTGCCAACACTTCCACAAGAAGCTCCTGCCTCCAGCTGCCCCTCAAGATCGACCAAGATGAACTATCAGACGGCGGAATTTCTATGGAGCAAGACCTTCGGCAGCCCCTCTTCGGCGCCGGACTTGGCTGCCTTCACTGCGCCGACGCCACCGTCACAAGATCCCACAGCTGCGTCTGTGGTGTAAGAGCTTCACTAGATGTATGGTTGCTCTAGATTGTGATCATTTGTAATGAACTCTAGTTTATTTTCCTGTTATTGCTGCTACCTCTATCTTAGCTGAGGAGAAGAAAACGGACTTTATAGCTTTATATGCCTGATCACAGCTTTCTTTAATGGAGCCGGGAGTGATCTTCTGTATTTTCTAAAAAAAAATGTGTATGTTCCTGCCACTCACGGCCGGATATTGTTCTGCAAAACATTCGTTGAGAATATAGTTCAAACATCCAGTCTAAGGTACAATGTCTGTGGTATCATTTACAGGTTCAGGCTCTATGATCCAAACCCAGAAGTAAGAAAAATGATACTCGCTGCACATTTGCATGCTAAACATCATTGACTTTTCTCGAAATAATGGACTCGGCCGGCCAAGAATCAAGAATACTCTGCAGTCCTGATCTATAAGATGGGTGAACAAGCCTGACGCTGAGTTCCTCTTTCAAACGAGCATTAGATACCCGTTTTTCAGCAGCTATGATTCTATCCTGACCGTTCGATCTTGCAGAATCTGTTGCGAGATCAGGATATCTTCTCTCTATCAAGCTCTGAGCAAATGCAAAGACCTCAGGTCTTGGGGCAGGGTCATCATCTACCACATTGTATATCTTCCTGGCATTGAAATGGTTAAACATGGGAATCAACGATCAGTCTCCGTATATATTGTCAATTTCTCTGGGCTATACACAAGTAGACTACAAACTCTGACAAGAACCAATAATGTACAAAAAGATAAATATAAATGAAGGGGGTCTTCCGGCAGTGCAGTCTCATATTTGAGCTATGCTATGCAAGACAAGGTTGAAATGGAGTTTGAGAACAATGCATGAAGGCTCAAGCAATTGCAGAGAACTAAGTAATTATGCAGGCATAAGAAAACAGAAACCTTGCAGATCTGATGCTCATGCTGGCCAGGATAGCCTGATAGATATCAGCCACATGGATTCGTGCCGTGTACTGTTTGAACTCCCTCAACTTCTGTCTTCGTGACAAAGATTTGCTCTTAGCTATGGTGTCCAAAGCACTGCAACGATAAATAACGATTATCGCAAATACATAAAGAAGAACAGTCATCATATTGATGCTTGCAGTGACAAAGTAACAGGATACATCAACAGGTACAAAACAATAAAGATAAAAGTGCTACCGATCTTTCATTTGTCAGATAAGTGCAAATAAATGGTGTAAATCAGCATGACAGTTGTCAAGTCATGCATTTCTCCAGTCAACTAAATTATTTGACAAGAAATCAAAATAGTAAAACGAATTTAAGTATTAGCATAACTCAACCTTCTTCCAGGCCCATATATTCCACCCAAACGAAGTACAAAAGCCGATAGGTCCAGCTCATCCACAAGATCCAACCATCCTTGTTCAGCGGCATGTCTTAACTTGGAAGACTCACTCTTTGGGTTCACTGCATGACTGCATATACAGAAGTTTCTTCAGCTTTTTAAAAAATGTATTGAGAAAACACAAAAAAACCATTCAGGCTCTTACTCCTCATTAACCCATGCACCACCACAATCACCATACACACCTGGAAAATAATAAGAATCAAAAAGCATTTGTCTAAGCTAACCGGAAAAGCTAATACTACAAAAGAGTGAAAGGAAAATGGATATTCTAGTGCATCGGCATGGCTGGGACAAATCATGTAAGGGTCCTCACAGAAAAACCGTAGGCACTAAATGTAGTTAATTTGATTGCTTGATATCAAATAATACAGTGGAATGGCAACTATTGAAATATTGGTAATCAATTTCACCCCAAACCAACATACAACTACAAGAGTGGCATTTTATACCATTTTGTACTAGAGGTGCAATACATTGTTTGAACTTACTTGTTGAAGAAAGGTAACATAGCCATTGAAGATTGCCATCGGTCACTGTTCTTTGCAGGTCAGCATGTGAAGAAAGCAACTGCATAAGGTGTTAGATGCAAATAACCATGACATTAAAACAGGATAAATTCAAGCGAATGTGAACATACTGAATAGAGCGGCAAATTATTGGTAACTTACAGGATCACCAACTCCAGGGATGGGTGGAATGGAGATGAGCAAATGGGTTGCATCTTGCAAAGCATGAAGGTTTGCAAGGCTGGAATTAGCAATCACGAGCAATCAGAAACAAAACAAAAAACTCGTCCAGAAACACAAAGATTAATCTATGGGAAAGCAAATTCACCGCTACCCACACACAGTAGCACGGGCAGAACAACAAGGGATCAGAATCCTAGATCACGAGTTCCGGACTCATATCATAGTAAAATTTGAAGAAAATGTACCAGAGCATGGTACAGAATTTCGATGGGTTTGATCTTCCCCGAACAATTGACCAATCTGCTATTCAGTTAATAACAGTTGCAGAAAGGTTGACTTCACTTCACTGCAGTTCGAAGCAAACAGTTTGGCTTGCAACAGCAACGTTTCATGTTCAACGTTCATTCACCCTTCTAGATGTTGTGATTCAACTAAACATATTGTGAGTCACAGATTTTTAACCAACAACTACTGTAGCTAGACTCATCCACGTTCTTCCCGGATGGCCCGTCAGGGAAGTGCTCATCAGCAGAGAACACAATAATGCTTGAAAGAAAAGGAAAGAAACCATCAGGGAAGAAACCATACTTGCTTCTCGTGGCATCGAAGACGGAAACATCCATGCCCAGCTTCTCCAGCTCCATCTTCTTGGCGGCGCTGGTGCACGTCCCGGAAACCCGCCTGCGTTCATCCAGACACAGATTAGGGCCGTATTCGAGGGAGGACAAAATGGCAACAGCAGCAGCAGAGTCCAATCCAGTTGGAGACATCGATCAGGGGTCAGGGGAGGTCTCGATTTGTGCCGCCGGCTGCCAGAAGGCAGAGAAGAGGTAGAACGGAGCGGGGAGGGGGGATGAGAGCGACGGCGGGACTAACCATCCCTGTGCGAGGAGGCGCTCCGAGACGTAGCGGCCGACGAAGCCGGTGCCGAGCACGAGCATGTGCCCTGGCTTCTTCGGCTGTGCGGCGGCCATCAGCGGCACCGCCGGCTTGGGGGCGATTCCTGCAACCATCGTGGTTGGGGCCTGGGATTAGGCTTCTGTTTCCTTGGACACTACAGTACAGAGAGACCAACGGATGTTCAGGTCGTTTCATCGCTGTACAGCAACAGCCAACAGGTCACTGTCACTCTTGCTATCAGGATCAACTATCGATGATAGCGGAATTGTATAGTTGGCATCCGTTGCTAAAGCTATCCTCTACCTACATTGGAGACGCCCTTATCTGCTAGTATTTCGTCGTTCGAAGTCCTCTCTATTGGGACCCTACTTGATCGTTTGGCTTCCAATTCATGCGACAGAGATAACTACACAAAATCATCGCTTGGTTCACGTGATTTCAGACCTTCAGCCGAACAAAAAAAACCACACTGTCAAGTGTCAACCTTGCTTGATTTGCAACTTAGTCCAGCTGGTTTTTACATCAGACAGGTAAAGCATGTTTCCTCCCGTTTCCGTTCCGTTTTCACCCCTATTGTCAACCTTGCTTGATTTGCAACTTAGTCCAGCTGGTTTTTACATAAGACAAGTAAAGCATGTTTCCTTCCGTTTCTGTTCCGTTTTCAACCCTACTGTCAACCTTGCTGGATTGTCAACTTAGTCCAGCTGGTTTTTACATCAGACAGGCAGAATCGTTGCCGGAGAGCTCCAGCCTTGACAAACATCACACGAGTTACACCGAGCAATCACACACACAACGCTCAGGAATCAGTGGTTGGAGACTTGGAATACAATCATGGCTGATGAACATCAGGGAACAAGTCACTGATCATTATTGAGTCAAGGATGCAATGTACAGCTTCCTTTACCGACTGAGGAAGAGTACAGACTCAGTTTATTGGACTCATGAATAACACATTGCCATCTTCTAAATGGAAAACAAGAGCCGCTGCATGCGACAGACTAGCGCCACCGCAGCACGTCTAATGCCTGCCCATGGACACGGGCATCTCCAGCTGCCACCACGTTGAAACCTGAAAACGAAGAGGAAGAATCACACCTTCGGTATCAGAAACATTTGTTATACTAATCAAAATCAGCAAACTGCTCAACAGAAATGCCTGTGCCAGTTTTTGCATCTGGGCACACATAATAATGATGTTTTTCTTAGTGCTGCGATTTCCTGAGTGCGAAGGGGTGCAAAATAGAAGTAATTCGGAAGCACAATTTGTTGAAATTAATGAAAAGAGCTGGGTATCATACTTGTAGGCCGAGATTCCGAAGTGACAGGCCAGTGGAGCTTTTCCCCTTCCCAATTGGTTATTGACCCTCCAGCTCCTTCGACCACCGGTACCAATGAGAGAAAATCATATGGCTGCATGACAGAATGAATTGTGTTAGTATAAAATTTCCGTATATTTGATGAATTTGAAAGGATGGTGGACAGAATACTAGTCTTAGGCTGATCAAAGAAAGATGCTCACAAAATTACTTAAATATGAAGCCAACTTGAGCTAAAAGTTGGTCAGCATGCTCAAGATTGGTCCATTTTAAGCACCAACATGAATAAAATAAAATAAAAACTATTTCCCACATAACAACACGCACATCCATGATTGGGTTATATACCTTCAATCCAGATTCAACAACAAGATCAACAAAACCAGAAGCCAGAAGAGCATAAGCATAACAATCACAGCCGTACAATGGGACTTTCACCTTGCATCACAAATGAGTAAAACAGCAAAAGTGTGAGTTGGGACGTTGATTGTGCAAATGTACCAACCAAATATAATTACAAAAAATGGTGTGTACCTTGTCTCGTACACGAATAAATGCGTCTTCAGCATCTCCTTCAAAGAGATGTGGACTCGTTGTATATCTGATGCAAGCAAAACAATGATTATTACAAAGGAAAGCATAATTCAACATGGCACTTTCATGTATTATGTCTATGTACTAAAACATAATATACCTACAAGTAAGCTTGCGCCAATTCATTACAAGGACGGACAGATACTTCTTGTCCATTTAAGGTTGTTTTCTTCCCATCCACCCCAACCCATCTCTCTCTCAAGATTGGCTGATCGATAATGCCCATGACCTAAGTAGAAGAAGAATAAAAGTCAGGGGCAAACAATATCAAAGAATATCAATTATGTATGCTGCCCTTAGACAAAATGTCCAGAAGAGAATTTAAATCATGTATAATGTGCTGTAATTAGAATAACAACTGTTTTAAAAGTTGCATGGGATACCATGTAGTGGCAGTTCATTGTTGGAGGTATCAACAATATCAAGCTAAATCAGAGGGTAAATGTAAGTATAGATGACACTGTAGCGGTAGCCTTGTAGTCAACTGAGAAATACAAGGAAACTAAGGAGATATGAGCAAGAAAAAATTAGCATACCGGCTTCCCATTATGCAGAAGCGCAATAAGTGTACCAAAGAGAGGCTTGCCTACGAACAGCGAATCAGCATCCATCCTTGTTAGTTAAGCTCAAATTAGTTGACCAAAGCATACAATGGTTACATTTGACTACCAGTTATGAAGCTCTTTGTTCCATCAATGGGGTCCAAGACCCAGACATAGTCAGCAGACTTCTCCACACATGTCCAACCGTTCTCCTCGCCGAAACTGCACGAGTCAAATGAAGATTGCATTATTTATCATACTGTAGTAGGTGCATCGGAAGCAAGCTAGAGTATTGTGAGGACCAAGCAAAGTAATCTCACACAGCATGATTAGGGAAGCTCTTCAGTATGACTGACATCATTGCTTCCTCTGCTTCTCTATCTGCAATCGTGACGGGACCTGGACAAAATTCAGTAGATCTAGTTCAGGCCACAAAAAGTTATGAAGCCTCCGATCAACAGCCCACATATTGACTTGAGTAACAAATACAATTCCACCCCAACTGTTCTCCAACGTCAATAGTTCAGAACAACATACAAATTCATCTAGAAGTGTGTGTTCTCTTTTCCATTGGGATGATTTACAAATTCCTACTGCAGGACAAGGTAAAAAAATGCTATTGTGTTACAACAAACTATCAATAGGTCATGGAACAAAATTACCACTAGGCATCTTCAGACATCTTTTTTTGGGGGGCAGAAGGATGCACCATTTTGACTAAACTATCACTAGACACCACCCTATAGATGAATTTCATCCTCCAGTTTGAAGATAATCAAACAAGAGAAAGGTATTATTAACAGAACAAACTATCATGACAATCAACACCAAACTACGACCCCCTTCTAAATGCCTACAAGTAGAGAGTATGAGAGCACGCACTGTGGTCCTCCTTGTCGATGATCTCGAAGCGCTGCCGGAAGTATTTCCTGAGCACCTCGCCCGCCGCGTCGGCTGCGCTCTGCGCCACCTCCACCAGCCGCTCCATCTCCACCTCCTCCTTATCCGCCGCCGGCGCCGCCCAGCCGCTCCCCTTCGAGGCCGAGGCTTGCACCGAGGACATCGGACGCCCGGCTGTCCCGCAAGCCTGAACCACCGCCGCGGAGGAGGCGGTGACCTGGAGGAAGCCGGACCGGAGGCGGTGACGGAGTCTAGGGTTTGGGGAGGCTGGGTGGGGGACCGGCGAACTGGTTTGGATGGTGGAGGTGGGGGGAAGCATTGGGGTGGAGGGAGAAAGCGGCGGCTGGCGGCGAGGTTTAAATGCTGGCGCCCCGCGGGGAGGGGAGCGGTGGCGGGTGAGTGGTGACGACCGCCGCGGCGAGGTGGACTCGGTGGGTTTTGTCGCGGGGTTTGGCCGCACGCTGCCGCTCGAGGTCTGGGTTGGGATTCAGAAAGTTTGGTTCGTTTTGGTTGTTGTGATGTGATGACGAGACGAACCACATGCGCACCTAGACGTCCAAGGGCGCGTTTGGTTGCCCACTGCAACCCGTGCAGCCCGTGGAGACGCGATTTTGGCCGGTTTGGTAAGCTGGGTTGCGACGCGTTTCTGCACAGCGCGAAACTTAAAAGCAATGTCGGATCAGGCCCGGGGGAACGGTCGATTCGGCCGTTTTCGCGGAGCCACCCCCTTAGGACAAAACTGTCTCCCTTCTGCACGCGCTGGGAAGGGGTGGGAGACGCCGCGTCCCTTCTAGAACACGCGCCATAAATCCCCTCACCGCTCATCTTCTCCACTCACTCCACTCTCTTCTGTCCTCTTCCCTCTGTCCTCTCTTCATCGCCGGTCCCCTGCTACCGCCACGCCGACAGCTCCGTGATACGTCTCAAACGTATCTCTAATTTTTGAGTGATCCATGCTAGTTTTGTGATATTGTCACATGTTTTTACTGTCAATTATATCATTTTTATGCATTTTGTCGGACTAACCTATTGACAAGATGCCCAGTGCCAGTTTCCTGTTTTTGCTATCTTTTTGTTTCAGAAATTTACTTCTGAAAATATTCTCGGATCGCGCTGGAAATTTACGGGGAATTTTTATTTACCACGACGAAGTACCAGACCAAAGGAGAGCTGGAGGGGAGGCCCACAGGGCAGGTGCGCCTCCCTACCGCGGGTCAAGGGTCACCCGCGGGTGGGGCCCGCCCCTGCCCCTGGGACCTTGCCTCGACGCCCTCCGACGCCTATAAATTGCTATCTGACCTAAAAACGTAGAGGCGTCCATTATTTTTCAGAAAATCGACCCCGACGCGCCGTCACCGAAAACCCTAGTTCGGGGTCCAATCTGAAGCTGATCCCGGCACTCTGTCGGATGGGAGATCGATCCCGGAGGGCTCTTCATCATCATGTCTTCCTCCGGGATGATTTGTGAGTAGTCTCATCTTGGACTACGGGTCCATGGCAGTAGCTAGTTGGTAGTCTCTCTTTTGTGCTCCATGTCTTATGATCTTGTGAGCTGGCTAACATGATCAAGATCGATTATTGTAATGCTATGTGTTGTGTTTGCTGAGATCTGATGAATTATGAAGCTATGTTCAGATTGTGCATGATTCTTATATGAGTAATTTATATTCTTGCATGCTCTTCGATGTGCGTAGTTATTTTGGCCAAGTGATTGTGTGTATCTCCAAGAGAGGGTATTTATGCTAGATAGTGGGTTCATGTCCCCTTTTGTTCCTGGGCACGAGTGACAGAAATGTCTAAGAGCGAGGGTGTGATGTTGCTACTAAGGGTAAAACAGCGATGTTAATGTCTCTTTTGATATTAGTATTGCTTAAGTCATGCCCCTTACTTAATGCAATTGTCTGTTGCTTGCAATTAATACCGTTGGGTGACAGGCTGGATAGCGATCCCACGGTGGACTTTTTAGACAAAGACGCAGTTGGACTCAACGGTCTTTGTTCCTTGTCGTGATGCCTCCATAAATATTATCATGTCCTTTTTGTCATAGCTAAATTGGGTTTGTGTCATGATCTTGTCAATTGCCTAGCTGTAATTCGTTCACCCATCGCATGCATATTTTATTTACTTGAGAGACTCCACTAGTGAACCCATGGCCCCCGGTCCATCTTTTTACATTGTTTACAACCTCATTTACTTGTTTTTAATCACCATTAATCCTCTGGTCACTTTTCATATTTCATCATACAATTAACCGTTTTGTTTTCTGCGAGACCTGAAAGATTGACAACCTTTCCGTCATTGGGGGCAAAGTATTTTGGTTGAGTGTGTGTAGGTCCACGTCTGTTGAAAGTCAAGCGCCAGAGATCTTCAACATTCACCTCGTTGTTGATTTCAAAGTCCTACTGGTTCGATAAACCTCGGTTCGTTAAAAGAGGAAAAACTGCTACTAGCTGCAATTCCGCCTTCGCTTGGGGCACCACCCAACTTATTTTAGTACAGCAGCACTCCGCCGCCTGCATCCTCGGAGGGGGAGGCTCTTCTTGGTCGGCCGGCTAGATCTTCTCGGTCGGCCGGCTAGATCTTCTTGGTCGGCCGGCTAGTAAGAGTGTCGAACCCAACGAGGAGCAGAAGGTGTTGACAAGTGGTTTTCAGCAAGGTTTCACTGCAAGCACTAAAAGAGAAATGTTTTTGGATTTTTAATTTAAAGAACAAATAAAGAACAAGTAAATAAAAGAGTGCTACAATAATTGCAGCGAATAGCCCAATCCTTTTAAGCTCAAAGAATGGGCCGGTTGTGTTACTTATGAAGATTAAAACGTTCTCGAGGACACATGGGAATTTCTGCCTAGCCAGTTTCATTGCACGCCGGTGATTAACCTTCAATGTTTTGATAAAGTGCTGTGTGGGTGGACCTATGCTAATGCACCGCCCTTACTTTGACAGATACATACTTGTGATTAAACCCCTTGCAAGCATCCGCAACTATAAGAAAGTAATTAAGATAAAAATCTAACCACAGCCTACGCTCACTAGTGCACTAGTTTACAAATTGGGGTTTAGGTTTCTGTCACTCCTGCAACCCTACCATAAGAAAACTAAATACACTATGCATTCCCCTAGGCCCTTTGAAAGGTGAAGTATCATGTAGTCGACGTTCACACGATACCACTAGAGGAATAACACCACAACATAAATCAAACCATTAAATATTACTCAACATTATGCAATTACTAGCAACTAGGCTTTCCCCATGTCCTCAAGAACCAAACGAACTACTCACAAGACAACATATAGATCATGATCAGAGGTGATATGAATAAGGGCAACAATCTGATTGTAAAGACAGTTCACCGATAAAACTCTCAAGCATCAACTACAAGTAGTAATCAACACCCGGGATGCGATTCCAATGAACTAATAACAAAACAATGATGATTGCTACAGCGGGATGAGATGGGACGGTGACGGTGATGATGGTGCTGATGATGGAGATGGTGTTGATGATGATCCCGATGATGCCCGGCGTGATGGCGATGATGATGTCGACGATCCCCCTCCGGGAGGGAAATTCCCCGGCAGATTTCTCCCTGTCGGAGCTCTTCTTCTCTCTGTCTGGTTTCCGCCTCGTGGAGGCGGCGGAAAAATTCCTCTTCGATAGCCCCAAGGTTTTTTAGGTCAAGGGTCAATAATACGCCAAAGGGGAGCCGAAGAGGGGCCACAGGGACCAGGGGCGGGCCCCATCCGCGGCCCTAGGTGGGCCCGCGGCAGGGGGTCGCCCCTGCCCCCTGTTGCTTGCCTCTTCGCCCCCTTCTGGCTCCGTGACTTATTTCCCGAAATATTACGCTCTGAATTTTCCTGGAATTTTTGGGGCTTCCGAAATGAGGTGTCTTGACAGGTACTTTTCCAGCTGATTCCAGGCTCCGGCGGATGCATCTCCAATAATTGCCAAACATGAAAAATGGGATAAAATAACATAAGTATTGCATCATAATATGAAATATATCAATGAATAAAGATAAATTATGATGTAAAATAGTGATGCAAAATGGACGTATCAACTCCCCCAAGCTTAGACTCCGCTTGTCCCCAAGCGAAAACTGAACTCGGTAAACATGACCACAGGTTTATAGAGTGAAGTGTCGATAAATAAAGAATACGAACATGAAGCATCAGTATGTACTCATCAAACACAAATATATCTTAAACAACAACCTTTCTCTCATAAAGCTTCTCGAAGACAAGTAATGTAACTACAACATGTTAAGGTGAAAAAAGACAGAAACTTATTAAGCAAAGACAAAACGAGACTCTGCTTAAGAAACAATTATACTTATCAGCCCATATTTCAAGAAAAATTCATTTAAATGCTTCAACCATCCGGTCATCTTCCCACGAGTTACAAATCGTCAAAGCTATATCCTTATAAAAGAGTTAGAACTGACATAAGAAAAATGAATAACTATCATGAGACATAAAAGACATAATGTAGATATCATACTTGCTTAACATCAAAATTCAACATTGTGGATTTGCTTGTAGAAGGTAGAGGAAGTGGGTGAACTGACTCAACAATAAGTAAAAGAGAGGCTCTTCGCAGAGGGAAGTAAGGATTAGTCATGTGCTAGAGCTTTTTGGTTTTTTTTTAAAACAGAAGTAAAATGATTTTGAGGTATGCATGCTTCCGTCCACGGCTTCACAACATCGAAGCTATCTAGTCCCCCATGACAAGCAAGGTTTTTAGACTTGTGAGAGCAGCTGGTTTTTAGAGGAGTGAGTACGCTCCTCTTTCTCCTTGGTTTCACCACTGTCCAATGTTTGGGCTGATTTCTCAGATTTGCATTGCGCGGAGGAGAATTGTGAGTTATATTTATATTTTTGCTTAAGCTGCTCTCGGGTTGATTCAAGTGAAGACGTAATCCATCGACACCGGGTGAAAGTGGGGAAATGACCTTGCTCGTCACAAGTTATATCTAGCTCTCCACTGCTCCCTCATGAGCTTAAAAACAGAGGCACAAAGAGAGGTTTTTTGAAAAAAAAATTTAAAGGTAGCACATGACAAATTTACTTGGAATGGCAAGAAATACCATGCATAGGTAGATATGGTGGACTCAGCTGGCAAGAAAGTTTAGCTTTGGGAATTGGATGCACGAGTGTACCATACACTCAGTACAGGGCTTTAGGCTAGAAAGGCTTTACATCAAACAAACAGTGTTGAGAGATGTAAATCAACTATGCTATCAAAAACAATATGTCAAACATGCAACAAAAAGCTTATCATCATTGTCAGAAATAAATCTAATACAAAGGTGTATGAGCTGGAAGGTTCACAAGCATGTAAGACATACAAGATAGTGTATTTGCAATTAAATTCTTCTTCTCTACTCACCAAAGCAATTATTGCAATTTAAACGAAGCCATGCTTATTAATACCGAATAAATTTCTACTCATGCACCCAATGTAAAATCATTACTTACCACAAGATCAACAGATGAGAGAGATTGCCATAATAAAATATAAAGTGCAGAAGAATAAAAAGTACTTCTCATTTATATTCCATTATAGAAAACCACACACCAACGGATACAAAGAACTCACAAGGAGTGACAAGACACAATGCAAAACCATACTACAAGATAACTTCTCTACTCATGATACGACTCACAAGACTGCGAAAAATGAAAGATGTCGGCACAGTGGAAACCAGGGTACCACGGGCCGGCCTGCCAGGGCCCACAAGATTCTCCGGATGATTTTCTGCTAAGGACGAGGCTCTCCAAGCCTGGCGAGCTTCGCGAGGATTTCTCCCCTCACGAAGGGTTTTCTCCTCGCCAAGGGTTCTCCCCCTTGGCGAGGGATCGCTCCTCGACAAGGTGTCTCCGACGCCGCCCGCAATTCTGCTAAGGACCAAGCTGAAGGGCTCGGCGAGGCTTTTTGCCTCGCGAAGCGCCTTCCTCGTGAAGCCATCTCTGCCCCCGCGGCAGAGCGCACATGGGCTCTGCGCCATGCGCAGAGTGACGCGCGTGCCTACGCGCGATGACGACGACGCCGCAGTTGCCGTTTCCGTGTATAAAGCAGTCAACAAAGCGGAGCCAAGCAAAGCGGACAACGAGTGTTGCCTCTTTGGTGACAAGGGAACAGTCTGCAGCTACGCTCCAAGGACGACGTCACCGTGGGTCACCTCCCACCTCGGCAAGCGCCAGCCCGCTGTCCAGCTAGTCGGTGCCCCTTTTCAGCTTTGGTGACGCCGTTCCCCTGCCGTGGACCGCGTCCACGAGCTTTACCTTTATGGTGGACTTCACCTTTATCATGCACCGCGCCTCCTCCTTCGTCGCCATGTGGTAACCCTTCCCGCCCAAATGTTTGGGCAGAAGAGGTCCAGGACGCCTATAAAAGGAGGAGGAGCACGCCCACGCAAAGGGTTCGATTCCTGGTTCAACTCTTGACTAGGTTCGGTTTTTGGAGCCTAGGAGCCTACCCAAAAACCCTAGATCTGAAGACTAGCAGGTAGCCATTGTTAGCCGCCTCGAGCTCGGCAAGCTCTCCTTGTACTGTAAACTCTCCAAACAGTGCAATACACAAAAGCAGGACGTAGGGGTTTTACCTCCACAAGAGGGCCCTGAACCTGGGTAAGACCTTATGTCAATCTCTGCAGTGTTGTCCGCAGCGAGCCTGACGAGCACCGTCGCCGGAGCACGTTGTGGATTGTTTGACTCCGTGTTCAGCCTCTTACACGATACCTTGGAGACACCCCTAGTTCCTGGGGGCAAATCTCCGACATTTGGTGCGCCAGGTAGGGGGCTGAGGCGCGTCTTCATCCTCGACATAGCCATGGCCGGTTCTCGTGCCGAACGTCTCGCTCGCCGGACGGCTAGCGCCGCCACCGCTCCCGCAGGCCGCCCGCGCGGCCGCCCGCGTGGGAGCTCTGTTCCGGAGCGTCGTGTCGACCCCGAGCCCCGCGTCGAGCACCCGGACGACGACGGCGTCGACCGCGCTGAGGACGACCTCGGAGAAGAGGAGGCCTCCTCCCTACCTCCGTCGCGGGACCGTGCTGCCTCCTCGCTGGGCCGCCCTGCGCCCAGCCCGGCGACTGCGCTTCTCATGGCGCAGGAGCTGTTGCAGTACCGCCCCACGCCGGCGGCTCAGGAGGCCTGGCTCAACCGCGTTGCCGAGCTCATCGGCGCCGCTCGCGCCGCGGCACCCGCGCCGTCTCGTTCCTTGGTTCCTTCTGCACTCGTGGGGGACGTGGCGCACGGCGCACCTCCCGCGCCTCCTCTCCAACCCGCACCTGCTCCATCTCCACCGGTTGCGCCGCAACCTGCTCCAGCGGGGGCTCCTCCTCGCGACGGCCGCGCTGCATCGCACGCGTCGTCGCCGCATGACTGCCAAATCGTGCAGCGAGCCCCTGAGGATGCACGTGTGAGCATCGAGCGCGGGCAGGAACGTCGCAACCGCGCCGTCCAGGACGTCGCCACTGCCGGGCGCCACCTCCGCGCCACCCTTGCCAACGGCACGGTCACCTACGGCACGACGGCCGCGTTCACTCGCAGCCTCCGTCGCGTCGTCTGGCCAGTCAAGTTCAGGCCGGACCTCCCTCCGTGCTACGACGGCAAGAACAACCCCCTGGAGTTCCTGCAGCTCTACTCTCTAGCCATCCAGGCCGCCGGGGGCGACGACAAGGTCATGGCGAACTGGTTCCCCATGGCCCTCAATGACTCCGCGTCCTCATGGCTCACCAACCTCCCCGCCGAGTCCATCAACACTTGGGAGGAGCTCTGCCGGTGCTTCGTCGCCAACTTCAAGGGCACGTACGAGCGCGGCCTCACCTACAACGACCTCCGCGCCGTGCGTCAGAAGCCCGGCGAGACCCTCCGCAAGTACATCCAGCGCTTCAGCCAAGTGCGCAACAAGATCCCCAACGCCACCGACGCACAGGTCATTTCGGCCTTCCAGGCTGGGGTCACAGACATGCGGATGCTCGAGAAGCTCGGCATCCACGACAACATCACCACCGTCGTCAAGCTTTTCGACTTGGCGGACAAGTGCGCCAAGGCTGAAAAGGGCCGCTTGTTCGTCAAGAACGAGCCAGGGGACCCCACCGAGGGGTCTAAGAAGAAGAAATCCTCCGAGAAGCGCAAGACTACTGTGGTCCTCGCGGCAGAGCCCGACGCCAAGCAGCCTCGCCAAGCTGCCACTCCAGCCGCAGGACCTGAGAAGAAGGACGATCGTCCCTTCTGCATCTACCACAACAGGCACTCTCACGCCACCGAGGACTGCTTCGACATCAAGAGGCTTCGCGAGGCTCGTGAGGCAAACGGAGGCCGCGGAGGCCGCGGCGGAGGCAGCGGCGGCCGCGGGGGGCGACGCTGGAACAACAACTACAACGACAACTACCAGCAGAACCCCCAGGCCAACGCTGCCCAGCCCGCAAACGACAACCTGCCTGCCGAGGCTGACGAGGGCTACCAGGTGCCTCGTGGAGCCGCTTGCATCCTCGGCGGGGCTCAGGCCCCTCGCTCCAACCGCCACTTCAAGCAACTCGCTCGCGAGGTCGCAGCAGCCCTCCCTGGAGTCGAGGCCTCTAGGCCCCTCAAGTGGTCCCAGTGCCCCATCACATTCGACTCCGGTGACCACCCCAAGTCTACTTCAACCGTTGGCACCATCCCGTTGGTCTGCACCCCCACCATCAACAACATCGCCGTCTCTAAGACGCTCATTGATGGGGGTGCCGGCCTCAACGTCATCTCCATCGAGACATTCGAGAAGCTGCAGGTGCCCTACGAGCGGCTCATGCCCACCAGGCCCTTCTCGGGAGTGACAGAGGGTCTCACCACCCCTTTGGGGCAGGTGAGGCTCGCCGTCACTTTCGGCACCCAGGCAAACTACCGCACCGAGCTGATCGACTTCGACATCGCGCACATCGGCCTGCCCTACAACGCCATACTCGGCTACCCCGCCCTCGCCAAATTCATGGCGGTGACCCACCACGCCTACAACCTCGTCAAGCTCCCTGGCTCGGGTGGCACTATTGTCATCCGCGGCGTGGTCTCGGACGCCCTGTACGCTGCGCAAGCGGCCTACAAGGCTGCCGCGGTGGCGTCACCCGCTGACGAGGACGAGGAACCCCTCCCGAGGCCCCCCGCGAAGAAGAAGCAGCTGTTCTCCCAGTAGAAGGCCGCGACAAAGCAAGTGTCTCTGGAGGCAAGCGGCTCGGGGGCTTGCGTCACCATCGGCGCTAACCTGCCTCCTAAGTAGGGAGGCGCGCCCCCAGGAAAGCAAAACCTCATCATCGAAGAAGAAAAACCCCTGGCCACGCCAGTGTAACGAACACTTATTTCAGGTCATTCTGAACCTTTGCGCATCGCGCCAGCATGTCTTGCAGCTTCAGCAAAGCTGTTATTGCTATTTATTCTTGCTCGTATGATCCCTACTGTGTATCTCACGAGCGGGGGCTAGCAGGGTGCCATGCCACGGGAGCATCCCGGCAGCACCTAAAACCCAAGGGATCCGAGCTCTGAACTTGCGGGTCAGCTCTCATGCATGTCAACTCCCAAGGAGCTCTGAACTCATGGGTCAGCTCCCGCGCACGTCAACTCAACAAGGATCACCAAAACCTTGGTGCTTGTTCTCCTCGTGAGACACACATGAAGGAACCTACGAGCACCATAAGATTTTTTAGCTATGTACTGCTTGTGGGTATGCCCATCTCTCCAAGTGTAGGAAAGCAGGCTCCCCAAGCCTCAGGCAACGTCAAGGCAGAAAACATCTCGCCGGGGAGCCAACACTCTCTCCAAGGCAGAACGCCTCGCTAAGCTAAGTACAAAGACTTGGTTGAATTTCCTCTTGCTGGTGTTTGCCCCTCGAGTCTCTTTTCTCTCTTCTTCGCCTCATGGGCTGCTTGCACGTCAAAGGGGAGCCCCAAGCATCGCGCTTCGCGGAGCTCTTACTTCTTGAGGCCTCACGCACCCCCCGGACTTGTGGAGCACTGACTCGCACATACCGAAGCGGCGGTGGTGAAGCGCTAAGAGAGGGTCCTAAGATGTAGAGCGAAAAAGACATGAAGGGAAAAGACAAAAGGCTTCCCGAGGGACATCCACAAGCACACTCCAATATAACTTGACAAGTTTTTACAAAGTTTACAATCAAAATGACTAAGATAAGTGTGCCCTCTGCACGCCCAGCTACAGGCAAGGAGCTCAAGCCGTCGCGCCTCCGGAGGTGCCTGCACGGTCCACGACGGTCTCCGCCTCTTCCAGGGCATCCTCGTCGTCGCCTTCGATCACCACTTGGTCAAATTTCTTGGCGAACACGTCGGCGGCCTGCGTGGCGGTCTCCCGCGCCTTGTCGCTGATGGCGCGCGGCGGCGCCATCACGTCCTCGAGATCAAGCGAGGGCTGGAGCCTCACGAGGTTGCTGAAGACGTTGGTGACGGCGACGACAAGGAGGTCGCGACTCTCCTCCACGACACGCTTGTCAAAGCTCTTCGCGACCCCTTCAAGCTTTCCAAGGAACTGCTCGAAGAAGTGCGAATACGAGGTTTCGTCGTCGGTCGCCGCGGAGAAGGAGGGGACGTCGATCCTCAGATCTCTCCCGACCGCACGCACGCGGCTCACCAAGCTCTGGAGAATGCTCTGGCGTTGGCGCGTCATGAACCGGTCAACCTGGCGCTGGTCCCGTACTTGCTCCGCCAGGGCCGCGGCCGGCCCCACCTGCCGTCAGAGCTCGTCCAGGTCCCTCTCCAGGGCGAAGGCGTTTCCCTCAGCGCGCGCCTGGGCCTCCCGAGAGACCTCGAGGCAAGAGGTCAACCGTTTCTCCTCCTGCTCGAGCTCCTTGATGCGCTTCTCGAGCTCCTTGCGCTTGGTCGTGAGGCGGTCCTCATGCTTCGCTACCTTCTCGTCATACTCTTTGGAGAGGCTTTCGCGGACGAGTTTGACCTTGAGGTCGGCCTCCTCTTGAAGCCTCTTCCGCTCCGCCGTGAGGTTGGCCTCGTCGGTGGCCACCCGACCCTCACGCTCCTCCAGCTGCCCCTCGCGGGTGGCCTGGTCCTTCACGAGTAGCTGGATCTGCTCCTCGCGCCTGGCCAGTTCCTTCTCTTGGAGGGAGAACTCCTCTTCGCGCCGCACCAGCTCCGCCTCGCGGAGCGCTAGCTGCCCCTCGCGGGCATCTTGCAGCTCGCGGAGCTCCTTCAGGCTGGCCTTGGCGGCCTCGGAGTCGGCGGCGAACTTCTGCTTCGCGGCCGCCAGCTCGTCGTGCTTGGAGGCGGTCTCCGCCTCGAGCGCCTCCCTGGCGGCGCCGAGCTCGTCCATCACCTCCTGCGCCTCCCGCTTGACGCTGTCGCGGGTCTCTTTGGCGAAGCGGACCGCTTCCTCGCGCGCCGCCTTTGCCGCCGCGTCCTGCCGGCGGCACATCTCCACCCTCTCGTGGAGAAGAGTCCAGGCTTCGCCGAGCCTTGCCCTCTCCTCCGCCAGGGCGTCTTCTTCCTTGGCAAGCTGCTCCTCCAGCCCGTCGAGCGCACCCCGCGCCCGGTTGAGGATGATCCGGCGACAGGCTGCCTGGCGCTGCGGCGCTTGCAGTGCCAAGGAAACTCCTGCGCTGCTACTGGGCGCAGTCCCCTCGATCCTCGTCGAGGCGCCCGGGTCCTGCCTCGGACCCACGACCGCCTCTGGTGCGATCCGGGGGCTTGTGGGGGCGCCTTCTTCGGCGCTCGCTTCGGTCGCCCTCTGGGGGCTGGGCGCCCTCTCGCGCTCGGCTTCAGCACCAGTGGGCTCCGGCGGCGCCACCGCCTCCTGCTCCTCAGGGGCGCCTCCGGCCCCCTCCGCAACGACCGCATCTGCCGCGGCCTCGGGCGCGTCAGCCCTTCTCGAGGAGGCCTCCTCCTCTGGAGGCGGCTCCACGACGATGTCCTCATCCACGGCTTCCTCCTCCATCTCCTGCTGGGCTGGAGGAGTCGCCGCCCTGATTGGCGAAGGCGCCGCCTCTGCAGTCTCCTCCTCCGCGCGGTGCTCCGCCACGGGAGGAGTCGCCGCCCGGGTTGGCGGCAGCATGGCCTCCTCGGCCACCACCGCCTCCGCGCGGTGCTCAACCGCGGGAACAACAACTGCTTGCTGCGGCTCGCCAGCCGTAGGCGTCTCCGCGACGCCACTGGTGGTCTCTCCAGCCTCGCCGAGCCGCCGCCTCTTTGGCTCCGCAGGCTGCCTGAAAGGGAGCCAAGTTGAAGATCCTTCAAGAGGGTTTTCTCAGAAGCAAAATGTTGAGGGAAAAAGAAAGATCAAAGACTTACTCGCCAGCCATCACCCACACCCTTTTCTTCGCCTTGGGTGGCTGGGTGTGGCTCGCTCCGGCCTCCTCCCGGGCCGCTCCTGTCTCCGCGCGAGGGATGTCTCTCGCGGTTGCGGCCCTCCTGTCGTGGACGGCCTTGGAGCGGGGTTCGCATCGCCCTCTCCCACCGCCGCTCGTCTCCTCCTCTTCGGCGCGCTGGGAGCGGACGGTGCGGAAGGCATCCTCCTCATCGCCGGAGGAAAGCACCTGGAGGTCCACCTCGGCGTGGGCGCTCCTGGAGGAGCCGATACCCTCGCCAACGGGGTCAGCGCCCCTCGAAGCCTCGTCCTCGCCAAGGGGGTCCTCACTTCTCGAGGCCTCCTCCTCGGCGGACTCAGCCTCCTCAGCCTCCGGAGCCTCATCCATGTACTCCGGCTCCGCCGCCCACGGGTTAGGGCGAGGCCCGCGGTGCCCCGCGGGCACAATCCCCCACTCGTCGAACGTGGGCATGCGCGCGCGCTGCTCCTCGATGCTCTCCTCGGCGAAGACAATGAGCGGCTTGGCCGCCTCCTTCTTGGCGGACGGGATCTCCAGCGACGTGAAGAGAACGCCCATGATCTGGCGTAGCACCTCAGGCGCGAAGCCATCCCTGCTCAGCCGCATTGCGTCCGTCTTGCCGTCGTACCGCCACACCGGCTCGGCGTGCTGTTGGAGGGGGGCGATGCGGCGCCTGGTGAAGTCCTTTGCCACCATCTGACCGGTGACCCCTGCCTCGCGGGTGCACCAGATATACTCGTACACCGCGTCAAGCCTCAAGCCCCTGAAGTCCGCGCTCGCCCAGCGCGCCCACTTCCTCGGGGGGCCCCTCCGGCACCTCCAGGAGGGGGTGAGTGGCCTTGGCGTCGACGAAGAGCCACTTCTCGCGGAACTTGTCCATCTTCTTCGTCACCTTGGTAACGGCGTCCTCACCGCACCAGGCGATGGGGATGTAGTTCTCGCTCCTGGCGTCGGCGATGCGGAAGGAGACGCACCCAAGCCGCTCGCCCTTGGCGGAGTTCCGAAGAGAATAGAAGCTGCGGAAGAGCGCCACCGAGGGACGGATGCCGAGGTAGGCCTCGCAGAAGTGGGCGAAGATGGCGAGGATGAGGATGGAGTTGGGATGAAGATGGAGCAATTGGATCTGGTACACCTCCAAGATCGCCAGGAGGAAGTCGGAGAATGGCGGTACCAGGCCGGCGTAGAGAGTATGAAGGAAGATGGGGTAGAAGGTCTCGGTGAGCCTGCTACCGGCCGGCCTCATTTCGGTGGCGCCGTGCTCGTTGGTTCGCGCCGCCGCCAGATGGCGCACCGTCGCTATCGTCGCCGCGGTGACCCGCGTCCGCGGCAGTGCTCCCTCGAGAGCAGCGGCGCGCGCCATCGCCGCGGACGTGCCCGCTTGCGCCGTGGCCTTGCCCTTCGGGTCGGTGGCTGCTTTCTTGGGTGCCATCGGCCGCCGGAGAAGAAGAAGAGTGCTCTGAAGTTGGAGCGCTCTGGAGAGATTGGAGGCGTGGGGAGAAGTTTGCGCAGGAGTAATGGGAGAAGTAACGGGCGCTGCCTGCGCGCCCAGGCTTTATTGACCGGCTCCCAAGTCGTGGCGGGCCCCACCACATCGCCCGTTGGAGCCGAGGAGGTCGTGGCCGCGGGCGCAACCGCTGCGCGCCACGTGTCGCGGCCCTGTCAGGCATCTTTGGCCCCTCGACGCTTCGCCTTCGTCATGGGCCTCGGCGTGCCCGTCGCGGGCCCGGGGGCTACTGTCGGCACAGTGGAAACCAGGGTACCACGGGCCGGCCTGCCAGGGCCCACAAGATTCTCCGGATGATTTTCTGCTAAGGACCAGGCTCTCCAAGCCTGGCGAGCTTCGCGAGGATTTCTCCCCTCGCGAAGGGTTTTCTCCTCGCCAAGGGTCGACAAGGTGTCTCCGACGCCGCCCGCAATTCTGCTAAGGACCAAGCTGAAGGGCTCGGCGAGGCTTTTTGCCTCGCGAAGCGCCTTCCTCGTGAAGCCATCTCTGCCCCCGCGGCAGAGCGCACATGGGCTCTGCGCCATGCGCAGAGTGACGCGCGTGCCTACGCGCGATGACGACGACGCCGCAGTTGCCGTTTCCGTGTATAAAGCAGTCAACAAAGCGGAGCCAAGCAAAGCGGACAACGAGTGTTGCCTCTTTGGTGACAAGGGAACAGTCTGCAGCTACGCTCCAAGGACGACGTCACCGTGGGTCACCTCCCACCTCGGCAAGCGCCAGCCCGCTGTCCAGCTGGTCGGTGCCCCTTTTCAGCTTTGGTGACGCCGTTCCCCTGCCGTGGACCGCGTCCACGAGCTTTACCTTTATGGTGGACTTCACCTTTATCATGCACCGCGCCTCCTCCTTCGTCGCCATGTGGTAACCCTTCCCGCCCAAATGTTTGGGCAGAAGAGGTCCAGGACGCCTATAAAAGGAGGAGGAGCACGCCCACGCAAAGGGTTCGATTCCTGGTTCAACTCTTGACTAGGTTTGGTTTTTGGAGCCTAGGAGCCTACCCAAAAACCCTAGATCTGAAGACTAGCAGGTAGCCATTGTTAGCCGCCTCGAGCTCGGCAAGCTCTCCTTGTACTGTAAACTCTCCAAACAGTGTAATACACAAAAGCAGGACGTAGGGGTTTTACCTCCACAAGAGGGCCCTGAACCTGGGTAAGACCTTGTGTCAATCTCTGCAGTGTCGTCCGCAGCGAGCCTGACGAGCACCGTCGCCGGAGCACGTTGTGGATTGTTTGACTCCGTGTTCAGCCCCTTACACGATACCTTGGAGACATCCCTAGTTCCTGGGGGCAAATCTCCGACAAAAGACATAAGATAAAGATACCGGGGCACTCCCCCAAGCTTGGAACAAGCCAAGGGAGTGTCGTTACCCATAGTGCTCGAATTTTATTCCCGCGGTGG